>CM050169.1:52802210-52894710 GCA_027410445.1 Discoglossus pictus
TAGTATTGTTTTCTTTTGATCTCTACACAGACAGCACTGGAGCAGATCACTGGTCTGTTTTGTTCAAATTCCAAAGAGGCACGGAAACAGAAACCTGAGTCTTCTGTCATAAGTCTTACCATTGACTTGAAAGGGGGGGGCACACCCCTGCAACCTAATTGGCCGCAGTAATGCCACAGCAAGTGGGCGTACTCTGCACACACATACACAGATTTTATTTTATTTCTCAGTTGAAAAATGCACATATTTAAAAAAATTCAAAAAGTATTTCAACAAGCTTTTAGGACACCTTTACTGTGATGTGGTACACAATTTAGTGGCCCTTTAACAAGACATGATAATACAGGAAGCAGATGGATTAAAAAGAAGGTTCTAATGATACAAAGTACTTTACATTTTATATCATGTATTGCAAAGGACCAATGAAGTCAGTGTCATCAATATTCCAGTGTTGTAGCATTCTTTTCTTGTAAAAATATATTATTAAAATAAGGAGATAACACTACTTACCCCAAAATTAGGCTTTCAATTTTGCATGTAGGGTGTAGTCACGTCTCATGATGGTTTTAATCGTGCTAATGCTGCAGTTGTAGATTTGTCATGCAGGCATACCGCATGTCATGGTCTGCTTACAGTAGCACGAGACCCTGGCAGTGTGAAGTGCTCCACTATTGATGTGGCTTTAGGTCACAGATCAGAATCCTGGCACCCTACATGAGAGAGAACAGAAGAAAGATTTCAGATGGTGTTGCTTCTTAAAAAGTGAAGTGCACATTTTATATTACAATTAAATTGAGAAAGGTAAAATAAATGAAAAACATTTATATAATACAAAATAACTTAAGCTTCGACATGTTTTGTTTTTTGTTAAACTTGCTTTTTTAACTGTATATATAAATATATTTATGTATATACACATTATAATTAATATATTTAGATAACTGAGCATGATCCACAGGATTCTATCATCTACTGAGAGGTGCTCTGCTATTCAGTTCTATTTTCAAGTGACAAATCAATTTTACTAGGAAATAACAGAGATGATATCAAATATATAAATAATATTAAAAAATAAAGACTGTAATTTATATATTTTATTCTTTCTAAAACCATTCTGCATATTACAAATACATTTTTATAAGAGTTCAGGGCTTTTTGTGGGGTGAATTAAGGGTCACAGGTTATACCTAAGGTATTTCTCTGCTCTCCACCCACAGTACTTTTTGCAGTTTAATTAAATTAAAGGTTGCGATTTGTTCCTGTCAATCAAATCTTTGTGATGTCTCTTGCTAATGAGAGATCATAGCCAATAACTGCAAATAGCCCATGTGCTCAGGGGTGTAACTAGAACGACTACATACAGTACTCCGTGAGGTCTGGGCATGCTTAGTGTTTTCAGTATCAAATTGCTTTGACAGAAGAAAACAATAGAGTGCCAGGAGGTAATTAGCAATGGTTTGCAAGCATCTCCATTTAGCAACAGATATTACTGTTTGCTTGTAGATGGATGAGGAAATTTTACCGATTTAAGAACATTCGGAATTTCAATGCACATTTACTGTAATAAAATACAGTTTCTAAAATACGTATATTTTTTAAAATGATACCATATTTGGATCCAGCACTGCAAGTGCTTACAGAGCCATTTAATTCAGTACAATTTGGACTACATCACTGTGAAGATCTCCTAAAATCATGCTGAAATACTTTTTGAATTTTAGAATGCGTGCATTTTCACAGAGAAATTAAATAAAATAAAATCCCTGTTTACATGAATAACATACTGCATACAGACTGCTCAATTACTGCAACAATCAAGTTGTAGAGGTGTGTCCTCGCATTCAAGTTAATGGTAAGGATTTTGTTAGACTCCTTACATTTCAGTTTAAAGAAACAAGATCTAGTTTTCCTTACAGGCTAAAAATTTAAGTTTCTGCTCTCTTGCCTCTCTGGAATTTGATCAATGCAAAGGGTTAGTGCTCTTTGGCTCATGATCCGGTGGGTGCTCGGTGCAGCTACTTACAGTGATCATAGCAAACAGAAATGTAATTCCTTACCACATCTACCTGTGCAGGCATGGAATACGGCACTCACCAAAACAGAAAAGCTATGAGTAAACTGGTCAGTGCAGTGTAACCTGAGTCATCAGAAAGCTGTGCCTATCAATCATAGCCTTGTCCCATAGAGCTTCAGACATAGACTCAGCAGCCTGTTATCCCTCACGCAATAAACCGAGGTGGGCAGGATAGACTCGTATGCAAACAAAAATGTAAAACTTTAGATTTTTAGCTGTTATTAAAAAAATAGATAATTTTAACGTACAATCTTGTGTTACCTTCACAGAATTGGCCCTTTAAATGTGACCTAAACACCACTGTGTTTTAAAACAAAAAGGACCAATATTACGGTACATTTGACAGAAAAGTGTGATTGAAAACTAAGATTTAAGGAAAGATACAGATTTTCTTAGCCCCTCCACTGCCAGGATAATTACCAGGACCTTATTCCATCTCATATAGATCACTGTAACCCCCTTTCACTCTGGTCTTCTTGTTCCTCATAATACATTAACAGCCTAACCATGCATATCAGATTTGTTATATCTTATTGCAGTGATGCATTTTTAAATCAATACTTTGATAGCTCAAAAGCAATCTCACATTCAGAAGAGATGATTTGCAAGAAATATGTCAAATCATCTCCCTTTTTTTCTAGATATCTTCCATTTTCTTCCATGTTAAAATACCTTGGCCGGGCTACAATACTGTCAACAAAATCCCTTTAAAACTCTCCAACTCTGCTTCAAGGTTATTTATTCACTCCTCAATTCAGCACTGACCTACTAACATTTCCCAGTTTTATTCATCATCAAGACTGGAGAGTCACAATCTACAGGGGCTCTGCCAGTGACACTGGGCTTTCATACCATTCACCTGAGCAGAAGCACTCACCAAACTGACCAACTTCCAGCTCCCTTCACCTTAGTCTCTTTTACCTCCAGATCTAGAACCTCTCACACACCACCTTCTCTTCTGCCTCTGAACTCGTCTTGTCTATGAATGTTAGTGCAAGAGCAGGTTCATAAACTCCTTTTTGTATCAGTGTGTCAAATTACATATTGTTATCCACCTGTTTTACACTACCTCAGCACTCCTCCTTATATCTCTACGATCTCTTGCTATGCCCCAGCTTGTCTTAATTCCGCTCAGGAAGTCTCCTTGCTGTCTCATACAAGTCTATAGCTCCTCCTAAGATAAAATGTTTTTCTCAACGTTAGTAGTTCTGCTCCTGTTGAACGCCCCTGCCGCACAAATATGAGAAATCACTAATCTCGCCTATTTCTAGGCTTGGCTTAAAAATCACCCCTTTAAAGATGCTTTCCAACAGCCACCTAATGAATGCACTTGGAGACAACCTAACATTTCCCTTTGTTCTATGTAGACCTTACGCCTTTGAAAGTCTTTATGTTAAAAGTATTTATTTTATCAGTTAATTGTTTTTGTCTCCTTCTGGATCGCTACCTGGTGGTGGTGAAGGGGCTTGAGAACTTTAATGAGCCATACCATGTAGGGTCACTCAGGATGGGCAGGTCATAGAAGAGATGACAGATTAAATCAAATGGCAAGCCACTCCAGTATCTTTGCCAAGAAAAACGCATATGTATTAGAACAACCAGATACATACTGATAAATGTGTCTGGCGTACTGCCATCCGTAGGGTCAACAGAGAGTAAGACACGACGGAACAACCACAACAACAAATTGTTTTGTACCTTGTCTATGTAAAGGTGTTCTGTAAATAAAAAACACATCCATACTTACCCTTTAACCTGAACCCTCAGTACATTTGGTTTGTTGGGTGGTCATATAAAATAATACGTCAGGTTCCCACCTGTTCACTTTTTCTGTTCTCTTCATTTCATTTCTTTCTTCTCTTTTCCTAGCTGCTGAGTCCTATTAACCACAAGAAATTCTTCGAGTTGGTCGGTCTAAAAGGGAAAGTCAGTAGACGATCAGCGCAAAGTTTTCCACATGCTTGATGTGGATAGGAGCGGATACATAGAGGAGGAGTGAACTGAAGTAGGTTTGGCATTCCCCTTAAAGGGAAAGAAAATTCCCCAAATGTTCTATAATGTTATTAGAAGCTTTTTGCAAGAAAATAATGGCAAGATTCACCTAAATTAAGTTTACTTTCTTCCAAGAGCACTGTAAGAGAAGAATAACTTGCTGAAACTTGCCTAGTTTTACCTGTTACTCCTCCAATGTTCATGAGAGCATAGGGTATACAATGAACAAAAAAATATTATGCTTTAATTTCTTTGTAAATTTAAATTTCCTATCCTATCATGTAGGGGATGTGATGAAAGGCTTACAGCTCCAAAGGAAGAGCTCTGTCCGATAAAGAAACCAAGATTCTTCTAGCTGCTGGAGACAAAGATGGAGATGGCAAAATCGGAGTTGATGTGGTAGGTGTACAAGAAGAACATTAATGCTAGAAGTTTGTGTTTACTGAGAACACATTTATGCTATCTGTAAATGAAAAATCTCCATTGTTCATTGGTGGTATACTATTATTCAATGTCTATTAGGATAATAGAATAGAATATAAAGAAAGAAAAAAACATATTGAACCCAGGGAAGAAATCAAATGACTAAAAACTTCAAATAAAACCACATAACACTTATAATAATTAATACATTTGATTAAAAGGGTGCTATATATGCCCCCTTCTGGGATCACTACCATTGTTTTGATGAAGGGTCTTGTGTACTTCATGAAGTTTGTGAGCTTATACCATGTAGAACAAATATATATATCTGATCTTTTACCCGCAAAATCACGACAACGTATGGGTCACCAAAGATGGGCAGATCATAGCAGAAAGGATAGACAAATGGAGGTCCACTAGAGAAGGGAACAAGCACCCACTCCAGTATCTTTGCCAAGAAAACCTTATGGATAGGCCACGACAGAGACATAGATAGTTGTGCTTGGTGTGCTGTCACTGGAACGGACACGACTTAAGACTTAGCAATATATGCCCAGATAAATTTACACCTGATCTAGCTTCCACATAGAGAAAACATTGGGATGGTCCATTGACCTTACCAGGAAAATTACAGTTCAGAAGTAAAGTTACATAGAAACCTACCATTGGTGGAGATAAGACCCCAAAACGTCCATCTCTTCTTCTCATTTTACCTACAAGCTTTGCTTAATTAAGTCTCGGGATGGCTACAAGCTTACCCAACGCAAGCTTACATTCTGTAACAATGTTTGATCCTATCACTTCTAAGTCATTAGCTCACATTAAAGATACTGAATATATATCAGTCAAAAGAGGGAACAATTTACTGTCATTAATGATAACAACAGTGTATTGTTCTCTAGAGAAGTGTTTTCTGGGTGACAGCACTTGTCAGTGACTATTTTCAAACATAATGAGAATTAATTAGAGGGTGTGATTGATTAGCAGAATCAGAACTATATGAGGCAAATCCTTCTGAAAAATAATAAATATTAGAGTAACAGTCTATTGATTGAGCTGGGATTAAAAACATATATCAAATACTAATAAAAATAAAAGTGTGGCAGACGTTATATTTTATTGTTGTTAGGAGACTATACTCCAGGAATATCTATATTGCTTATAGTTGCTGAGCAGAACAGGGAAACATCATTGAAGTACAATATTTTCCATTTGGTGCTTCAATAAAAAAAAAAAACTTAGTAATGTGCAAAGAAAAAACAGCCTTTACATTTTTATTACTTTTACATGTAAAATATTCTTCCATTTTTGTACTGAGCCTGCTTCTGTCTCATACAGGTGTGTGCTTTTCTAGATATTAGTAAATGGGGGTTTCAGGGTCTCTACTGCTTAGTAAAGCCACTAGATTCCCCACATAAGAGGACCACTGTGAGGCCGTAACAAGACTAGTGTGTGTGATCGTTAAAGTCATGGCATAGATACTTGGAGTGGGTTTGCCAGTCCTTCTCCAGTGGGCCCACAGCAAAACAGCTCTTGGTATTTCTATGGTAGACTCCCATCTAAGTACTGACCAGGACCAACTCAGTGACTTCTTGGAGTGACTTCTTGGTTCCTGAACTGGAATCAAATGCAGGTCACAGTGGTGAAAGCACTGAATCCTAACTCCTGGACCACCAGAGAACCCCCTAACAAGAGCAGTTAGATCATTTAATGATGCATTGTTATACAATGATTTACAAAAGTATTTTTTTATATTAAATGAAAATTAAAAGATTACTGTATCTTCGTCAGTTGAGCTGGCTGCCTAGACAATCATTCATAGGCTGTTCCCATAACAGAAGCTTGTGAAATCATTTTAACACAGTAAGTCTCCGGGCTAGTGGAGAGCAAAATATGAATGGAACTTTGTGCCTGTAAATGTCAATGAAAACATCTATCTCTCCGTTGCGTTATAATACAATCGGTGGTCCTATATGCTGTGTCCCCTACAATCAACTCAAATATAAAGTGGGTGGGTACATTCCTATGTACTTGTTTTGTGTGTGTATATATATATATATATATATATATCAGAATTTCTGAACTCAAATGTACTATTTATTTACTGTACTACTGTACAGTGGAGGATTATATCTCTCTATTGCCCACCATATTATTAAATGATTGCTGTGGCCCCACACTGATGAGAGGCAGAAACCTGAAAACAGCTGTATGTTGGGTTGGTTTCCTGGCTTGTGTATAATAATCCATCCTGAGCTTTGCTTAAAGCCTTGTAATACCAGCAGGCATGAAGCTTAAAGGGAAGCAATGTTTAAATTGATTATTGGATTAAAGAATGAAGACTTTGTGGGCACATTTGAATGTCCCTGCTAAGGTTCCCAGAATCAGTGTAATAACTACATTTCTATGGAATTCTGAGCAGGAAACAAGTTTTTTTAACTTGTTTTAGACGGTTCAAAATGTGAACACAAATGTACTATTTATGTTATATATAAATATATATATATATATGTATCCGTGTAAGATGTGTTCTCTGATCTAAGTGTCCTCTTCTCTGGTCTTCCACAGAGTTCACAACCCTGATAGCTGAATGCTAAGCCGTTCCTGCTTGGGGTCCCGCCTGTGCATCAGTGCCCCCTTCCTCGGACACACATCTATTTATTGCCCCGTTTTAATACTCCACCTCTGGTCCCTGCCGCCTGGATCTCCGTGGCCGGAACAAAGCTTAAAAACAACGCAATAAAGGGCAAAAACACCTGGGAACCAACTACCTGTTCTGACTACCTGTTTTTTTTTATCGTTTTGCGGTCTTTCTTGAGTCTGGATTTCACAAAGTGTCAATAATGCAACATGTTTTGTGTTTACGAGAATCAATTTTTGTTATCTGTAAAAGAGAAACTCCATCACTCGTTAGTGGATCAATAGGATAATAAAAGCTATCAAACAAAAAAAATCCAATTTGAACTAAGGGGACAAAACAAATGATTAAAAACGTAACTTATAAGTCACAAATTAAGTAAAAACCACACCAGCACTTACAGAATAAAATAAAGATAATTAAAAAGGAGCTATATATCCCCGACAACAAAAGATGCCCCTGTTATTATCATCATCATTTATATATAAAGCACCAATATATACCATAATTGAACAGTACTGGGAATTAAACAAACATATAAAATGTATTCATACCGGTACCAGAAGATGCCCATCGCTCTCGTAAGAGCTTACAATCTAAACATGCTCTTGGATAATAAAAAATATAATTAAAATGAAGTAATCATTTGATAACATAGATAAAGTTAAATTTTGTTACTTCAATGTCTCCTATATAATCTTTTAGTACAATCTTATATCACAATCAAATATTAGATTATAAATAATGAAATAATCCCCTTGTGTACCTCAGGTGAAGCTGTGAGCTATACAATGTAAGGGTCACCCAAGATAGGCATAGCAGAGGTCAGACACATTGAGATCTACTGGGGAAACAACTGGCAAACCCATTCCAGAAATCTTTGCCAAGATAACCTTATGAATAAGCACAATCAGAGACATAACAATAGATGTACCTGGAATGATGTGGTCACGGAGAGTCAGAGATGATTGAACGACTGGACAACAACAATGAGTATAATAGGGGGGCTCAGTCAGGGGTGGTGATAAACTGAATCCTCTGTCTGCGATTGAGTTGCGAGGATCGAATTATATGGAGCCCCAAGTTTGAACAACCTTGCTTCCACTTGAAGGCCATCCCATTCATTTAATAGATAAGATCCAGGGTTTCTTTGTGCTCTCTCAAAGGGCTTAACACTTGATAAATCCGATTTCAATAAGGAATTGGGATAGATGTTACAAGATGGGTGGCAATAATAAAATATAATTAAAAACAAATAACAAATAGGTATAGAGTAAACCCTTATGACTGTTGCTTAAATCAGTGAAAATCACATATATAGTTGTCAGTTGTTCGTAACGTTTGCGATTTTGTCGAAACGAGGCGAGTCAGCGGCGCCGTCACACATGCAAACCTCGGGAAGCGAGACAACCACAGCCACTCAGCCACTTAGGCTGCAATGAGCACCAAAAGATGCTCATTGCAGCCAGCGGCGCCGTCATACGTGCGAGCCTGGCAAAAGCGAGGCAAAGCAGCCATGCAGCACTTAGGCTCAGTACTTAAGCTGCATAAGTGTCAAAGGCGCTCATTGCAGCCAGCGGCGCAGTGAGGGTCGCAACTGCGAGCCAAGCGCGCAATAAAAAAAAAAATAAGAACAAAAAAAAATGTTTAACAAATATAACAACACACTCACAGACAGCACAGGGGGAGAACCAGGAAGCCTGGGAGTGAGGTTACAAGCGATTTTGAGCCATATTTGGGGGGTTGTCGTTAATCCAAACTCGCTAAGCAAGGAAAAAAATGGCAACAGACAAAGGTAAAAAAATATGAAACTAGATGAAAACAAGGTTGAGCAAAGCCAGGTACGCTGGAACTGAGAAAATACACAACTGCAAAGACAGTAACACTTACACCAACAACGCCTTCAGCGCCTAACATGCAATTATTCAGCGTCACACACACACAGAGGAGAAACACACAGGTAAGGGACAGGGGGGAGATGGTGGAAAGAGACACATGGCATTCCCAAGCCCAAAAGTTGAAGGTTAACCTGCAATTAGCGGCCCGTACAGTAGGCGGGAGAAAAAGCCAAAGGCGCTCATTGTGAGCCACGAGATGAGTACAAAAGGCACTTGTCTCAGGGCTCACGATGAGCAACGCGAGCGGGAGAGCCTTGCAATGAGCACCAATTGTGCTCAGTGTGGGGCTTGCGATGAGCGCTTGAAGGGTGCTCAGGAGGGAGCAAAAGCCTCACATTGTGTGGCAAACAGCATTGCCAGCCTTACTATTTTAATCTCGACATTTTTGACGGGCAAGTAGCTTAGCTTATATTTATTACATATAATAGTTGTCAAACAGAGAGACGTCGTCACACTTTGCTTGGTGCGTACAAGCTAGATGATGAGCGCCACAGGCGCTCATCGGTTTCGAGCCTCGGAAGCGAGGTGAGCCGTTAACACGTAGCATTTAGGCGAACAACAAAAAAACAATAAAAACACACAAAAAATACAAAGAAATACAACAAAAGCATCACCCACAGCACGGGGAAAACAGCCAGGACGTCTGGGAGTGAGGTGCAACGCAATTTAAATGCGATTTTGACGACTTTCACCCACACGAAATTCGCCTAAGCGAGAACTAAATGGGCGGCAAAAAAAAATTCAGGACCCCAGACCATGCAAAACACTGCCAAACGCGTAGCACTTTCACACAGCAACAAACTAAATACAAAATACACTATTATAAAATACATGAAAAAAAATGCGAGATGCGGAACACATAAATAACATTACCAATCTACAATCGCGATTTATCACAACTACACCAACGGAGTGCCGAAGGTGCTCAGAGGAGCAAAAGTAGACGAGACAAGAGGCTCGCCATTGGCGCCAAAGGTCCTCACAGTACAAAAAGGTTTACATTGTGTGTCAAACAGCATTCCCATGGCTTCAAATTGTATTGTCCCGTCATTTTTGACGGCCAAGTTACTATTTATTTACTGTAGTGGTGGAGGGCTTCTATCACTCTTTTGCCCACCAATATATTAAAATGATTGTTGTGTGTGAACTACCTACTCATAAGGTCCACAGCACAAGCTGAGATCCCGCTCCACGGCTGATGATAGCCAGTAAGCGTGAAACAGCTGTACATGGATAGGATTCTCAGCTTGTGTATAATCCAACCTTGGCTTTGCATAAAAGCTGTGTAATGGAGCAGTGCATAAGCTTAAAAGAAGCCATGTATAAAATGGGTTTATGGATTGAAGTGCGGGGCATTGTGTGGCACATTTGCATGTCCCTGCTCAGCTTCCCAGAATGCAGTGTAATAACTGTTGTTCTCAGAATTCTGAGCTGGAAGCAGGTTTTTTTAACTTGTTTTAGACATTAAAATGTGAACACAGATGTACTATTTATTTACTATATACGTGTTTTGTTGCCTCACAAACTGGAATAAACATGGATTGTTTGAAGATTTGCATCATTTAATTTTTATTTTTTATTTTGAAGCAAACAACAAATAGGACAAAATAACAGAAAAAGTCAATGTGCATAACTATTCACCCCCCCTAAAGTCAATACTTTGTAGAGCCACCTTTTGCAGCAATCACAGCTCCAAGTCGCTCTGGATAAGTCTCTCTGAGCTTGCCACATCTTACCGCTGGGGATTTTTGCCCATTCCTCCTTGCAAAACTGCTCCAGCTCCTTCAAGTTGGATGGTTTGCGCTTGTGAACAGCAATCTTTAAGTCTGACCACAGATTTTCTATTGGATTGAGGTCTGGGCTTTGACTAGGCCATTCCAACACATCTACATGTTTCCCCTTAAACCCCCCAAGTGTTGCTTTAGCAGTGTGTTTGGGGTCATTTTCCTGCTGGAAGGTGAACCTCCGTCCTGGCCTCAAATCACTCACAGAGTGGTACAGGTTTTGCTCAAGAATTTCCCTGTATTTAGCACCATCCATCTTTACCTCAGCTCTGACCAGTTTCCCAGTCCCGGCTGCTGAAAAACATCCCCACAGCATGATGCTGCCACCACCATGTTGGGGATGTGTTCTTTGGGTAATGTGATGTGTTTCCGCCAGACATAGCGTTTTCTTTGATGGCGTAAAGGTTACATTTTAGTCTCATCAGACCAGAGCACATTCCTCCATACATTTTGGGAGTCTCCCACATGCCTGTACAGTGCTACGGAATATGTTGGCGAGATATAAACAAAGATAATAATATATTAATAAACTCAAAATGTGCCATTTAGTTTTTTGCTGGAAAGTAATGGCTTTCTTCTGGCAACTCTGCCATAAAGCCCAACTCTATGGAGCGTACGGCTTAGGTTTCTGTGCTACCTCTCTGATTAATGCCCTCCTTGCCCGGTCAGTGAGTTTTGGTGGGCAGCCATCTCATGGCAGGTTTTCTGTTGTGCCATGTTCTTTCCATTTAGTTATGATGCCAATTTTCTGTTTTCTATTTCTAAAAAAATATTTTTATGTATATATTTTTCTCCTTTCACTTCAGCCAACTTAGACTATTGTGTTCTGATCCATCACATAAAATTCAGATTAATAAAACATTGAACTTAAGGCTGTAATGTGACAAAATAGGTAAAAAGTCAAGGAGGTGAATACTTTTGCAAGGCACTGTATATATATTATATATATATATATATATATACATATATAAAAAAGCTATATAAACCCAAAAGGGGTTCCGCCTTACTGGAAGGCACAAATCCATGTTATTCAGCAGTGAGATGTACGTTAGGGTGCGTCTCATCAAGACGTTTCAGAGGAGGTTTAGATCAGAGTGGATCCAGCAGAGAATATGAGGGGGCCTTAATTTAACAGAAGAAGCTAAAAGCAGGAAGGCAATATATTTTATTAGATGCATTTTCATACCAGTATACAACATTACACTCAAATACGAGCAAGACCCCGGCTTTAGGATCTATATATACTGGTACCAATTTGTATAGACTCCTCTATATGACCAGTCATATTTGGCAAAAAAAAAATAATTACAATAAATAGCATTATATATCCCATGCGTTGCTAATTTTGTCTTTATTAAGTAGGGATTTTAGTCAGATTTGGTGTAACAGTATCATACTGTGCCTTCCATTGGGGATCACAGTTTATATCTGAATATATTATCGCTGATTTAAGCAATAGTTTTTTTATGCGCTGTTCAGTTGTTTCTAACACTTCATGACCTCATGGACCGTAACACACCAGGTACATCTTTATGTCCATAATCATGCTGATCCACTTTGATTTTCATGGCAGAGATACTGGAGTGAGTTGCCAGTTTCTTCTCCAGTGGGCCACAGCATACAGCTCCTGGTATTTCTAGGTGGTCCTCCCATCCAAGTAGTGACCAGGCCCAACCCTGCATTGCTTTAGGGTGGTGTGACCTCTTGGTTCCCTGACCGGAATCAAACCCAGGTTTTGCCTCAGTGAAAGCACAGAGTTCTAGCCACTGGACCAACAGGGAACCCTCCATTAGTGTATAATGTGCTAATTACTTTTTTGTATTATTCAGTGTGTGCAGTCAACCACCTCTGTGGCAAAAATAATAATACTGAACTACTAATTAGTATACTATGGGCCATATTCTATGACTCAAACACAAATTTGACTGTGAGTGTTTTTTTTTAAATACAGGTTTAGTTGTATTCTATTGATTCCAGCTTGCAATTTCGACCGGAAGGCTGAACTCGTTGACTTTTAAGTCTGATTTCAGGGGTGTGATCATATGATCTGACAAAATTTAAGAAACCCTCGCAATACTTCTTAGACACAGCCAAAGTAAATGAGACCTTTGACGATCCAGGGGTAGGGGCTATTTCTGCCCAGGGCCACCTGCTATAGGCTACAGGTTTAACTACCTACAAGTACCATTGGGTTCGTGGAAATCTTGGCACCAGCAGCTTGATATCTGGCTTCTGTATCAGTCAGGTCTCTCAATCAGGAATCAGCACTTCCAGGAGTCTTAGTAACCTTCCTGTGGTAGTGACCAGGACAAGTTACTTGCAGGGTGGAGATACAGTGCCTTGCAAAAGTATTCACCCCTTGACTTTTTAACCTATTTTGTTACATTACAGCCTTAATTTCAATGTTTTGTTAATCTGAATTTTATGTGATGGATCAGAACACAATAGTCTAAGTTGGTGAAGTGAAATGAGAAAATAAATACATAAAAATATTTTTTAGAAATAGAAAACAGAAAATTTGCATGTGCGTATGTATTCACCCCCTTTGTTATGAAGCCCATAAAAAGCTCTGGTGCAACCAATTACCTTCAGAAGTCACATAGTTAGTGAAATGATGGCCACCTGCGTGCAATCTAAGTGTCACATGATCTGTCATTACATATGCACACCTTTTTGAAAGGCCCCGGAGGCTGCAACACCTAAGCAAGAGTCACCACTAACTAATCACTGCCATGAAGACCAAGGAACTCTCCAAACAAGTAAGGAACAATGTTGTTGGGAAGTACAAATCAGGGTTAGGTTATAAAAAATATCCAAATCCTTGATGATCCCCAGGAGCACCATCAAATCTATCATAACCAAATGGAAAGAACATGGCACAACAGCAAACCTGCCAAGAGATGGACGCCCACCAAAAGTCACTGACCGGGCAAGGAGGGCATTAATCAGAGAGGCAGCACAGAGACCTAAGGTAACCCTGGAGGAGCTGCAGAGTTTCCACAGCAGAGACTGGAGTACTTGTACATAGGGACGACAATAAGCCGTACGCTCCATAGAGTTGGGCTTTATGGCAGAGGGGCCAGGAAGAAAGCATTACTTTCAGCAAAAAACAAATGGCACGTTTTGAGTTTGCGAAAAGGCATGTGGAGACTCCCAAAATGTATGGAGAAAGGTGCCCTAATCTGATGACAAAAATTTTACTTTTCGGCCATTAAAGAAAACGCTATGTCTGGCGCAAACCCAACACATCACATTACCCAAAGAACACCATCCCAGTGAAACATGGTGGTGGCAGCATCATGCTGTGGGATTGTTTTTCAGCAGCGCGGACTGGGAAACTGAGCAAAACCTTTACCGCTCTGTGCGTGATTTGAGGCTAGGACGGAGGTTCACCTTCTGCAGGACAATGACCCCAAACACACTGCTAAAGCAACACTTGAGTGGTTTAAGGGGGAAACATGTAAATGTGTTGGAATGGCCTAGTCAAAAGCACAGACCTCAATCCAATAGAAAAACTGTGGTCAGACTTAAAAATTGCTGTTCACAAGCGCAAACCATCCAACTTGAAGGAGCTGGGGCATGTTTTGCAAGGAGGAATGGGCAAATATTCCAGTGGTAAGATGTGGCAAGCTCATAGAGACTTATCCAAAGTGACTTGGAGCTGTGATTGTCGCAAAAGGTGTCTCTACAAAGAACTGACTTGAATAGTTATGCACATTGACTTTTTCTGTTATTTTGTCCTATTTGTTGTTTGCTTCACAATAAGAAAAAAAAATCTTCAAAGTTGTGGGCATGTTCTGTAAATTAAATGATGCAAATCCTCAAACAATCTATGTTAATTCCAGGTTGTGAGGCAACAAGGACACAAAAAATGCCAAGGGGGTTAATACTTTTGCAAGGCACTGTATGACTGCAGTCTTTACCAAATTAATTCAGTCATTGAACCCTCTGATTTCTTTCTGAAGTTTTGATGTGAGCCAGGATCCCTAAATAGGTCCAGTGGAACTTCACAACCTCTTCATGTGAAGATCACTCTCAATGACTTTTAAAAACACTCCAGACACTGGCCAATACCCAAATCTCCTCCCTAGAACCCAGAAGCTGGAGTACAGCTGTCTATACAAAGACTTCCATGGAGAGAAACCTTTTGGGTAACTCTTGAAAATCTTGCTTACATCTACTGTAATACCATATTTACAGTTTGTGTTAGAATCACAAATGAAATATGTATATTGCAGCCTTTTTCCTATATGAAAACTATTCATGTTCCAAAACTATGTTATTTTTAGTTGTTCATTCATGTCCAAATCTCCATGACCATATGTCCACAGCTTGCCAGGCACATCTGTCAGCAATTACCTCCTCTGAGCTCCATCAAGCTCATGTCCATTGTTTAAGGACCTCATCTATACATCTCCACCTCTTCTTTGTGTGCCCTCAACCTTTCCCAGCATCAGAGTTTTCTCTAGGGAATCCTCTCTTCTCATGATATGGTCAAAAAAATTGAGCTTTAGGGTCACGATCAAATCTTCCAGTGAACAGTTTCGCTTCACTTCTTGTCGTATTGATGGCATCTTATTGCAGTCCAAAGGACTCTAACCAGTTTTCTCCAACACCACAATTCACAGACTGTAATTTATTTATATATTACACAACTCTGAAATTTGCCATTTTTGTTTTCTGCTGATAAAGTTCCTGATGTATAGAGGGGCCTGTATGGACAGGAAACTCCTATATGAACAATTGGAAGCACTGGACACTTTAGATTCCATGTTCAAACAGGACTAACAGAAAAGTAATTAGCGTAGAGGTACAAACTCTCCTGAGAATAATAAGAGAAAGAATCACCTAAGAAATAAAATTGAAGCCTATATTAAACAATAACTACAAATTAAAAATGTAAAGGCTGTATTTATTGTTTGTGCTCTCTTTTATAATATTACACATTATCAAGCTTAGTTATTTAAAATATCATGTTGAAAATCATTTAAACATAAGAAATAACATAAATACCAAGACACCTCCTACGAAGCCCCAAAGTTACCTGTATAATGCTTTCTATAGAGAGAAGAGAGAAACCTGCTGGATGTCTCTTTCTAAGCGCACTCTATTTTTTCTTAGGTGCGTGTGTCCCTTGTAAATTTGATTTGTTCATTCTCTAGTTTGAAAGCACTGGCTGTTTTAGTTGTCATATTACCATTGGGGAGAACCAGAAAGGCAGACTCCACTGCATACACAAGTGTTTTGTCTATTTTTAAATGCAGCTCTTTGAAAGATGATATCACATATATAGTTTTGAGCGTACGAGTTGTTGCTAACGCTGCGGGCTCGGCGAAGCGAGGGCCGCGATCTCGCATAGCGAGCCGCGCGTAGCGAGGGCACTGGGCGAGGGTCTCAGTTGCTGGGCATGGAGCGCCGAAGGCGCTCTATGCCAGCAACTGCGACCCTCGCAAACTTCACGGTCGCAACCCAAAGAGCACGACACACACATTACCGACACTGGCAAACAACATACGGACACACGTTCAGCGACACATTACGGGCCTCGCAACACTCGGACGCAACTCGCGAACATTACAAAATTAAAAACACAATAAATACACACAGCACATACATAAAAACCTTACCTACACAATCAGGAAGCACCCAGGACCTCAAAAATACAACTTTACACCTTCATTTTACTCTAAATAAAAGAGTTTAGACAGTAAACAATTTGCTAAGCGACACAAAAAAATGGCAGACGAACAAAACGAAAACGAGGCTACACACGCAAACACCATACGACACATGTAAACAGATATTACTACCTCGCAAACATCGGAACGCAACACCGCCGACATACAAACAGTTTAAAACACACACTAGAATACACACCAACACACACATAAAAAGTTTACCTACAGCAAGAGGGACCATCCAGGACCTCAAAAAGCAACTTACACTTACACTTAGACACTAAAAAAAAAAATCGCTAAGCGAGAGAAAAAATGGCCGCCGAACAAAACGAAAACGAGGCTACAGCACTCTAAACACGCAAAACACCACAAGAAACTCGCAAAACACCACAAAAGACCTACGGATATTCCTGCTAAGACGCATACCACACATTACCCGCCATTTTACGCCAATGCGGAAGTACACAGACTAACTAACGGTTTTCGGTCTCGCGCACGCACACTATTACACTGCACACATTCACTCACGCTTACACAGCAGCTCCACACCACTAATGCTGGCAGCAACATCAAAACAGATTGCCAGCACTTCAACACAATGCTTCAAAATAGGAAAGTATATTCATTTATTAATGTATTATATATTTCATTATTACACACCAAACAGCATTAGCTCACTTACAATTTCATTGCCGTCATTTTTTGACGGGCAATTCGCTAGTTAGAAATATAGGGCTGTATTGGCCCTTTAATTAGCAAGATATAGTCATTATTTAGGTATTTATGCAAACACACATGCCTAAGATACAGTGTGTCATTTGATAGTGCTACATAACCTCTTGCAAATAGAAATACAGGTGGTCCCCAGGTTACAGAGGACCCAATTTACAGCGTTCTTAACAGTAAGAGTTTGTTTTTTATTGTTCTGTTGTTTGAATTAAAAGAAACAGCGCAATAGTTTATGTAACTTATTATTACAATACAGGCGTATTATTATTATTATTACACCTGGATGAATAGGTGATAGGTCAGAACAAAAGGAACTGGTAACCCCACTCCAATTTTTTGCCAAGAAAACCTTATGGGATAGAGCACAACCAACACAAAACATGTCCCTAGCAATGCTGTCCATAGGATCACTGAGACTCGGACGTGACTTACTGGACTGAACAGCAACAACAATTATCAATTTACACGTTATTATTATTACAACATATGAGCCATTATAGTATTGTTATTATTAATTATTCATTAGAGATCCCAGTTATATACAAATCCAAACTAAAGATGTTCTCAGGAAGGGTATTGCAACTGTAATCCGGGGACCGCCTGTTGAGAAAGAAACCACAGAAATAAGTAATAGCCAGAGCGCTGCCTATATTCACTGCCCAGCAAGTGTCCTCATATGTACAGACAAGGGCTCAGCTGTCTACTACAGCATCAATGAAGAGAACAACAGGACAGAGGCTATTTGGCTCTCCGAGGATGTCCAAGAATCCTAACTCCATATGCTTTCACTGGACTTTTATCACTGGGTTAAGCAGACACTGCCTGCGGCTTTGCCTAAGGCTTCCTACTAGTCTTCAATATCTAATTTTACATTCACACTGTGAGGGTCCTATCTCTGAATCTTCAGCTCGCATTACTCTCTTATGTTCCCAGTTTTTAAAGGCCTGAAAACATACCGTTACACGATCACATTTCTGTGATGAACATCAGGTTTCATGACAGTGGGTTTAAAGCGACATTCAGTTTATAGAATTAAAGATATATATATTATAAAATCAGGATACATTTTGTCTCCATGCCAGTTTTATAGTATATCTGTCTTATCTTCTTTCTTAATATGAGATTGCCACTTTTTTGCAAGCTGCATTCCTGATCTAGATGTGTCGTCCATCTAGCTGGTTCTACTTCCCTGATACATACTAAGATCTCTATAAGCCTGTAAATCTTTATTTCATTTCTTGGGGTTATAGACGGTGTGATAGTGGAAATATTGGATGTAAGTAAAATGCAAGTTTTACTGGGTAGTTGGGGTGCTGGGATATGAAGAGCTGAAATAAGGCATGCTTTTTGAAGAAAAAGTTGCATTTATAACGTAATTGAGATAGGTTCTAGTAATTATTATAAAATACTAGTTACAAGTGCTACAGTGTCCGTTTTGTCTTGGAGTGACATTTCAGAGGTGGTGGATAGACAAATTCTCAAATGCTTCATGAGTTCAACAAATTATGTGTGTGACTGGCTTGACAGGGCTACAATGAGCCCCAAGGCGCTCAGTTGCGATGGCCCGTACGTGACTGGCTTGAGGGGGAGAAGCTCAAAACGCCTTTACGAAGTTACAGGCTTAAATTTTTTTTTGAATTTAATGGCCACCATTTTTTGAAGCCCGTAACTGGGAGAGTCGTCAGAAGACAGTATATTAACTTACAACCTCACACACAGCACAGGGGGGAGAGGCAGGGAGCCTGTAAGCCTCAGCGTTTTTGCTAGGTCTGAAAACAGCTAAGTAAGGAAAAAAATGGTGCTGTAAAAGACGTAACTTTTTTTAAAGGCTGTAAATCGAAAACACATTTCGGGCTTGGGGAATAAACAAGTTTCCCAAGCACGCAAATGGTTTCACACCGTAAATGCAAACAGGAGCACAGAGGGACGGAGAGGGGGGAGAAAGACATACGGGAGAGAGAGGGTAGAAAGCAACACGGGGGAGGGAGATAAGGGGGGAAAAAAACAGAGGAGGGGAGAGGGGGGCAAAGAGACACGGGAGGGGAGAGGAGTGGGGAGAGGCTCGCAATGAGTGCCAAAGGCACACATTGCATGGCTCGCGATGAGCTCCAAAGGCACTCATTGCAGGGGCACTCATTGCGGGTTGACTGAGGCCTGCAATTGAGCTGCAGGTGCTCATCACGGGGGCCCATAAACCTAGAGGGGGGTGGGGGGGGGGGGAGAGCCCTGCAATGAGCTGCAAAGCCGCTCATCATGAGGCCCGTAAAGTAATATATATATTATATATATATATATATATATATATATATATATATATATATATTTATAACAATTATTGATATGGTAAAACATGCACCCACACCTTAATCAAACAGGTTCAATAAAATTAAGAACTAAATTAAAAAATATAAACAAGCCTAGCTAGGACTAAAATATCTATATATTATCACACTATTATCAATAACTAAATATTGTATTATTTACCACTATATTGAAAAAATATCCTATATAATAGAGGAATTCAATGATTTTAAGTGTTTTTATAGGCCCGGATATATGAGTAATTTAGTTTTCCAAATATTCACTATGATTCCTATTACAAAGCTTCACTTCTATAGTATCGTTCCCAAGTTCTTTCTCCTACTTCATGTAAGTGATTTAAGCTCGCTTTACCACAGATTGCACCCAACGCTCGTTTTAATCACCTAATCAACGTGATCTCAATAGGGGCAACCCAAATGCCTCCTGCCTAGTCCTAATCAAAACTTTGTATTAGTCTCGTCATGTCTATTCATTGAATCAAACTATGTATGCAGAACCTTGTAACCAATATGTACTTAAAAATGTACCTAAATTAATCAATGCATAATATTCAAATGTTGCACAGAGGTCCTTATTATGTATATACAGGTCCTTGGACATACTTAGCCCAATTTATGCATATTATTCAGTAAATCAGCATATAAAAGTCTGTATTAACAGATCCTTGAAAGTACTTAATTTCATTCAAAGGTATCATTAAATCAAACAGCGTATGGAGATCCTTGAAGCATGTATACAGGTCCTTGAAGACTTTTAATTAATTCCATAACTGACTTGACCTTTATATGCTGATATTTAGTTATTGATTAGAAAATTATATATATATATATATATCACATATATAGTTGCGAGCAGGCGAGCCAGCCAGAGCCGTAGCGAGCCCGCAGCCCTCGCAAAGCGAGGCGAGGGCCTCAGTTGCTGGCATGGAGCGCTGAAGGCACTCCTTGCCAGCAACTGCGACCCTCGCAAACTTTACGTCGCAACGCAACCAACACGACACACCAACTACGACCCTCACAAACTTTACCTCGCAACGCAAACAACATACGAGACACGTTACCACACATTACGACCTCGCAACAATCGGACGCAACATTCAAAACACAATAAATACACACAGCACATACATAAAAAGCTTACCTACAGCAAGAGGGGGGCATCCAGGACCTCAAAAATGCAACTTACACCTTCATTTAACTAAAAATAAAAGAGTTTAGAGACTAAAAAATTCGCTAAGCGAGAGAAAAAATGGGCCGACTAACAAAACGAAAACGAGGCTACAGGCACTCTAAACACGCAAAACACCACAAGAAACTCGCAAAATACCACAAACGACCTATAGATATTCCGCTAAGACGCCTACCACACATTACCCGCCATTTTACGCCAATGCGGAAGTACACAACTATGCTAACGGTTTCATCTCGCGCACGCACACTATTACACTGCACACATTCAGCACGCTTACACAGCAGCTCCACACCACTAATGCTGCAGCAACATGAAAACACATTGCAGCTCTTCAAAACAATGCTTCAAAATACGTAAAGTATATTCATTTATTAATTGTATTATATATTTCTGTAGTACACACAAAACACCATTAGCTACCTTACAATTTCATTGCTGTCATTTTTTTGACGGGCAATTCGCTAGTATATATATATATACCGTATATAGACTTTTTAGTCATAGCTACACTTATGTATGGATGTAGACCAAGAAGCCATGGTGAGAACCGAGCATTGCAACAACAGTATGGTTCAAGATCGAAAAAGGAGTGCACGACAAGGCGGTATATTGTCACCTAATGTATTCAAATTATATGCAGAATACATCATGCGTAAGGCCGGACTGGATGAATCCAAAGCCGGAATCAATATTGGTGGAAGAAATATCAACAACCTCAGATACGCCGATGATACTACTCTGATGGCTGAAAGTGAGGAGGAACTAAAGGACCTATTGATGAGGGTGAAAGAAGAGAGTGCAAAAGCTGGCCTGCTGCTCAATGTTAAAAAGGTGAAGATCATGGCAAATAGACAGGCAAGCAGGAGGCAGTGACAGATTTTATTTCCCTGGGATCCAAGATCTCTGCAGATGTTGAAAGTAGCCATGAAATTAAAAGACTTTTGCTTATGGGGAGGAAAGCTATGGCAAGCTTGGACAAGCTAGAAAAAAGTAAAGATATTAAACCTTTAACAAAGGTCTGCATAGTTAGAACTATGATATTCCCAGTAGTAACATACAGATGCGAGAGCTGGACCATAAAGAAGTCTGAGCACTGTATAATTGATGCATTTCAACTGTGGTGTTGGTGAAAACTACTTTAAGTCCCTTGGACTGCAAGAAGATCAAATAAGTCAGTATTTCAGGAAATCAAGACACACTATTCACTTGAAGGTATGATAATGAGACAGCAGGATTCCCTCGAGAAGGCACAATAAAGGGACGACAGAGGAGATGGATAGGTTAGGTCACTGAGGCAATGAACATGAACTTGATGGAGCTCAGAGGTGCAGTGACAGAGATGTACCTGCGTGCTGCGGTCCATTTGGGTCACTGAGAGTCGGACGCAACTGAACAACAACACTTATTTAGTGTTTGGACTCAATTTTATTGTACCTATTAGTTTAAAGTGTTGGTGTTACAATATATAATAATTCAAAATGCTAAACATTTTCTGCTTCAACTATTCTTTCATAGACTGACTTGTTTATGGCTGTCCTGTTGCAAGACCAACCTTCTGTTGAGCTTCAGGTCACGGACAGATACCGACATTCTCTTGTAGGATTAACTAGTACAATTCAAAGTTGAAGGCCCTCCTATCAAAGAACTTACATACTAAATTTTACGAGAACTAGAAACAAAGGTTTTTTGGATTCCATGTCGGTTGTCTAGTAAGATATGGAATAATGAATTTAATGTCTTGCATGAATAGTTGATATTAGAAAATAAGTTGGTGGGCTTCTTTGAACAGATGTTTTTTTGGCGAGCATCTGAATCTGTGAAAAGTAGAGAGCGAGGCCGAGAATTGCTGAGGGTAGGGGTAGCATGAGAGAAGTCATGGAGATCAGAGTGGGAGGAGGTGATGATGGGTTAAGAGAAATATATGTTGTGAGCAGAGCAGGTTGTTGTTGGGGGGATTAAATCAGATGTGTTTTGTAAGGTAGTGCTGTATTTTTAAGGACTTTGTATACATCTGTCAATATGGAGGCTGACATCTAAAAATAACTTGGCTTTAATTTGAAGATGTTCTGACTTCTTGACTATGAATCCTCTCATCCTGGGGAGCTCATGCATTTTGGGGGAAAAAAAAAACACTTGAACTGAGGCAGCAAACCCATAGAGAAAAATGAGGGTTTTGGATTGTAGGTAAAAGTGTGCTGCAGTTCACGGGGCATTGCAATGCTTTTAACCGATCTAGAGCTTATTTTGTGTGTCAAAATGATGGTTTAAGTAAAATGAAGTTCGGTTATAAGCAATTTTCTGAATTCCATTCTTGCTTTTTTAAAGTGAAGGACTGTTTGGTGTGATTTAGAAATGGTTCAGTCAGATTATTAACAGGTCATAGTGTCATTATCATTATATTTCACTGTGACATTTCACATTGACATATTAGTAAGGGATAGAATGCATGACTCGAGTCTGGCACTTCCAGAGCTAATGCTTTTTGCATTAGCAGCAAATGCCACTCTTCAGCTGATGGCTTATTCCAGCTATGACCTATTACATCAACAAGACCTTTGATTTGGAATTATCCAAGTCATAGGTATATGGCACAGTCAGCCAATCGGAATAGGCCATTCACTTTTCTTCATATCTCACACTATATATCAGCTTGTATTCTTCTCTTTGTTAGGAATGTCTCCTTACAGTTCCATATAGTTCTAGATCTCCTTCTCAGATAAAAAGTTTCTCACTTGTAATCCCAAACGTCTAGAACGCACTGCTACACAACATCAGAAGAAAAAACTCTTACCATTGTCAAGTCTCAGCTTAAAAAACACCTCTTTAAAGATGCCTTTAATGAATGCACTTGTAAGGATGTAGCATCCTCCCTTCAATATATTAAATTTACACTTCAATTACTTCAAAGAAACCCCCAAAGTAAAATATTGTCAACTGCTGGATCATGTAGGGTACCATGTTTTAAATCTAAAGACGCACCCACTGGGGAAGGGCTTTGCACTATCTGTGCAATGAAGCTACATACAGACACACAGAATGTCTGCTTGCCAACAGCATTATACTGAGTATGAAGCTCCTCCTGCTATGGGTGTGGTCTAATTACACAGATGGGGTACACTCCAAGAAGTGGGAATTCTTAGTAGAGAAGTGCACATATTATATGACAATTACATCGAGGAGCATAATATTAAATAATGTCCTATTGGAAACATTTCTACAAAACAAAATGAACCAAAGTGTCCCTTTAAGCATAACTGTTTTCTTCGTACAGAATTCTCTCTCTAATATCATAAAATGGGTAGCACATACCAGATGCTTGTGAAGGAAACACCTTGGTTGTCTTTATCATGAGACATATTAGTGGCTAATGGAGAAGATATATTGCAAGATCCTCACTAATGACCATATCATGGACCTTAAAAATCCTACCTATTACATTCAAACTGCAGCGAAAGGGATAACGTGGACATAATTAGTGTGTCTAACCAGTTAATCCCCACAGACGCTATAATATCATAACAGTTTATCAGTGTGTAATGAAATTGATATTTATATCTGTTTATGAAAATTATAGCGGAGTCTATTTAATATTATTCCAGATAACAGAACAAACACGTGTAAATAAACCATTATACATACAGAAGACACATTTCCCCCTATTATTATATTTCCCAATGGACATTCCTTTGTTCAGAATTGGACATAGCCAGCTAGTGATATTTATTATTACTTGCCATACAGATTTTTTCGGAAGGAATTTCATACAGAAATATTACAGTCTTTATGATAAGCACTGTAAAACACTAAGTGCTCAGGTAACCAGTCTCCTGGGATTTGTCCAGCCCTGTCTTTATTGCCTTTTTTCATATTTAAGCAAGGTAATTTGCCATCTTTCTTTTTATTTGTGCAATCTGGCGGCAAAGATACAACACAGAAAAATCTGCAATGCCAGCAAAATACACCAGCATGACAGAGGCACCTTGAACATCATTTGTATAATGATCAGGCGGATGTTGCATATATGGTGCAATGCTGCCCTCTAGTGGCAACGCATGTCAACAACACTTAAATGCAGTGACCAGGCCGCAGCAGATGTGTAGGTGAAGGCACATGTAATACACCTACTCTTCCAAGTAACTCATGAGGAAAAGACAAATGTTGATTTATAAAAAAAAATAAAAAAAAAAATGTCATATATTACAACAGACTGTGTTCTTGTTTGCAGATAAGCAGTCTCATGCTTCTTTCACACACAATAAGGTAAGATGAGTTGCCCTACATTATAACAAAAAAAGACAAGTAATGAAAACAGAATACTTTTTATGTTATAGATTTTCAGCTGAACACATAAGCTCACAAATGCACCTGAAAATGTAAATTATGTCCTTTTCCTGGTTTCACTCCTGGTTTTTGAGGTCTTGTCCAAGGTTAATATCCTGGAAGATCCTCTAATCCGAAATAAACCCTTTATTCACTATAGGTATAGAGGTCAGTTGCAACTCACTGACAAAACCTGAGAGGCTGAAATGTATGATTAAGGGGTTGCTAGTTCTTCTGTGCAAAAGGGAACTGTCTGGTATTTCCAGGCTGTCTGTAGGAAGAGTTAGGAGTGATATGCTACGAGAGATGACTCTTCTATAAAAGCACACGTGAGCTACAGCGTGAGATATTACACCCTGAATGCACTTTGTTGTGTTGTCTGTCCTTAGGTGGGAGTCAGTCCCTCTATTCTTGTTTGCACACCTTAACTGTTGTAGAATAATCCAAGCATGTATCCATTTCTCACTGTGCCTAGGGAAATCAGCAGTAGCTTGTTGATAAAGACAAATTTAATGATAAGTACATTAGGGATCTTACTGTTTCTCTCATGCAATGGTATTTACCTGTCTTTTGGGCAGAATAAAACGGACAAGTTACAGGAAATACACTTCCAAATCATACATGTTATAATATAAAATATAGTGAAGGGACTCGCATTATTCATTCCAGTAATGTTAAGGGGATCACCTGCATGAAATATCGCAAGTTAGTAAGTGACTGAAGCGGACCATGGACCACCAGGACCACAACTTGAAGAATTCCATTAAGAAGAGCAATCCGCAGCTAATCAGTACAGAAGGTTACTGCATATTCTACTACATCCAGAGAAATTAGCAATGTCACTATAATTTACAACACTGAGACTCTGCTTCCTCTTGTGAAAACTTTCTGGTATGACAGTGCTCAGAACATGATAATGGACAACTGTAGTACCATACTTACACAGTGCTCTTACAGACTGTGGCATAACCAGTTCTCATGTAGTTGTCGCCAAGGCCTAAAAGTAATAAGCAGATCCTCTTAAGACACTTTAACACAAGTAAAGCTTGATTTCTTTCTCAGTTCTGTAAAAAATGAAGCTCACTCTTACTACTTCCGGGCCAGTTAAGAAGATAATTAATATCAGGTACTGCTAAACATGTACACATCACTAGTTGATCATCAGTATGTGCTACCACCTTATCAGAAGAAAAAAAATGGTTTGGTCTGAGTATTCAAGTTAGTGTTGATATATAATGACCAGGTCAAAAGATGTCTGTGATGTCTCAGAAAAAGAAATATTGCTGCTCCTGAGTCTGTGAAAGATAACTTGCCCGTCATAAATGACAGTAAGTATCATATACAGTGGATATAAAAAGTCTATACACCCCTGTTAAAATGTCAGGTTTCTCTGCTGTAAAAAAAATGAGACAAAGATAAATCATTTCAGAATTTTCTCCACCTTTAATGTGACCTATAAACTGTACAACTCAATTGAAAAACAAACTGAAATCTTTTAGGTATAGGGAAGAAACAATATAAAAATAAAATAATATGGTTGCACACCCTTAAACTAATACTTTGTTGAAGCACCTTTTGATTTTATTACAGCACTCAGTCTTTTTGGGTATGAGTCTATCAGCATGGCACATTTTGACTTGGCAAGATTTGCCCACTCTTCTTTGCAAAAACACTCCAAATCTGTCAGATTGCGAGGGCATCTCCTGTGCACAGCCCTCTTCAGATCACCCCACAGATTTTCAATCGGATTCAGGTCTGGGCTCTGGCTGGGCCATTCCAAAACTTTAATCATCTTCTGGTGAAGCCATTCCTTTGTTGATTTGGATGTATGCTTTGGGTCGTTGTCATGCTGAAAGATGAAGTTCCTCTTCATGCTCAGCTTTCTAGCAGAAGCCTGACTAAGGCCCCATTTCCAGCTGAAGAAAAACAGCCCCAAAGCATGATGCTGCCACCCCCATGCTTCACTGTGGGTATGGTGTTCTTTTGGTGATGTGCAGTGTTGTTTTTGCGCCAAACATATCTTTTGGAATTATGGCCAAAAAGTTTAACCTTGGTTTCATCAGACCATAACACCTTTTCCCACATGCTTTTGGGAGACTTCAGATGTGTTTTTGCAAACTGTAGCCTGGCTTGGATGTTTTTCTTTGTAAGAAAAGTATTTTGTCTTGCCTCTCTACCCCATAGCCCAGACATATGAAGAATACGGGAGATTGTTGTCACATGTACCACACAGCCAGTACTTGCCAGATATTCCTGCAGCTCCTTTAATGTTGCTGTAGGCCTCTTGGTAGCCTCCTAGACCAGTTTTCATCAATTTTGGAGGGAGCTCCAGTTCTTGGTAATGTCACTGTTGTGCCATATTTTCTGCACTTGATGATGACTGTCTTCACTGTGTTCCATGGTATATCTAATGCCTTGGAAATTCTTTTGTACCCTTCTCCTGACTGATACCTTTTAACAATGAAATCCCTCTGATGCTTTGGAAGCTCTCTGTGGACCATGGCTTTTGCTGTGGGATGCGACTAAGAAAATTTCAGGAAAGACCAACTAGAGCAGCTGAACTTTATTTGGGGTTAATCAGAGGCACTTTAAATGATGGCAGGTATATGCTGACTCCTATTTAACATGATTTGGAATGTGATTGCTTAATTCTAACCACAGCTACATCCCCAGTTATAAGAGGGTTTGCAGACTTATGCAACCACATTATTTTACTTTTTTTTTTCTTCCCTCAACCTAAAATATTTCAGTTTGTTTTTCGATTGAGTTGTACAGTTTATAGGCCACATTAAAGGTGGAAGAAGTTCTGAAATGATTTATCTTTGTCTCATTTTTTTTTCAGCACAGAAACCTGACATTTTAACAGGGGTGTGTAGACTTTTTATATCCACTGTAATTGTATCAATTGTCTATGCTGTCTCTCTCTTTGTGCACGCTCTCTCTTTCTCTCTATCTGTCTCTCTCACCGAAGCTCGGCGTGATTTCGATGGCAGAATGCGCGCCGGCAATGCACATGCACGCGTTATTACGCCAAGCTAATATTTAACATCTGACACTTGTGCAGTGAGCACTGTGCACGAATTACAGACCTTTTGTTAAATATTATAGTGGACTTAACAAATAATATGAATTCTATAATTCCACAGTGAGAAGGGTAATCTGCAAATAGGGAAAGTTCAAGATGGTTGCCAATCTAACAATGAGTGGGCACTCCAATACATTCAATCTCCCCACTTTTTTTCACAGCTTTCTGTCTCTCCAATCCTTTTTTTTTCTCTTCCTTCGCCTTTTGCTATTTCTTTATCTCTGCCCCGCCATACTCCAGTTGTCTCTTTCTTTCTTCACTTTCTGCATCCCATTCTGTTTCTTTCTTCCTCCATTTTCATTCACATCTGCCTCCATTCTACCATGTCTTCTACTAATATTCTATTTTGTTTGTGTCATAAAATAAATGTATATATATAAATGTGTGTATGTGTGAATATTAAAGATACATAAGAATACATGGATGTATATCCTTTATTTGCCTTCATTATTCTCATATATATCATTAGTAATTACCCTCATATATATCCTCCAGTTTTACCTAATAAATTATGTATATGTAATGATGTAATGTAACACATGTATTTACCCAATTTTTACCTCATGTACTCTCTATATATATTCAGTATAAATACATATGTCATTAGGAGTTACATACATTACAGCTTATAAGTTATAGCAGCACTGAGAGCCAAGTCTATTAATATTTGCAGAGGCTCCTAAATATATTTATAAAGTATAATGTAACTACATGAGGGGCTTCCTTCCAGACTGCCTAATATAAAATCTTTGTGACGACTACATTTTAGATATGTCTGTGTGTATGTAGATAAGTAGATAGATATGGTTGCTTGCCAGAGTGCGGTATTAATTGATATAAATAATAATAATAAGACGGATTTATAACGCATTACGTCATAACCTCCTAGCCTATCGCTACTCACACTTGTCAATAATTCAGTTATCACTACCCGCACTCGACGCCAGCCAACAAATCACCTCACTGTAGCTCCCTAACCAGTTACATTCCTTCTAAATCGGGACTACAAGACTTCAGCCAATGAGGACTGAGTACAAATAAACTGACACTTTATTTAGCCAATGGAAGAGCGGCTTTAGTGTTGGAGGCCAGAGGTGGGTGTTTGGTACGCGCGAAATACAGATAACCAATAAGCCTCTGTTATAATTGATTGACATTAACTCTGACTAATCGGAAGAAGCTGTGCTCTTGTTGCGTTGAACAGCAGGCTGGGTTGCTATGGTAACGATGAGCGTCGGAAAGCTAAGGAAGAAGGGAACTTGGACCTGCACCACAGGACTCAGGGAATAAGGAGAAGCACCCGCGAACCCAGAAATAAAAAGCACCTGGGGCCTGATAACCCAGAAACAAGAAGCACCCGGGATCTAACAACCCGGAAATTAGAAGCCCAAGAACTCAGAAATAAGAAGCAACTGGGACCCAACAACCCAGAAATAAGAAGCACCTGGGACACTAGAACCCAGAAATAAAAAGCACCTGGAGCCCAAGAATCCAGAAATAAAAAGCACCTGGGACCCAATAATCCAGAAATATAAACGCACCTGGGACCCAAGAATCCAGAAATAAAAAGCACCTGGGACCCAAGAATCTAGGGGGAAAAAAATAACTGGGACCCAAGAATCTAGAAAAAAAAAGAAGCACACAGGACCCAAGAATCCAGAAATAAAAAGCACCTGGGACCCAAGAATCAAGAAATAAAAAGCAACTGGGACCCAACAACCCAGAAATAAGAAGCGCCTGGGACACTAGAACCCAGAAATAAAAAGCACCTGGAGCCCAAGAATCCAGAAATAAAAAGCACCTGGAGCCCAAGAATCCAGAAATAAAAAGCACCTGGAGCCCAAGAATCCAGAAATAAAAAGCACCTGGGACCCAAGAATCCAGAAATAAGAAATAGCTAGAAACCTGTATCAATATTGAGGCCAGAAACACCAGGGACTAGAGAACAACAGCTTTAAAACTAATATCATCTTGGTTCAGTACCTCACAAAGCATTATCACCTGGGACTAGTACCATTTTGAAGAATCATCCATTAATTCAAATTCACGGAAACCCCATAATCCAAAACCAAAGACAAAGGATCCATTGCTATAAGTAGTAAACAAGGAACAAAATTCTTAAAAACAAGAAGTGGTGCATTAGTGCCTAAATGTAAAATTTTGTAGGGTCTGCATTTGAGTGTAAAGCTTATTTTCCATATTATGATTGTTAAGAAGGAAGAAAAATCATTAAGTGTTTCGTGAAGACCATTAACCTTATTCCAGAGGTATATCAAGAACCTGGTGAAAAGTTCTCACTGCTATAGATTTCGCACCTTGGATTGTCACCTTGAACTCTTAAAGTCACTAGTGACATATACTTGTGCATATTAGGCCATCACTAAAGACTTAATAGAGGTTTGCAGTAGACACATTGTTGGACATAGCACTTTCCATCTTCTGAAGAGCAGATATCTATAAGACCTCATCATGGTGAAATTGTCGGCCAAGTGCATTGTAGCTGGTGAGTAGCAAATTCACACTGAGAGGGAGCAAAGAGTTTGAAGTGTGTAGGTTTAAATTTGGGGTTCATCAGAGCAGTATTGGAAAATTAAAACATTCTTCTAAATCAGGCTAATAAATTAGTCTTCAAGGCCAAAAAAGTTCCCACATTTTTAGGAATGGCAGAGTGAGTACAATACAAATCCCGGGAGACGGAAGCACAGATCCTAAAATGTTCTGCTAACTCCTAACTTTTTGGTTTTTATACATGTATTTATATGAATAACTCCTTCCCTTACCCCTAAAAAGTGTGGTTGGTTCCTAGTTTCATTTACATTTGTCAACCTCTTGATTACAGCTGAGTAGACTAAATGTATTGCCCTGCGGATTGATCCACTTGTGCCTAAAAAAAGTGTCCTGAAACCCTGTTGTGATTTTACTGATATTGGACAGCCCTGATATTGGACAGTTGTAAATCCTCCCTTTTTGTTTGTATAATAATTCCTTATATCTTGGTGGGGGTTGGTGATATTGATTCGTCAGATGCTCTCTTGAGGCCCATTTTGCTGTCTCACCGGGTACAGAACAGGATTATTCCTATTATACGGCTGCACAACACTCATTTAGTATATAGAACCTGTTATCTGCCACTACTCTAATCCTAAACCTAACCGTATGAAGTAAGTGTGCAGCAACTGTGTGGCAGGCAGATAACAGGAAATGTCCCACAGACCGTAGGATATCCTGCATCCACTACAAAACTCAACATAAGATTAATATCTATAAACTATAATATAATTCTATAAATCAGACAGATAAAATCCCAAACCATGAACATATGCAACATCTGATCCACAGATAACTGACTAGTGCTATTAATCTAGTAAATTTGCTTAAGTTTTGCTTTAAAGGACCACTTGCATTTACAAGTAAGGCTCACATGTTTGTTTGCTGGGCATAGGTTATTAATAACAAAATGCGGTTTTAAAAGAAATAAAAGTTATCATTTTGTCTCAGCTTTTAGACTATCAGTTTTCCCCTCAAGCAGGATTCTCCTTCTACCTGTGTCTTTCAAGGGCGTGGCCAACTCTTCCTTGGTTCTGATGGAAAAATAATTCTGACTAGTGTAGGATCTGCTTCATATTGAGCTTGCTCAGTAAAGGGTAGACATGACTATAATGGCTCAGCTGACCTAATTATGTCATGGGGCAGGGCCAATGGCATCAGCCCAGCCTGCTTCCAACTCCATGATAGTCCAACACACAGGCAGAGTTGACCACACCCTGGATAGACACAGGTAGGATGACAGATCTGCTACAGGAGAAAACTGACAGCGTAAAAACAAAGACAAATTTTAACTTTTATTTATTTTGATCTGCATGTTGTTTTTAATAAGCTATGCCCAGCAAACAAACATATGAGCGTTACTTGTAAATGTAGTACAGTGGCCCTTTAATGGCAGAGATTTTGTCTTTGTTCCAAACAGGATTAGAAACCTGGGAGGAACCATGGATTAAGTTAATATCTCTGTTAATTTCTGACATTTTACTATGAAACACAATAGAAGAGTAATCTCCAGTGTGACAATAAGTTAACCATTCCCCTCATGGTACAGGCACACTTTCAGTCCAAGATGGAATCACCATAGGGCACAAGTTTTAAGCCTCTGTTTCCATACAAAGTGTATCCTGCCTACTGACTGTTGCATGAGAAATTAAATAACAGCCTAGGAGCGTCTGATGTGGTGAATGTCTATAGCGAAGACAGTCACCTTGGACCCAGTACTGCACTCACCAGGTAGCCCATAAACGACCTGTGTTGGTGTGTTCAGCATTCAATGCCTGCATAGATAGATTTGTTAAGGGTTATTTTTTGTTTTGATCTTTACACAGACAGCACTTGGGCAGATCACTGGTCTGTACTGTTCAAATTTCAGAGAGGCAAGAGAGTAGAAACCTACATTTTCTGCCACACAAAATTACAATTATTACAAGATCTGTTCTGTTCAAACTGGAAATATAACAAGTCTTACCATTGACTTGAATGGGACACACAACCCAGTGACCTGATTGGCTGCAGTAATGCAAAAGCAAGTGGGCAGTCTAGTACCACCCTGCAAATCCAGATAGCCCATACCTGTAACTCTTATCTTTGCTTCACCAAATGTCCATAATGTAACTTTTGCTACATATAATCCCATTCCTTTTGCTGTAGCTCATGCAGGGCACCAGAACCTCTTGGTCATGTTCATCTGCCAGCCATTCAGGATATTGTATCAATTCTGAAGAAACTCTGTTCTAGGAGCTCTGTTTATATGACACAAAATCACAACTACTTATTGGTCTAAAGTGGCCCAGAAAGTGGCGGTGTTTCCGTATTGGAACCCTTGATTATACACATTATCATACTGTGTATAGAGCGCACAAAGCCACACTGCAGGGTACGTGATTACTTGGATAAAGAAATTGTATGTCTTGAGAGTGTGAGCACTGAGTGCCTTTAAACAGACTAGAGAGCCAGGGAATTACTCTCCCGTAATTACAGACCCCCAAAGAGTCTTATTGCTGTGGTATTAAGGAACAACAGAGACAGTTATTGGCAAAGAGAGTACAGATCATTACCATGAGGCTCGTTTTATTTCACAGTGGGAACCGGCTCGGAGCTATGTGTGGATCCTACTACAGGCAAGTGGGACAGTGTGTATAGTGCCATGAAACTTTCATTCTTATCTGTTTTTGTGTGTGTATATATATATATATATATATATATATATATATATATATATATAGACACACACTGAGGATGTGAACAAAACAGGATACAAACCAAATAAGCATTTCCCATAGGAACAAATGTAAATAGAAAGAATCTGTTCCGGTCCCCAGATTTTTAACATTTTATTTATAACTGATGGTCTTGTTTTTGGATACAAAACCTTAAAACTAAACAGGCATCAATAAAAAAGCAATAATTACATCAAATAACAGAGAATTTAACTTCACTTTAACTTTACAGTATTGAGAGGATTTGAGGGACCAACGGTATGGTGACAATGTACAGGAGGAGGAGACAGGTTATAACTCGTAAGGGGAGTCCTCTTCCATTACAAAATCAGACACTTGCTTAGGGGATATTTGTCCTTTCTGTCTCAACACCACTGCACCCTGTTGGAGACTGTGATGTAGGCAGTTTAACTAGAAACCTAACAAGGGAAACTTGCTCCTGCCTTTGTTTAAAAATGTTTCTTAAGTGAGACATTGCATAATCATTAAACAAGTCCAGAAAGCAGCTTGCTTGAGCTTTGTCAGGATGACCGTGTTCAACAAAATGTTGGTATTCAGCACATTTAGCACACATTTCTTTGATGAATGCTGTAAGTGCTTCCTCCCTTCTCTCCTCTTCACCTGAAGAAGAACATTTCTCAGCTACTATATGTTACTGCACTGTTACATGCACATGCTCAATTTGAGCTTTTACAAGCACAGGCTTGATTAGGGCTCTTAGCAGCACAGCGACATGCACACGTCCTGCACTGCTGCAACTTTATTATACTTTCGCATCGCGGACAGGTCTCAACCAAGCAAGCAAAACCTAACTATTTTTTACGAAGTGTAATTTATCTCTGTGAAGGACTTCGTTTCAGGCTTCTAGTGACAGTCTATCTGGCTCCTATAACATTTTATTGGCTCCTAAGTGTGAGATATTTTTGTATATATATAAATAAATGTAAACGGGGGTGAAAACTTCCAAGAAGCCTGGAAGTCCAGGCTCCTGAAATTTGTACTGCTAGTTTCTAAGTGCTTCCCAAGCATACCATATTTACATAAAGGGCTTCTTCCTGGCTCCTAAAAATAGGGAATCTGGCTGCTATAAATATATAGTGTCCTCCCTAGGTGTCATGAAGGAGTACACAAGGTAGTACACAATTCTACCTTGTGTTATTCGCATCTCAAGGTTGGTGCCATTCCAAAGATAAACTGGGCTAGGGAGAACACACACACACACACACACACATATATATATATATATATATATATATATATATATATATATATATATATATATAAAATAACTTTACGGTACTTTTTAACACACAGTAAGCAGTGTAAGGAGCACATAAGGCAGGATGTAAAATCTCTTTGCTCATTCACAGGTGATGTCACTGTGGGTAAAAGCACCATAGTACAGCTGTTCCGGAGTGATGGGAGTCACTTCCAGAAGAACTATAATATGGTATGTAAACAACCTGCAAACCTTTGCTCCAGCTCCTGTTCATTGCCTGAGGGGTGTGAGAGCCATGAGGGGTTGATGCTATCACATCGCTGGCTATCCATTGGTCATTCACATATCTTCTCTTACAGACGGCAATAGTGGACGTGTCAGTAAAAACAGTGCAGATCCCAGATACAGGAGACAGTGTGGTAAGTACTCTGTGTCTATATGCTCCCTCTTATACACATTTTATTGATTTATAAACTCTAATCCTGCCATAACCTCTAATATTTCAATACAACTGAACCCTAGTCATGCAACCCCTCTGATCTTCCATTATCACTGCACTCTAATCCCGCAACATGCTTTTTATCTCAATGTGGTACTGCACTCTAACCATGCAACATCCTGCAATCTTCCAGTATTACTGCACCGTAATCCTACAATTTCTTCTGTTTCACTATCTTTAATCCTGCAGCACCCTATCACAGCACTCTAATCCTGCAACACCCTGAGATTGTTCAGTTTCACTGGACTTTAATCCTTCAGCACTCTGTGATCATGCAATATGTGAATCCTACAACATCCTCTCTTTCAGTGTCACTGCAACATGATGAGATTGTTCAGTATTATGCACTATAATCCGGCAGCACTCTGTGTTCTTTAAGTATCACTACACTCTAAACCTGCAACATCCTGTATCTTTTTTAAGTATCTCTGCACTCTAATCTTGCAATCATGGAGCATATCTCACTGCATCTCATCTCTCCCTGCATCACAGCACTCATGTGATGACCTTTCCTCCCATCCCAGCTGATGTCCACACTTGCCCATTTTCCTAACCTGCTTCCTCTGCTTTCTTTATGTGTAGGAGCTCTTCCTGTTGGACTCTCCTGGAAAAGAAATGTTTTACGAGACAGCAGAGAAGATGGTAGGTTACTGGCTTTAATTTTCTTTTTTGAGAGAAAAGGCTCATCTGCCATCGCCCTCCGTTATCTCAGCCTGTTAGGAACAAAAAGCACATCATGTTAAGAACAAAAGAAGTAGTTAAAAACTAAAGTCTGTCAAATTCTTCAAAAGTGTATACTATAAATATGACAATTTAGTATGATATAGTAGTAGTGTTGTAAATTTACTATCAGTTCTATCTGCACAGTGGGAATATAGCAGGTACAACAGCCTGTGCTTTCAGTAGGACTAATTGAAAGCTAGTTAGATTACACAGACACACTTATCTGAGAAAGTAGCACATATAATCTACTCAGAAAAGAAAACTGAATCCCACCGTAAATAATAATTACATGTACACGTTTAAAATGCTGTAAGTACTTTTTTTTTCTTTCTAAAAACACTTTGCCAATTACCAAGTTATTAGTCAAAGACCATATAGAAACAAATGACCACGGTGGTGCTTTTACGGATTCCAGTCAGAACTTTGGTGACTAAACCTAGGGAGATGGATGGCGCGTCACTGACAAAGATCACACTGCTGACACATAGATCTGGGGCCTTCTATTATTCTCTTTTCTGAATTACCTGTTTTTTTTTTTGGCCAGAGAGACATTTGCTTTAGGACATTTCTACTCTGCAATGGCACAAGTTACCTATAACAAGAAACTACATTGTGAGTGGGCACTATTCATAGCTATCAGATGTGCATCTCACTCTGTTTTTCTTTTTGCATAGTTCAAGTGCGATAATCCTATCCCTCAACGTGGTGATCCTGTAGAGCATTGCATATTAATAACTGAAGTATAGGTTTTTTTTTTTTTTTTTTGACCCGGCTTAAACCTCCTACATTCCTTCCACAAATTTGTCACTATAGTCTTTACAGACAGCCTTGTTAGATGCCCAGAGCATGTGGCTTTCTGGCCAATCTGATATTTGCTCTGACATTGTGTGTCAGTGTATGTGATTGACACCTCTGCTCCTTGCCCCCAGTGGGACCAGCCCAACGCTGTGTGTTTGGTATTTGATATTACCAGTGAGACCTCCTTCAGTAGCTGCGCCAAGTGGCTGCAGAGAGCCAGATCCAGGTCGTCCAGCCCTCATCTCCCAGGTTTGTAGTATCTGTGTGTCTTTTCACCTCTCCCCCATCTTTCCGTCTCATCTCTCCTTTCTCTTCTCAGCATTATTCTTTTTTCTGTCTCACTCAATGTATCTTCTTTCTTTGCACTTTTTTTTTTATCTCCATTTTACACTCTTTCTGCAATGTCAAAGGCAAGCTTTTTTTTTCTCCCCGCTCCTTCCCCTCTTTCTCCCCGCTCCTTCCCCTCTTTCTTTCTTCTCTCCTTGCTACTCTTTTACTTTCTCTCCCCCTCTAACTCAATTTCACTTCTCTCTTTGCACTCATCTTTCTCTCCTCTGCAATGTCAAAGGCCCCTTTTTTCTCCTTACTCCTTCCACTCTTTCTCCTCTTGCTTCTTACTTTTGACCTTCTTTCTTTCGTGTCCTTCCACTCTCCCTTCCTCTCACCGCCCCTTTTGCCTCCCTTTCTCTCCCAGTTCCTCTCTCGGTTTATCTTTCCAGTCCACTCACTCTGTTCCTCTCCTTCCTATCTGGACTCTCCTCTCTTTACTTCTCTCTCCCTTGTCTCTTTATTTATCTAACCCATTCACGCTCTCTCTCTGTCTTCTGTCAAACCCTTTCTCTTGGTTGCTCTCACTTCTTGTCTCATCTTTTAGGTGTCCTGGTGGGTAACAAGACGGATCTGTCTGGCCGCAGAGCAGTGGAGGAGATGCAGGCTCAGGAGTGGGCAGCGAGTCACGGTTTGGAGTATTTCGAGATTTCTGCGGTAATGACCCTTCAGCCCCTGATATACAAGCCAGACATAAGATAATATCAGAAAGGGGCCACGGTAATATATTTAAAGGGACACTTAAGTCACCATGTGTGCTCTTCACTGTCAGATGGCAGAATCCATGTGGAAAAGTTGTTTAATTTTTAATTGATCAAGAGTTAACATAGATATTGTATTTTTTTTTTTACTTTATGAATTTATATACTCATGGCACAGAGGTGTGGTGCAGTGGGTAAAAGCATCTCTTTTCAGAGGGTTTCCTTTTTGTTTTGTTTTTTTAAAATAGTAGTTTTATTTAATATTTATGTTATTTCTCATAATATCCATTTAGAATTCATATATACAGGATTAAAGAGCGAGGCATTTGTGGGCACATTTGCATGTCCCTGCCACGGTTCCCAGAATGCGGTGTAATAACTGTATTTCTCAGAATTCTGAGTAGGAAACATTTTTTTTTGTATTACATTTGTGTTCATATTTAAATGACTATTCCACCATGTACAGCCGTTTCAAGGTTACTGCCTATCATCAGCGTGGGGCCGGATCCAATATATATATATATATATATATATATATATATATATATATAATTTGTTGTGGATCTTTGCGCTGCCCGTAACATTTGCGATGTTGGTTGCGTCCCTCGCGAGGAGAGCCAGCTGCGTTGTCACACATGGGAGGCGAAGCAGCCGCGGACAGTGGCGCTGTCACACATGCGAGCCTCGCGCCAGCGGCGCAACACTGTTCAAGCGTATAACTCTAAAAACCCACCAAAACAAAAACAAACAAAAAAATTTACAAAAAATTCGAACACACTCACACACAACACAGGGGGAGACACAAGAAGCCTGGGAATGAAGTTGCAAGCAAATTGCACCCATATTTGCAGTTTTTGGTCACTCGAAAATCGCCTAAGCAAGAGAAAAAAATGTCGGACAAAAAATGCAAAATTTCAGAAACAGCATGAAAACGAGGCTCATGAATGCCAGGCTCGCAAAACTTACAAAATACACAACGCTGAAGACCGTAAAACTTACATGAACAACGCCAGGCACGCGGGATGCTAAAATTCAGCAGACACACAGAGGAGAAAGACACAGGGAAGGGACAGGGGGGAGATGCTGGAAAGAGACACATGGCATTCCCAAGCACTAAACTTGCAGGTTAAGGAACCCTGCAATGAGCGGCTCACGATGAGCACTGTGAGCGGGAGAGGCTTGCAATGAGCGCTGAAGGTGCTCAGCCTCCCATTGTGTGGCAAACAGCATTGCCAGCCTTACAATTTTAATCCCGTCATTTTTGACGGGTAAGTTCGTAGTGTGTGTGTGTGTGTGTGTGTGTGTATATATATATATATATATATATATATATATATATATATATATATATATATAATTATGTGTGTGTGTGTTTTATGTTGTGACCATAATTAATATTACTATTTAACAATAAATAAGTGGCAGAATTCAAACCCACATTTACCATTTCTCAGTCCAGACACTTAACCACTGGCCTGTTTGCAGCAATGCAAAAGAACAGCATAAGTAACACAGAGCTAATTGGGAAATAAAACATTCTCTTCCAAAACCTGCATATCTGTTTCTACCTAGTGCCACAGTCCTGGGCATCTTATTATGTATTTTGACAAAACATTGGCAGTTTAGATGCATCTTAAAACTACTAATTTCAAATACTCATACATTCAATTAATTTAGTAGCAATTTTAAAAGGAAAACACTTTTTTTCCATCCTCTATCTGATGATACAGAGCATATATGGTGACTTCAGGATCCTTTTAAAATATGCAATTTTTAAGAACCTCCCTTGAAAATAGGGAGTAATAACTGAAACCATATAGAAACTAATGAATTACCTTTTATATGTAATTATTCTGCTATATAATCTACCATTTTGGTTTCTGCTGGTTGATTCCCTGAGCTGAAAAGATATTTTGAAAGTAGAGGAAACTGCTGTCTGCATGAATGTGCCCTTGCTTTCTATAAGCCTAATGCAAAGCACCCTCCTGAGAAAGTTGTTGTGTCAGACTTTCTGTGACGCTATTGACCGCAGCACGCCAGGTAAATCTATCGTTATGTCTCTGGTTGTGCTTGGTTGTCTTGGCAAAAATACTCAAGTGGGTGCCAGTTCTTTCTTCAGTGGACCACAATTTGTCTTACTTCTATGACCTGCCCATCTTGGATGACCCTATCTGGTATAGCTCACAGCTTCCCAAGCCCCTTTAACACGACAAGGTAACAATCCAGAAGGGGTCTAAGAAAGTAGTAGTTCAGGAAAGAAAATAGAAATAACAAAGAATTGAGTATAAAAAATCATAATGCAAGTTTATGTTTTTTATTTTATTGTTTGTTAAAAAATATTTTGACTTCGTATCAACTTTAATTATCTAAAAAACATAAAAGGAAAAAGTGTGTACAGTGTTCAATTTACACCACAGAGACAAATGGCCCTCATAACAATCATTCTGTCTTATGTGATTTATAACCGTGCCAAGACCTGTATATCTGATTATCTATTTGCATTGTAGAAAGAGCTGGAGAATTTTGAACGCCCATTTCATGCCCTGGCAAAGGCTTTTCATCGTCTGTATCAAGAGAGAGTGGAGAGCTTGAAGAGCTTGGTGTAGAGAAAGGACAACCTGTCGGGCAGCAGAAAAGCATCATCCGTTCAAACTGGGGTGCGTCAGGATAGCACAAAGTCACTGAAGGCTATCAGAAGTCCACTCTGCTACAGGTCCTCTCATTGAAAGTATTCATGATGCATTCAGCCCAAGAGGCAAAATATATATAGTTTTGATATGAACTATGATTGTTGTTGTTTAATCGTTCAGTCATGTCGCACTCTCTGTGATACTATGGACCACAGCACGCCAGACCCATAAGGTTATCTTAGCAAATATACTGGAGTGGGTGCCAGTTCCTTATCCAGTGGACCGAGATTTGTCTTACACCTCTGCTATGACCTGCCCATCTTGGGTGATCCTACATGTTATAGCTCACAGCTTCATTGAAGTACACAAGTCCCTTCACAACGACAAGGTAGCCAGTTAGAAGGGGGAACTATGATTAATAGTCATATGATCTGAAAATGATATGTCACTTTACACCTTCTATTGTGCTGCAAATACTCATGGAATGCATGCAACATGATTTAATAATATAAGGTGTTGTAGTGACGCACAGTTGGGATAACAAAGTCTATGAATAACTGCCTATCCCATGGGTCATTGTCGCTCTGAAACAAGTTTGGATCAATAAGGTGCCGCAGCATTGGTTTGTGTGGCCCCTCCAAAGGGAAGAGTGCTGATAATGGATTGAGCCAATTGAAGCTTTGTTAACCACCTATCGGGTTTAACTTAGTGGTGGTACAAAGCTTTGACACAGGGAGAAGTTGAAAGTTAAAATATGTTCCTCTCCTGTATTGGGCAAAATTATGTACAAATTCGGGATCCTGACCAGCTCCTCATTGCATTTTTTTGACTTCCTGCTTCAATCATGGCGGCTAAACAGCAAAGTACAAGGCCAGGGTTTGATATTTAAGGACCATTGTAGATGGAGTGAATGCTTTTACGCTCATGGCTTATACTGCTGCTAAGTGTGTTGCATATAAAAAAACATAGAGCCCAATTCAATTGAGCAGTTGTAAGTTACTGGAGCGCGTAAGTGAGGCCGAAAGTTAATTTGCTATTCAATTGGCATTTTTTTGCGGGGTCCGAACGGGTTACGGGCTTAAAAATCCTTGCGGTTGTTAAACCCGGAACTTACAGCCTCCCAAAGCCTTTGATCTTTCATGGTCGCAAGAGTTCTGATCGCTAAAATCACAAATTGCTATTCAATTGCAAAAATAGATCAAGGCCGCACCCACAATCAAGCCCACAAACGGCAAATGTTGGTCCAAAGCTTACGGCTTCCAAATAGGACCTGCAAATGATTTACAGACTAGTTTGGAACACTGTAAAACACAGCAATGGACTTGAAAATATGGCCAAAGCAATGGAAGGCATTACAATTACTTTTACTTCCATAACAATACCCAACTATCAAATATTGAGAAAAAAAAATACATTTTATTTTTCAGAGGTTGTAATGGTCATGCATATGCCAATATTAAAAGTCATGCTTCAAGATGCTGAAAGCTATTAAAGACTCACTCCATGGTTAAATTGCAACACAAATACATGGAAATTGCTGACATAATTACCCTTTCTCATTCACAGAGGCTCTAATGTGGACCCTAAAAAATACAAAGATCATCTTATATACTTCTCACTCATCACATCTACATTGGGAAAACAAATAGTGGCCAAATTACACCGCCACATGGCATATATCTAGTACTAGGGGAACATTTTATTTATGGTTGTTCAGTCTCTCTGTAGTGTCCTACTCTCTGTGACCCTATGGACTACAGCACACTTACTTATGTCTCTGTCTATGCTAATCCACAAGGTTTGCATGCCAAAGATACTGGAGTGGGTTGCCAGTTCCTTCTCTAGTGGACTGGGATTTGTCTGACCTCTCTGCTATGACCTTCCCACCTACAGTGGCCCTACATGGTATAGCTCACAGCTTCATTCGGGTACACAAGCCCTGTCACCACCACCACTTAGCAATTCTGAAGGGGACCAGGGGAACATACACCACACTAATCTACTCTAACCCATCAGGAAGGGACACATAAACACATGGAGGCTGTGTAGAGGCATGTGGAGCGACAGCCAACTCACCTCCATCTCCGCTATGCCTGGAAAGTCCCACACCATTGCTTGTTGCCATGTTCCAAGATGTATACCCAATCAATTTACATTATCACCTGTCATATTCCTAACAGGCCTTCAGGGGAATGTTGATACTCCACGGTATCACAAATTGGACTTTGCATGTGGGTTAACCCTTTATTATTATATATATATTACTAGTGACTTGCCTGTCAAAAATGACAGGGCAGTACATTTTTAAGCCATGGCAATGCTGTTTGACACACAATGTAAAGCTTTTTCTACTCTGAGGACCTTCGGCGTTCATTTCGAGCCTTGCGCTGAGCGCCTTTGGCGCTCATTTCGTGGCTTGCATTGAGCGCCTTCTACGCTCATAGCGATCCGCTCCTCTCGTTTTTCTTTTGTTCCTATGAGCGACTTGTGCTCTAATGACAAACCCGATGCTTTAGTTATGTAAATCTCTATTTTAGATTCGTAGTGTTGTAAAATGGCGTTGTTTGTCTATGTGCTACGCAGGTCGCAAGCATTTTCCGTGCTGCCATGTATGTCCCTGGCAACATTTTTAAGTGTCTGGGGTCGTGTAGCCTCGTCTGTCATTTTTTTCCTTGCATAGGCGATTATAAATTGTCAAAACTCGTTAAATTGGACTTTAATTCGCGTTCAACCTTACTGGCAGATGTCATGGCTGTCCACTTATGCTCTGCGTGTGTTTTTTTGTATTTTTTGTTGTATTTTGTATCGTTTTGTGTTGTTTTTGAATGTACGCATTTCGTCCGTTAATCTCTTATTTTGCAACCTCGTATTATTTTTTTCTAAGTTCCGCGTGTTGTAAGGAAAAGTCGTCCGTCCTTGTCAGTGTTTTATGCGCTGTGGGGACGTTGAGCCCCGTTTTTCATTTGTTTCCGCCACAATTTTTTTTCTCGCTTAGCTGACTTTCAAGTGGCGAAACTGCGTAAAATCGACTTTGATTTGCGTGCAACCTCACTCTGAGGTCCTGGCTGTCCCCCCATGCTGTGTGTGATGTTGTTTTGATTTTTAACGCGTTTCGGCCATTAATTTCGTATTTTTGTGACCTCGTATTCTTTTTTTTTTTAAGTCCCACAGCTCGTATATTCTTTTGTGTATGTCGTATTTCCTCTTTACGCGTTAGTGATTTTTTTCGAAATCCCGCGGCGTGTTTTTTTTTTGCAAAGTCGTACTTTTCTGGGGTTTATTTGTCCCGGGAGTGAGGCGCCGTCGAGCCTCCATCTCTGCAAATGCGGCACCTCGCTTCGTGAGGGTCCGCATTTGCGGCCTACAATGAGCCTTTGGCTCATTGCAGCCGACGTTGGAGCCTCCACCTCCGCAAATGCGGACCCTCGCAAACCCTCGCTTCACGATGGACGCAGTTCTGCGAGCTCGCTTTGCAAGTTCACAAATCGTGGCGACGATTCGCAGTTTGACAACTGTATGTGATTTTTTATAATATCTCATGATATTATTACTATTATTATTGTTATTATATGTATTAACCCATTACATAGTAACTAGCGCTCATTAGTTTACTGATATAGGAATGTGACACAAATGGGATGTATGTGGATGTGCCAAAACCCCAACCATTGAAGACAGACTGACATGGTGAGAATGGTATAACAAAGCTTTATTTCATACACAGAGCACAATCAGAAATGGACAAGCCTGTGCATTAATATCATGGGTGTGGTGTGGGCAGATCCCGGGAGAGCAAGAGGCTATTGTTGGGAATAACGGGATACCTACAGGGGATAATGTCATAGTCTAGAATAATCATGATGCATAGTACCTACCAGGGTGACATGTGGTCACTACACCACTGCAACCGGAATCTGATGAAATAAAGGATCATTAGAAATCACTCCATTTAATTGAAGAAACCATTAATGTGCATAGCACTTACAACTTGTCTAGATCTGCTCAATGAAGCAGATGCGTAAACCTCTGGACTGTGTAATCCAATCCAGTTTCACATTACAGTGTGTTTCCAAAACAAAAATCAGAAAAAAGTTGTAAAAACAAAAAAGGCAGAGTATTAAAAAACATGCATGGACAGTACAGTGCTAAATACTGTAACACTATACCAACTCACCTGATTCCCATCTGCAAGCATTACTAACCATTAACTAGTTCTCAGGATAACTCACTGTCCAAGATCATTAATAATGATGTGTCATCTCTCAATAAATTCGTCAAGATGTACTATCATCTTCTCCATATGATATTGTTCATCAAGACTGAAATCACAACCATGAGCTATACAGCTGTTAGCACATGTTAAAGGATACTCCTGATATCAGCAATAGGGTAAAATACTCATTAATGTGGAGAGGACACAAAGGTCAGCAGCCAGATTCACTGTTACTTACATCAGACCCTAGGACCTGTTCCTGGACCGATATTGAGGTCAGGATCACATGCTTCACTAGTGCATATATTAATGCTGGCTGTCCTTAAAATGCCAGTGTGAGACTTTGCAAGTCCACCGACCTAGCTGTATTAGTCTACATTTAAGCTAACAACAATCATGTCTGCGATATCTGTCTATATGATAGCCTTAAAATTGTGGGAGATACATGTTAAGTGGGGCCGTCATTGAAGGAATGTCTACATGAGAGGCACTGTGATGCCTTCATGGACCTGAATTGTACCTTAAATAAAACAAAACAAAAACAGCATCTACAAAATAAGGCCTTAAAAAAGATAGGGACTGCAGCATCTCTTCTCAACAGCATTCCTCAGTGACCATCGATTGGGGGAATGTTAAATAGAACCTTACGTGTCCATAGAGAAGAGGATCATGGACCAGTGATGGAAGGTAGCTATTTGCGTACAACATATCACCATCACATAAGCCAAGATCCAAGACTCTGTATCCAGGCTAGATTAGGTTAATATTTGGACCAATAGATTGTCACTGAGGAGTGCTGTTGAGAAGGCACAAACATATGCGCAGCCCCTAAATCCTCCTTCGCCAAGCCACAGGGCCCCAATCCCCCGTGGCCGTCCGCCATCTTTCTGCTGGTGGTGGTGGTGGTGGGGGGGGGGGGGGGACAAGCATCTCCCCAGGAGACAGCGGTACCTGCCTGCAGTGGCAGTAGTGGAGGCATGGGGGAAGAGGAGGAGCAGCCGGGCTGCGTGTGGACGGGGTGGAGGAAGCGGTACTGAGGACGAGAGCGCGTTGCATGGCATCTGCAGTCACTTGCTGGATTGCACTCTGGTCCGCCCCCATCCTGAGCAGCCCGGCAAGGTAAGTTTCAGTCATCAGATGATGCTTCCTCTACCCCTATTGCGCCTGGCCAGACTGCACATGAACTCCACATGATTGGAGGAGATGCTGGCCTGGATCCCCTCAAGACACTCCAACTTCTTCCGCATGATGGCCAGCATCTCGGTCTGCTCAGCCTGGCTTGCTGGTGGGGATGGAGGTCCCTGAGCCATTGCCTGACGAGGTGGTGGCCCAATGGGGAGGGTCTGGGGCCCGGCTGGAGACTGGCTCAATAAGGGCGGTGGTGTTTGATGGTGGCAGCCAGTCAGATGCACTGCTAAGGGGAGGAGGAGGTGGGGTCAAGCCCAAATGGTCCCTCCAGTAGAAGGGCCCTGGTGAGATACTGAGTTTTTAGGGGTGTGGCCGATGGTACTGCTGGTGACCCCACTAGCCAGATGACAACCTTCAAACCAGAGCCCGCGGGGGGGGGGGGGGGGGTTCGGTGTACGCAGTGACCTAGCTCAATGTGTATCTATGTGTGTTCTTTAATTCATGTGTATTGCTATTATGTGTAATCTGTAAATATGTGTAATCAAGAGTTTAGTGTAAAATCATAATTAGATTAATGGAAATAAAGAAAACCGCAATATACTGCTCTCACAACTCGCCTACTCTCTCACTCTATGCCAAAAAAACTCCAACTTCGAGACCTGCATGCTTCTTCGGGAGAAACAACTTCGGAAGAAAATACAACACAGTCAACACATGGGTGGATGGAACGCAACTTTATAATCTCTTACTGTCAATCATCTGTGTCTAGCCCGCTTTCTATTGGCTGAGAGGCCTGTGTCGCAAAACGTTATACTGTGATTGGATTGTAACAGTGGATCGCATCTCGGCCAGCCCATTAACGGTTTGCGCCAGCGGGAGGGGTTTACGGGCTTGAGGTCTCAGGCCATAACTTGCGCCCTTGCTCAATTGAATAGCGCTGGAAACGGAGACCAACGGAAGCCTGCAGCACGCCCATAGACATACGGTCTGTATCATGTGAGATGCGGACTTAGAATTGAATTGGACTCGTAGTGTTGGAGCCACTCCTTTAATCTCGGTTTAATCTCGATCCCTGTGCCCTTGCTTTGGACTTGCCATCCTCTAGTGTTTCACTCCTGAAGGGTTTCATTTAGACAGTCCTGACATACAGGATTTTTTACCTAATTTACAGTGCTCTTTTAATCCGGATGGGATAATACGTTTTTTTTTTTTTTGTTGTGTTTTTACATTACTGATGAATAGAAAAGCACAATAATGCTATCTTATGATTATAGTATTTTTTGTTTGACCTTGACCTTATCCAGCCCAAGCAGATATTCCATGTTCCTGTACTTGTAACTTACATGGGCTCAATATCTAATCGGTTGAGTGGGCCCTGACCATACATACACACCCAACACAAAGCACCCATACACATACAAACCCTCAGTCCCTACAGTGACACACTCACTCACAGTTACACTTCCAGCTGTTGGAATAAACCAGGGTTTTTGGTGTATCATTTACCTCTCCGTCACTATCTCACCTCCAGACCAGTCTGCCACATCAACACATCCTCTCACGAGTCCACCTATAGGACAGACCCCTCCTCACAGCTGATGTGTGACACGTGTTAATTAGAATACATGCCAGACCCGGGACATTAGCTGCTGCTCCTCAGCCAGAACCTCCCAGAATTGTTTCCTGACAAGGCCCATTCATCCTTAGAGAGGGGGCTTGGGGGGGAGGGGACCAGAGGACAGACAAAGACTTTAACACAGTGGCTGGGATATAATGCTAGTGTGTGCATATATATATATATATATATCTATATATATATATATATATATATATATATATATATATATATATATATATATGGATGCATATCTATATATATATATAATTTGCACAGACCTTTATCTTTACATATATATATATATATATATATATATATATATGTGTGAGTTTTTCTATCCCATCTATCATTTGTCTATTTAGCACTACATAATAATTTGGTGTTTTATATATTATGATAAGATAACATAATACTCTATCTATATATTTGTCTGTAAGTATATTATATATTGGCAAAAGACAGGAATATTTTTAAATATATGTTTAGAATTATGTAGGTCTGGTGGCAAGGCATGAATTAATTGCTGTTTTGCAGGTTTTTGTCATAGAAGGGTTAATCAATCCTCTGTAGTGAGGAAAAGTTAATCACTTCACTACAAGTATCTTTTTTTTCTTGGAAGGCTGCACCACTCTGCTGTATTTCTCGAGGAAGGGGTTAATCAAGGAACGTGGGTGTCTATTAAGTTGCATGGGTGTATCGGGATCTGGGGATTCATAGATGAAGACATGTTAGTGATTATTGAGGCCTTAACAATAACTCCTCAGCTTCAGATAATGCAGGGCCCCAAAATACAGATATGGGTTTGCTGTAAGATCCCCAGAGGATCTCAGATGGACAGGCATTGGTCCTTGGAGATTTCAAGGAGCAATATACAATGGAACAAACTATATATGTGTCTGACTGAGAGCATTGGAAAAAAGTCATAAAGCTTGTTTTTAATTAAAAAAAATAAAGTGTCATTTTCTTAAACTGCTGTGGTTTCAATCTCATTGTGACACAAGAACAGGATGTTGATTGGACAAGGAGTTATTCTTATTAGACTATGTACAAATGGAAAAGGCATTGAATACAGAAAGTCTTTGACACATAATAGTATAGAATATGTGTTTCAACATGATTAAAGCAAAAGGTGGGTTATATTGTTTTTGGTAAGTTGTGGGTTAGGTCCAAGATTTCTCAAAGAACAAAGAACACAATAGTCATCTCTAGACAGCCAGGACGTCTGGGAGTGAGGTTGCACGCAAATTTAACCCAAATTTGCAGAGTTTCAGCACTCAAAAATCACCTAAACAAATATATGCGCCGCAAGACTTAAAAAAAATCCGTGCTCCAAAAAATAAGAAGGTAATGGCCGAACCGCGCACATCCAAAAACAACAAAAACACAAATAAATAAAATAAAACCACACACAGCATGGGGGACACCTAGGACATCTGTGAGTGAGGTTGCACCCAAATTTACACAGAATTTGCTGAGTTTCTGCACTCGAAAATTGCCTTAGTGACAAAAAAAATGTTGTTCGAAAAAAATGAAAACGAGGCTACACGACTCCTGATCATGCAAAACACCGCCAGGCACATAAGACTTTTACCCAGGAACGTACAAGGTATAAAATACACTATTAGGAAGGATGGAAAATGCTCGAGACCTGCATAACACATAGACAATCATAACCATTTTACAACACTAACTTGCAACTAATAACATTACCATTCTAAAATGGCGTTTTACACAAATAAGCAAAGGGTTTGGCCTCGCGCACGCAGCCTATTTACATTGCACACTTGCCACATTGCTGACACTTACACCTCAGGTCAGCAACAGTCCATATGTACATTGTATGCTGCAGGAAAATCAAAAGACATTGTTAGCGCTTCAAGATACTGAATGATGCATATATTAATTACAAATAGGTAAAGTATATTAATTTATTATTTAATTAATTAATATTATTAAAACAATAGATATATAAAAAATAAAAATAGCAGAGGCGCTCAGCTCGGGGCTCACAACCAGCGCCGAGGGTGCTCAGAGGAGCAATAGTACATGAGGGGAGAGGCTCACAATGAGCACCGAAGGTGCTCAGATGACCAAAAGTACACAAGGGGAGAGCCACGCGATGAGCGCAAAAGGCGCTCAGTGCAAGGCTCGCAATGAGCGCCGAAGGTACTCAGAGGAACAAAAGTCTTACTTTATATGGCAAACAGCATTACCTGCCTTCCAATTTTATGACCGTCATTTTTTGACGGGCAATTCGCTAGTTGAAAAATAATCATGAACAAACATTACAGAATGCAACACATGTTTTGATATAGGCCACCACATTGTTTGTTGTACTAATTGCAGTGCAGTATTCATACCAGGGTGTCCACTCATTGGAGCATCATGTACACTTGTAAGATCTGAATACGCAGTTTTGAGGGAGCAACTAGATGAATCTACCTGGTTTTACTGTCAGTATAATATCCACTTATCTGAGGAAGCTGTCTGCCTGGTCCAGATGCGACAGTAATGGAGGTCCCTATCTGCAGGAGATCCTGAGAACATTTCCTGAGGAAGAAGCGCACACCTTAATTGCACTTGCCTGAAGACAAGTGCCAGATTAGTTGTGTTATCCCAAAGGAGTGTTTTTTATCCAGTGATCAGTATCCCCAAGCAGCTCCTCAGCCTTATCAAAACCTTCCGGCTCCAATGGAGAGTAATACTGGGTCAAAGGTCCAGGACTCTAGCAAGAATCCAATAGAGGACAGATAATCTAGAAGCCCTATGGATGTGAGATCTCTTCTACTTATCTCCACAGGGTTGAGGGGGCATACCCAGTAATGATACCCAAGCATTATTATTTAGACAGGGGTAAATTCAGCAGATGATATTGGGACAGATGGGGGGCCCTTCTGGAAGCCTTCTCTGGAGAATCTTCAGTCATCACCACTTGGAGTTGTACCAAAGAAAGAGGTGGGCAAGTTTCTCTTTATTACCACCAGTCTTACTCCAAGAGGTAATAGGTAGATGATAAAAAGGAATCATGCAGAGTTTGTTGTGCTGCTTTCGCTTCAGTCATGCAATTTCATGCAGTGGGCAGAAAATGGCACTCTTACACCTAAGATGGATATAGAGTCCAAATGTTGCCTTTTTCTGTCACAATAGAGAGGAGAGGAACGGAGGAGAAGGTCTTAATCATAGTAGGACAACTCCTTACTGGATAGGGATGGAGAATATGTCCAGGGATGCATCAATATATATATATATATATCCTTATTTCTTTTATAAGCCATTTCTCATGGGGATAGAAGACTTCTGGAGGTCCCAATATGCATAGCTCTTGACACTGTGAATTTAGGTTCAAGCTAAGATCGTTTCTGAGATTTGGTTAGCCCACACTTCAAGGAATCTGATCTTTATTGTCTCCTTTTTCTAGCTCTGCAACCCTAGCCAATTAATTTGTTAGTTTTAGTCAGGTTTAAGCAGAACTCATATCTAATGACTTGTTGATTACATCTTTGGAGCTGGCAGAGGAGACTGGACCTTATTTAGTCTGGCATGTACTTGCAATGACCAAGCCCGAAAGACAGGTATGCGTGTAGAAAATGACCAACTGAAGTGCCATGTAGTTGTATCAGTATAAATGGGGATCACATATAATAGTTGTGGTAAGTTACAAATGTTGGTCACGCAATGTTAAAAGTTACGGGCTTGCGCATGTGCAATGATCTGTGAAGGCGCTCATTGTGGCGGACATAAACCCGTAACTGTTTTGAAAAAGGCTCAAAACGAGGCCGAAGGCAGTAACACTTAGCCGCTCATTGCGAGCCCCTCAAGACTTAGAAAAAAGAACCAACGGCGCTCATCGCAAGGCACTCAAAAGACTTGAGCAGGGAGACAGAGGAGAAAGATAGGGGAGGGAGAGAGGGGACAGGGTGGAAAGAGACACAGGAAATAAGGGGGGAAAAAACAGGGCAGGGAGAGGGGGAGGGAGAGAGGGGTAAACAGACACGTGGAAGGAAGAGGTGAAAACAGACACAAGGGGTCAGAGAGTGGGGAGAGGCTCGCAATGAGCGCCGAAGGTGCTCATTGCGAGGCATGAAAGTGACGGGTTGTCCGAGGCCTGCAATGAGTGGCGAAGCCGCTCATTGCGGGGCTCGTGGTGATCGCCTTTGGCCCGCAAGTTAGAGAGCCTTGCATTGTGTGGGAAACAGCATTGCCAGCCTTCAAATTTTATTGCTGTCATTTTTGACGGGCAAGTTGCTAGTATGTAAGATTCCTTGTTACAAGAGCACACAGAAAACACAAAATCAGGAAGATTCTCATTATCAGTCTGGGGCAAGCAACAATTGGTCATATACATTAAATCAAGCAAATTGTTCACTCTATTCATTAATCAGAGAAAATGAGCAGGAAGCTTAAGCTAAAATTGGAATATAAGAAAATCAGATCAGAAGGAATGAACAAGAATGATTAAGGAAGGATAAGCCAACAACGTCCCAATTAGAGATGTCACGAACAGTTCGCCTGCGGACTATTTGCAGTGATTTTGGCATGTTCGCGTTCGCAGCGGACGGCGAACACATGCGCTTTTCGGTTCCCCCCTATACTTTATCATTGAGGAAACTTTGACCCTGCACCTCACAGTCAGCAGACACATTCCAGCCAATCAGCAGCATACACTCCCTTCCAGGGCCTTCCATCTGAAGGACAGCATACATTTTAGAATCATTCTGAAGCTGCATTTGTTGTGAGAGGACAGATAGTGTAGCTGCTGGAGATTTAATAGGGAAATAGATAGCCAGGCTGTGTATTTAGCTTCCACTACAGACCTGAAGGACTCATCTGATATCTGCAGCAAGGACAGCAACCCAAAAAAAGCCCTTTTTAGGACTAGAACATCATTTATTTTATTTTATAATTTTTTTCTGTGTTATCTAATTGCATATGCCTGCCTGCCAGCGTGTGTGTGTGACAGGCTAACACCTAACAGCTTATATTGTGCTTAGTAAAGGCCTACAGAGCCTACTCTGCCATCTTTTGCCAGTGCACAGTGACACTCATATCTGGTGGCACCTTAGATTGCATGCACAGTGCCCCAAATTTGAAGTGTGAGGACCGACCAAGCATCTTTTTCCATCTCCCTGTTCCAAAAATCAATGCCATATACACGTCCCCTAATAGTGGACGTAACAGGGATTAAACTGATAGGAATAAATAGTACAACTTAATACACCACTCCTATCTGGTGGCACATTACATTGCACGTGCAGTGCCCCAAATTTGAAGTGGGAGGACCGACCAAGCATCTTTTTCCATCTGCCGCTTCCAAAAATCCATGCCATATACACGTCCCCTGATAGGTGACGTAACAGGTATTAAACTGATAGGAATAAATAGTACAACTGAACACACCACTCCTATCTGGTTGCACCTTAGATTGCACATGCAGTGCCCCAAATTTGAAGTGGGAGGACGACCAAGCATCTTTTTCCATCTCCCGCTTCCAAAAATCCATGCCATATACACGTCCCCTAATAGTGGACGTAACAGGGATTAAACCGATAGGAATAGTACTACTTAACAGTACACACCTTATAATAACGCAGACAAAGGCAATGCAGAGAGAGGACTCTGAAGAAGAGGAGTCAGAGGAGGAAGGTGGCTTTGAGGAGGTGGAAGACAAAACACAGCAGGCATCCCAGGGGGCTTGTTGTCACCTTTCGGGGACCATTGGTGGCTGGGTGGAGGAAGAGACCTTCAATGACATCAGTGAGGACAAGGAACGGAACATGGCTAGCTTGGTATCCAACCTTGTGCAAATGGGGAGTTTGCGGTTGTGCAAAGGGACTGTTTGCGGTTGTTTGCGGTGCGTTAAACGGGGAGATTGGTCTGTTACTGTGAAGCGGGTGTAACCCTTACACTACCTGATCGATACAACATCATACCTGATGTTTTAAAGCATGTTATTCCAAACAATTTAGGAATGTTAGGTGATTTATGCCCTTTATGCCAGACTCTGCATCAACTATGTAATTTTCTGTGGGAGTTTTGCCATGGATCCCCCTCCGGCATGCCACAGTCCAGGTGTTAGTCCCCTTGAAACAACTTTCCCATCACTATTGTGGCCAGAAAGAGTCTCTGTGGGTTTTGAAATTCGCCTGCCCATTGAAGTCTATGGCGGTTCGCCGGGTTCGCCCGTTCGCGAACATTTGATGGAAGTTCGTGTCCGCGGTTCTCGAACCGAAAATTTGATGTTCGCGACATCACTAGTCCCAATTTCATAAGGCCTCTATTGAGCTTGTTTGGTGGCAAACTTTGCAAAAGTCATACATATGCATTCCGTTACTCAACAAATGCAGACAATACACAACATATGCTTCCAATGACACATATACAGTATCTCACAAAACTGAGTACACCCCTCACATTTTTGTAAATATTGTATTATATCTTTTCACGTGACAACACTGAAGACATGACACTCTGCTACAATGTAAAGTACTAAGTGTACAGCGGGGTAAATTTACTGTCCCCTCAAAATAACTCAACACACAGCAAATAATGTCTAAACAGTTGGCAACAAAAGTGAGTACACCCCTAAGTGGAAATGTCCAAATTGGGCCCAAAGTGTCAATATTTTTTGCGGCCACCATTATTTTCCAGCACTGACTTAACCCTCATGGGCATGGAGTTCACCAGAGCTTTGCAGTTTGCCACTGGAGTCCTCTTCCTCTCCCCCATGATGACATCACGAATGCCCCACAGATGCTCAGTAGGGTTTAGGTCTGGAGACAGGCTTGGCCAGTCCATCACCTTTACCTTTAGCTTCTTTAGCAAGGCAGCGGCCGTCTTGAAGGCTTGAATGTAGGCAAGACACACTTGTTTGACACCATCTGAACCAAATAAGTTTATCTTGGTCTCATCGGACCACAGGACATTGTTCCAGTTATCAATGTCCTTAATCTGCTTGTCTTCAGCAAACTGTTTGCGGGCTTTCTTGTGCATCATCTTTACAAGAGGCTTCCTTCTGGGATGACAGCCATGCGGATCAATTTGATGCAGTGTGCGGCGTATGGTCTGAGCACTGACAGGCTGACCCCCCATCCCTTGAACCTCTGCAGCAATGCTGGCAACACTCATACGTCTATTTCCCAAAGACAACTGTAACATACTGTAGCAGAGCATGATACCCTCCCTTTCGGGGACTGGGCCGCAGGGCAGTATTCCAACATGATAACGACCCCAAACACATCTTCAAGATGACCACTGCCTTGCTAAAGAAGCTGAAGGTAAAGGTGATGGACTGGCCAAGCATGTCTCCAGACCTAAACCCTATTGAGCATCTGTGTGGCATCCTCAAACGGAAGGTGGGGGAGCGCAAGGTCTCTAACATCCACCAGCTCTGTGATGTCATCATGGAGGAGTGGAAGAGGACTCCAGCGACAACCTGTGAAGCTTTGGTGAACTCCATGCCCATGAGGGTTAAGGCAGTGCTGGAAAATAATGGTGCCACACAAAATATTGACACTTTGGGCCCAATTTGGACATTTCCCCTTAGGGGTGTGCTCACTTTTGTTGCCAACGATTTAGACATTAATGTCTGTGTGTTAAGTTTAATTTACACTGTTATACAGACTGTACACTTACTACTTTACATTGTAGCAGAGTGTCATGGCTTCAGTGTTGTCACATGAAAAGATATAATAAAATATTTACAAAAATGTGAGGGGTGTACTCACTTTTGTGAGATACTGTATGTGAATGTTTGTTCACTTAGCGAAAAAATATTTATAGTTTGAGTTAAGTTCTGGTTCAGTAATCCCATACAAAATGTTGCGTTTGTGCACACCAATATGCAATATGGCCTTAATATAACAATCAAGTGGATGAATAAAGCGAATGTCCAATTTTCTCAAAATAAGATAGTTTTCTTTCTTGGTATACATCTCAGCTATCCTCCTTGATCCTACTATGCAGGTTGCTTTAGCTTTTGAAATGCTCTATGATATGTGCTGAACATACTACCTATGGGGAGATAGTCTTTCATAGATGTTAATCTGATTTAAACTAGTGGCGCTATATATCCTGGCTGGCCTGTTCTGCCACATACAGGTGAAAGCATTGAGATTGTACCAGACTTGGTCCCAAAAACCTATCTTCAAGAGGTATGAAATGGTTGACTTACATGAAAAGCTCACAGAACGTGCAGGAAATTACATGTGAACAAGAGCCTAAGAAAAAGTAAGACTTGCAATGAGAAAGAGCCCAAGAAAAGAGCATCCATGAGTGACCTTGCCAGAGAGTTCCAGAATCCTGGTGCTACATATTGTACATAAACGTTTGAGAACCAAAAGTAGATGAAGATGGTTAGCACTTGTAGATCACAGTGCACTAGCTTCCTCCCCAGCGGCAGTGTGTACCCCAGGGAGCTGAAGGTGTCGTCCTTCCTCCCCAGCGGCAGTGTGTACCCCAGGGAGCTGAAGGTGTCGTCCTTCCTCCCCAGCGACAGTGTGTACCCCAGGGAGCAGAAGGTGCCGTCCTTCCTCCCCAGCGGCAGTGTGTACCCCAGGGGGCCGAAGGTGTCATCCTTCCCCCCCAGCGGCAGTGTGTACCCCAGGGTGGCGAAGGGGTCGTCCTTCCCCCCCAGCGGCAGTGTGAACCCCAGGGAGCTGAAGATTTCGCCCTCTCCCCCCAGCGACAGCTTACCCTAACAAGGGGAGACACCAATCTCCCAGACGACGCAGATGGGACCAGGGTCTCTGTGCCTGACCTACCGGGATGCTGGACAGCCTGTCCAGATCCCCAACTACCCTCACTGGGACAACCAGAGGAGGGGGTAAGTACAAATTCCCCTCCCCAGATAACTCCTAATGTCGCCCCAGGGTTAACAGAGGAAATGTTAACCCCCACTGACCCCCACCTTTCCCTGGCTACTGAGCCGGAATATGTCCCAAGTACCCCAGCAGAAGAGCTGACAGCGGGGCAGAGTGCAGTCGGCCTCTGCCCTCCCTTTGTCCCTTGTACAGAGCAGGAGGTCCTGCAGGTTATACCAGCAGAAGAGCTGGCATCAGGGCAGAGTGCCGCTGGCCTCTGCCCCTCAAGTCCCCTCAGCGTGTTGCCCCATCACCACAGCGAAATATCCAGGTGCCTGGTTAGATTTTCCCCCAAAGGGGAGATGTATGACGAAGTGCCCTTCGCCACTTTGTCTTGGAGAGGACTGTTTGCCAGCCTCCTGCCCTGCGACTATGGCCCTGGGACATATTGCCCTTCAAACACAGTATTCGGCCATACCAGAGTGTATGTCACTCATTCTGGCCCTTTACATACAGGGGGGTCATTCGGTACTTGCCCTGTGGGAGCGGTGATACCCCAGATAACTATGCCATGGAGCCCATTCATATGATGAAAGACTATGGGAAAGACTTTAGTTACATGGCAATTGAACTGTGTGAAGAGGATCTGAGCGCTATTCGGTAGTTTTGTGCGCTCAGATCCCAGCTATCTGGGGATATGTGAAATGTGAGTCAATGTGAATTGCAGTACTACTGATGGGTTGTCAAACTAGAGAATTGACCAACAAATACTTTTGTCCGGACATCCCCAGGCCGATCCGTTGGGATCAGACCGTGTATGCCGGCTTATGGTCACGGGGGAGGTGTGTAACGGAACCCATCACTATTTTCCATCACTGTTTTACCCTGTTTTATGGTTATTTAATTCTTGTTTAAAATATGATCCTACTGTTATATTATATGTATGTTGGTTTATGCTCTGCAGAATATTAGCCAGACTATTGCAGACCTAGGCTAATAGATAATCCTATTACAGAGACTTGAGAGATAAGGGAGTCAATTGTATAAAGTGTTTTCATTCTCAGATAAGAACAAAGAAGGCTGATTTAATCAATGTCTGATTATATCAAGTTGCCAGGGAGGTGTGACTCACCTATTGTCCCTCTATGTGTATTGTGTGGCCAACTATGGGGGATGTGGATTGCCTGTGGGAAGAGATGTGTATAAATATTTCTGCACATAACAAAATAAAGTCAGTATTCATTTGACTCCCAAATTGTGTGTCGTCCAATATGGGAGGTCGGGAATGGTGAAACTGTAGTGCCTCTTGGGTATTTTACTGTATACCAGCGGAGATATTGGACTGCGTGTTCCAGCTCCGTTACACCTTATAAGGTTAGTTCTATGGACATGACCCACTCTGCGAGCAACCTCTTTTATCTCACTTGTGCCCTTCACTGGGGGCAATATCCTGTAGTGCATCAGTCTGGTCCCACTCACTAGAAATACCAGGCAATGCTACCCTGAACTGGAGAAACAGCAAACCCCAGACATTGATTTCGGCCTTAAGTGGGCCTCCTCAGTGAAGTGTAACTGAACTCCTTAAGGCACAGTGAGCATGATGTCCACGTCTGGAGTCCCCTCTCTGAGTAGGTAAATGGGGCTATAGAGCAAACCTACTTGCTCATTCTCAGTTTGAGCGCCTCTGACTCTTTTTATTTATTCACATATAATAGCTTTCAATGCATGTAACCTTGATGTCATTGAGGGGGTGGGGCCATGAAATCATCATGGGCGGGGCCTGAGAGTCAAGATAAAAGTGGTCATTATGCACCTCATAGAGAGAGACACCACAGAGGCAGAGACAGCACTGAGACAGAGCACACGGGCAGAAACAGGGAGCAGAGAGAGAGAGCACACAGGGAGAGTGTACAGGGAAAGAGAGAGAGCACACAGGGAGAGAACACATAGGGATAGAGAGCACACACAGAGCACAGGGAGAGGGAGAATGCACAAAGAGAGACAGATAACAGAGATTGAACATAGAGATAGAGAATGCACACAGAGAGCACAGAGAGAAAGCGCACAGCGCAAGCGTGCCCAGAGAGGGAGAGAGAGTGCAGAGAAAGGAAGGTCACAGAGAGAGAGTGAGAGTGCACAGAGAGAAAGAGCGAGAGCACACAGAAAGAAAGAGTGCACAGAGAAAGCACACATAGAGATAGAGAGTGCACAGAGAGAGGGCACAGAAAGAGAAAGAGCAAGCACGCATCGAGAGGAAGAGAGCACACAGGTAGAGAGAGTGTGCCCAGAGAGGGAGAGAGAGAGCGCCGAGATAGGGAGGGCACAGGTAGAGAGAGTGAGAGTGCACAGAGACAGAAAAAGCAAACAGAGAAAAAGCACACAGGGAGATAGAGAGTGAACAGAGAGATAGAGAACGCACAGAGAAATAGTGCACAGAAAGAGGGGACACAGAGAGGTCAAGCATGCATAGAGAGGAAGAGAGCGCACAGGTAGAGAGAGCGAGAGTGCACAGAGAGAAAGAGCGAGAGCACACAGAGACAGAAAGAGCACCCAGAGAAAGAGCACACAGGGAGATAGAGAGTGAACAGAGAGAGAGAGTGCACAGAGAGATAGTGCACAGAAAGAGGCACATAGAGAGAGAGCAAGAGCACATAGAGAGGAAGAGACAGAATGCAGAGAGAGCGCACAAAGAGAGATCCCACAGGGAGAGAGTGAGAGTGCACAGCGCGAGAGTGCCCAGAGAGGGACAGACAGAGCGCTGAGAGAGCGAGAGTGCACAGAGAGAAAGAAAGTGTGCATAGAGATAGAGAGCACAGATATAGAGAGTGCACAGAGAGAGGGTACACAGGGAGAGAGTGAGAGCACAGAGAGGAAGAGAGAGAGCACACAGGTAGAGAAAGAAAGCGAGAGCACACAGAGAGAAAGAGAGCGCACAAAGACAGAGCGCACAAACAGAAAGCGCGCAGAGAGAGAGCGAGCAGAGAGAAATCATGCAGAGAGAGAGAGTGAACAGAGATAGAGAGCACAGGTAGAGAGAGCGCACAGGCAGAGAGAGAGATCATGCAGGGAGAGAGAAAGTGGGAGCACACAGAGAGAGAGAGAGAGCACACACAGAGAAAGAGAACACACAGAGAGAAAGTGCACAGAGAAAGAGCGCACAGAGAAAGAGCCTGTACAGAGAGATAAAGAATGCACAGAGAGATAGCACACAGAGAGAGGGCACACAGAGAGAGAGCAAGAGCACATAGAGAGGAAGAAAGATAATGCACAGGTAGAGAGAGAGAGCGCACAGGGAGAGAGCAAGAGTGCCCATAGAGGGAAAGAGAGAGCGCTGAGAGAGCGAGTGCACAGAGAGAAAAAAAGTGCACAGAGAAATAGTGCACAGAGAGGTAGCTCCCAGAGAGATAGAGAGCACAGAGATAGAGAGTGCACAGAGAGAGGGCACACAAGGAGAGAGTGAGAGCACATAGAGAGGAAGAGAGCGCACAAAGAGAGCGCACAGGGAGAGAGAGAACGAGCAGAGAGAGATTGTGCAGAGAGAGAGCGCAAAGAGAGAGAGCACAGGTAGCGAGAGCCCACAGAAAGAGAGAGTGTACAGAGAGAGCACACAAGCAGAGTGAGAGATCACACAGGGAGAGAGAAAGGTAGGGTGCACAGAGAGAGCGAGAGCACGCACAGAGAAAAAGAGCACACAGAGAGAGAGCACACAGGGAGAGAGCTCACAGAGAAAGAGAAGGCACAGAGAAAGAGAGAGCGCACAGACAAAAGAGAGCGCACAGAGAGACAGAGCGCACAGGCAGAGAGAGATCACACAGGGAGAGAGAAAGGTAGAGCGCACACAGAGAAAGAGAGCGCACACAGAGAGAGCACACAGAGAGAGGGCACAGAGAAAGAGAGGGCACAGATAGAACACGTAGAGAGAGCGCGCAGAGAGGAAGAGCTCACAGAGATAAAGTGCACATGTACAGAGAGAAAGTACAGAGAAAGAGCACACAGGGAGAAAGAGATAGTACAGAGAGAGGGTGCACAGAGTGAAAGCGAGCACTGCCAATTAAAGATAACAATCGATGATACCGTCATTTATGACGGGCATGTTACTAGTATTAGAGAAATCCCTAATCTCACCTCTTTCAATGTTCAATTTAAAAATCGATTCTTTAACGGTGCTTTCCAACAACTCCCTTAACAAATACACCTCTAGACACTTGTTGGCACTCTCCCTTCCATATGCACTTTTGTTACCATAAAGTGTGTATGCATTTTTCATCCAATATCAGTAGACTGTAATCTCTGAATCACTGAAACAGGAACAAACAGCCCTATTAAATTGGGACTACATTGTAAAACATAGCCTGTAACGAAATTTATGTGTTACGGCTATTAAATTAGCTCATAATGTTGCTCGCAGCGAACTTGAGTGTTAACACGCAGGACGGCCGAAAATGGCCTAAGATTTGAGCTACGTTGAACTTTGCGCATGTAAATCCTTTGATCTGTCATGCTCGTAACCGCTACTTGTTCAATTCAGCTATTACATTGCAACGTGGCTACTCGCATGCAAGCACCTAACAGCCCAAAGGCCTACGACAGCACCCGCAATAGGGATAAAGTACAATACGTGGCACTTTGTAGGCAAATAAAAACACACTACTGTACATTTATTATAAGGGAAAGTGATGTTAGGTCTTAGAATTAATAGCACAACATTCTCAAGCCAGCAAACTGGCCCCGAAAAATACTTTATTTCAAGTTCATATTTTTTATAATTCACACATAATAGAATATCATATTTACTGCTTTATTAATATTGCATTATATCTGGCCTGTGGGAGCGATCGCAAACTGTACTTGAAGCACGAAGAACTTCGAAATCTACCCTCCCCTTTTTCAGTGATGTAACGCTAACAATCTCTTTTTCCATTGGCTCCATCTGAACGTAATTGCTTAATTGCTTGCATTCTAGCATGCAACCCTGACTGCAGCCCATTCTAACTTAATAGCAACGAAAGTAGGCCAAATCTCGAGCCCGCAGCCGCAGCTGTGATGTCATTATGGAGGAGTGTAAGAGGACTCCAGTGGCAACCTGTAAATCTCTGGTGACCTCCATGCCCATGAGGGTTAGGGCAGTGCTGGAAAATAACGGTGGCCACACAAAATATTGACACTTTGGGCCCAATTTGGACATTTCCACTTGGGGGTTGTACTCACTTTTGCTGCCAAAGGTTTAGAAATGAATGTGTGTTGAGTTATTTTGAGGGAACAGCAAATTTACATTAATACTTTACATTGTAGCAGAGGGTCATTTCTTCAGTGTTGTCACATGAAAAGATATAATAAATATTTACAGAAATGTGAGGGGTGTACTCACTTTTGTGACATACTGTATATGACACCAGGGCTAATGCCCCACAAGGATTTCATACTACTGGTACCCTGATCATGGTCATGGGGCAAGGGAATTTCCTTATGTTTTTACATAGACCCGCAGCCTAAGAGGCTCCAAATAGATGTTATACAGCACACCAACTTTACTTTAAAGGGCCACAGCAGAGGTTTCCAACTCATTGCCTCAGTAGTGAGTGAACACCAGACATCGCTTTGGACAACCCAGCTCATTAGGACTGTCCACTGATTGGTTTCCAGCTCCCCCAGGTTAGACATCACTTATGACAAAGATTAGACATCGCTTATTACAATACAGACATCTTAGGAATGTCCACTGGTTCTCAACTCCCCCAGTTTAGACAATGCTTATGACAATGCAGGCTCCTAAGGACTGTCAACTGATTGGTCTCCAGCTCCCCCAGTTTAGACATCTCTTATGATAACCTGGATGTCATGATCCCCCTGACCACCCTTTGGGCTCAGTAGTTGTTTTATAGTAATTTAATATGTTTTTATGTTATGTGGATTACGCTATGTATCTTTAACTTTTGAGTCTGTATGTTGCATGTTTGGTTCATGAAGAGTAAACTGATTTAGAATGTAGTGATGTTATCTGTAACTGTCACGTTTAGAGTCAGTTATTAAAATTTGCTCTGCTAGTTGAGACATAAAAAAAATAGTTTCTGTCACTTTATTATTTTGCCAAGCCCGCCTTTTCCTGTCTGTATCCTGTATCCTTGCTGCTCCTATATTAGATGGGACCATTGCCTGCTGCATTCCTGATTTCCTGAGCTGGTGTTCTGTCCTGGAGAAGCCAGAAGTTCTGAGATTACCAGAATTCAGACCATCCAGGGGTGCTCCTGTAACAGTAAACCGACGAGTTAATGGGGTGAACCTGGTCCCCTCACCATAGCATCCTAACACCAGGCCCCTTAGGATTGTCCACTGATTGGTTTCCAACACCCCAGTTTAGACATCGCTTATGACAATATGGTTTTCAGCTCCTCCAGTATAGACATTGTTTATGACAATATGGGCTCCTTAGGACTGTCCACCGATTGGTTTCAAAGTCACGCAGTTTTAACATTGTTTTTGATAACACAGCTCCTTAGAACTGGCCACTGATTGGTTTCCAGCTCCCCCAGGTTAGACATCACTTATCAAAATACAAGCTTTTCAGTACTGTCCACTGATTGGTTTTTAAGCTCTCCAAAGTTAGACATTGCTTATGACAATGCAGGCCCATTAGGACTATCCAATGATTGGTTTCCATCTCCCTCAGTTTAGCCATTGCTTCGGACAGTCCGGGCACCTTAAGACTGTCTACTGTTTGGCTTCCATCTCCACCAGTTTAGACATCGCTTATGAAAACCCAGGATCCTTAGGACTGTCCAGTGATTGGTTTACAGCTCCCTCAGTTTAGACATTGCATATGACAATATAGGCCCCTTAGGACCCTCGGCAGATGGTTTCCAGCTCCCCCAGTTTACCACTTATATAAATACGGGTTCCTTAGTACTGTCCACTAATTAATCCCATGCTCTCCCAGTTTAGACATTGCTTCGGACAAACCAGGCCCTTTAGGACTGTACACCGAATGGGTTCCAACACCACAGTTTAGACATCGCTTATGACAATGTGGGCTCCAAAAGACTGTCCATCGATTGGCTTCCAAATCCAACATGTTACAATCTGCTTTCTTCAGTCTACAATCTGCTTTCTTCAGTCGGGCTTGATAAGGCTGTTATGGCCAAATATACCAAGCTGATCTCTCGGATTCTCTTTGATCCCTTCACCAAGGCAGCCAATGTCTCTAAAACTCCCTTCTTTGGATGCAGCATTTGAGAATATGAACAGGATCAGTATATATATATAAAAAAAAAAAGAATCAGGATCTGCTTTTATTGCTGTTGAAATCTATAACAGGTCCAGTGGATATATATTTAAATTTAAACTGATAACATCCTGCAATAGTTTGTGGGTCTTCTGGATTTTGTATAAACTGCTAATACAATCATTTTTAAATATTTCTTCTGCAAGGCATCATAACGTCTTAACATGCACTTCAATAGTTGTATAGAACCAGGGGCAGATCTTATCTTCTGTAAGGATTTTGACACATATATCTTCTTGATATCTTGTTCCATATGTATATTTATCCAGTCAGAGACTGTGATATCTGTTATTTTCACTTTAATATCTGAAGCACAACTGACTCTATACATGGCAGTTACTGATGACATCACAACATTCTGTTGACCCCTCATGTACTAGTTATAACTGAACATACAACATACCATACAGTAATTAACATAACATACAAGCTCGACTCCAACAATATATGGACCAGGAACTACCAGATGTGAGACTTCTAGAAAAACATTTACTTCTGCTTCATAAACTATTCTAAAGCCTTTGACTTTGTGGATCACAACAACATGTGGTATGTCCTTATTAGAGACATGGTAGTACCTGATCATCTAATCCTCGTCCTAAAGAATCTGTATGTCGACCAAGAAGCCACAGTCAGAACCAAACATGGGACAACAGAATGGTTCAAGATCAGAAAAGGAGTGCGCGACAAGGTCGTATATTGTCACCTTATTTATTCACCTTATACACAGAGTACATCATGCGTAAGGCTTGACTGGATGAATCCAAAGCCAGAATCAATATTGCTGGAAGGAATATCAACAACCTCAGATACGCCGATGATACTACTCTGATGGCTGAAAGTGAGGAGGAACTAAAGGACTTATTGATGAGGGTAAAAGAAGAGAGTGCAAAAGTTGGCCTGCTGCTCAACGTTAAAAAGACGAAGATCATGGCAAACGGCAAACACACTTCATGGCAAATAGACGGGAAGATGGAGAGGCAGTGACAGATTTTATTTTCCTTGGATCCAAGATCTCTGCAGATGGTGACAGTAGTCATGAAATTAAAAGACGTTTGCTTCTGAGAAGGAAAGCTATGGCGAGCTTGGAGAAGCTAGTAAAAAGTAAAGATATTAAACTATCAACAAAGGTCCCCATAGCTTGAACTATGGTATTCCCAGTAGTAACATACGGATGTGAGAGTTGGACCATAAAGAAATCTGAGCGCCATAGAATTGACGCCGTAGAATTGTGGTGTTGGAGAAGACTGCTTAGAGCCCATTGGACTGCAAGAACAACCAATAAATCAATACTTCAGGAAATCAAAACAAGCTGTTCACTAGAAGGTATAATCATGAGGCTGAAGCTCAAATATGTTGGCATATTATGAGATGGCAGGATTCCCTAGAAAAGACTCTGACGCTGGGAAAGACTGAAGAAGGTGGACGACAGAGGCGGAAATGGATAGATGAGGTCACTGAAGCAATGAACACAAACTTGATGGAGCTCAGTGACTGAGAGATGCACCTGGCGTGCTGTGGTCCATAAAGTCATGGAGAGTTAGACACGACTGAACGACTAAACAACAACAACAACATATTACTAAAACAGCTATTGAGTACAGTTACACTGCTTTCATTTGTCCTCCTGTCTGTAAAGTCCATCTGCATTCTGACCTTTCCTCATCTATGTAAGTCTGTAAAATCAATCTCCGCCTCAGTCAACGCCCATTATCTCCTGTCACCTGGGATAACCAACACAGGGGAGTATGGTCTGTTACCACAGTAAATTCCCTCCCAAACAAGTATAGTTGTAGCTTCTTAAGAGCCCATACCACAGCCAAACATTCCTTTTCAGTTGCTGCATATGCCACTTCCCTGGGTAGCAGCTTTTGGGTGAGGTATGAAATAGGGTGCTCACAGCCCTGTTCATCCATTTGATTTAACACAACTACCAGTCCATAAGTGGAAGCATCCGTTTGCTCAATAAAGGGCCATTGATAGTTGGGAGCAGACAATACAGAGGAAAAGGTGAGAGCATTTTTCAAGGCCTGGAAGGCAACCCCACAAGCAGGGGTCCAGTCCACCATCTTGGGAATCCTCTGCTTTTTCAAGTCAGTCAGGGGCATGTCCATGGCACTGTAATACCCTGTGGACCCTAGGAAAGCCATTACCTGCTTCTCAGTTTAGTGGGGACTTCTACCTTTGCTGGTTCTGCTGTAATCGCCCCACTGCCCACCCAATGACTTAAATACTGTACCTCTGCCCTGGCCCACTGGCATTTGTCTGGGTGAATAGTAAATCTAGCCCCCTTGATTGTATCTAGTATACTTCTGATATGCTGAAGGTGATCCTTTCAAGTATTACTAAATATGACGATGTCATCCAAGTAAGCCTGAGCATACCCTTGGTGCCCTTGTAATAATCTACTAACTACTAACCTGTAATTGAAGGGCATTCTTCATCCCAAATGGCATCACCTTGAATTGGTGAAGCCCAAAGGGGGTGATGAAGGCCTACTTCTCTCTGTCTGCTTCAGGAAGGGAGATTTGAGATTTGCCAATGCCCCTTGGAGAGATCCAGAGTGGTAAGGTACTTAGCAGTACCTAGATGGTCCAAAACTCATCCATGCATGCAACAGGGTAAGCATCAGTCTTGGTCCTGTCATTTATCTTACAATTGTCCACGCAAAAATTAGTAGTCCTAACTTTTTTAGGCACCAGTACTACAGGGGAAGGCCAGGGCTTCTGGAAGGTTCAATCACCCCTAATTTTAACATTGCCCACAGCTCATCAGAGATACTAGCCCTCACTGCCTCTAATAACTGGAAGGCTGTTTTAACGGGGCAACTTTTTGTTAGGACCTCATGCACTAATAGAGGGGTGCACCCTGGGCTTCTAGAGGATAGGGCTTGGTAGGGGGCAGAGGTTTCAACCAGCTGCCTTTAGTGGGCTTCACTTAAAATTAAGGACTGTCCTACCACATCCATCTGATTGTTGAGCCCAGCTGGGACTAACAGGTCAGCAGCCCTGGGACCAGGGCCATAGTCATACCTAGTCTGTCGGGATCCCATTACTGATAACAAGTCAGTCGGAGAGTCAGAGGATTAATTACAGAAATCAGTCCAAGCAGAGGGCCTGGGGGAAGCCACCATGCTCCTGGGTTCTTGGAAGAACCAAACATGCACTGTGAACCATTAGTGGGACTCCAGCTGGTACAAACCACCAGGGAGCTAGCCACAGATCAGGGGTAGGAGAAGGGATGAGCCCTGAGATTCTGCCAGATGGAAACCAGGATGAAGAATGAAGAAGATGCATCCTGCAGCCAAGAGGACCTAGAAGCATACAGCTGTTTGAGTTGTTGTTTGCCCATAGAATGTTTTGATTCATTGGAAAGTGCAGTTCTGGAAGGGGGCACAGAGGTCAGTCAGGGGCATGGCCATGGCACTGTAATACCCTGTGGACCCTAGGAAAGCCATTACCTGCTTCTCAGTTTAGGGGGACCATGCAGTTATCCCCTCTACCTTTGCTGGTTCTGCTGTAATCTCCCCACTGCCCACCCAATGACTTAAATACTGTACCTCTGCCCTGGCCCACTGGCATTTGTCTGGGTGAATAGTAAATCTAGCCCCCTTGATTGTATCTAGTATACTTCTGATATGCTGAAGGTGATCCTTTCAAGTATTACTAAATATGACAATGTCATTCAAGTAAGCCTGAGCATAACCTTGGTGCCCCTGTAATAATCTACTAACTACTAACCTCTGAAAAGTTGAAGGGGCATTCTTCATCCCAAATGGCATCACCTTGAATTGGTGAAGCCCAAAGGGGGCGATGAAGGCCTACTTCTCTCTGTCTGCTCCAGGAAGGGAGATTTGGCAATACCCCTTGGAGAGATCCAGAGTGGTAAGGTACTTAGCAGTACTTAGATGGTCCAAAACTCATCCATGCATGCAATAGGGTAAGCATCAGTCTTGGTCCTGACATTTATCTTACAATTGTCCACGCAAAAATTAGTAGTCCTAACTTTTTTAGGCACCAGTACTACAGGGGAAGGCCAGGGCTTCTGGAAGGTTCAATCACCCCTAATTTTAACATTGCCCACAGCTCATCAGAGATACTAGCCCTCACTGCCTCTAATAACTGGAAGGCTGTTTTAACGGGGCAACTTTTTGTTAGGACCTCATGCACTAATAGAGGGGTGCACCCTGGGCTAGTAGAGGATAGGGCTTGGTAGGGGGCAGAGGTTTCAACCAGCTGCCTTTAGTGGGCTTCACTTAAAATTAAGGACTGTCCTACCACATCCATCTGATTGTTGAGCCCAGCTGGGACTAACAGGTCAGCAGCCCTGGGACCAGGGCCATAGTCATACCTAGTCTGTCGGGATCCCATTACTGATAACAAGTCAGTCGGAGAGTCAGAGGATTAATTACAGAAATCAGTCCAAGCAGAGGGCCTGGGGGAAGCCACCATGCTCCTGGGTTCTTGGAAGAACCAAACATGCACTGTGAACCATTAGTGGGACTCCAGCTGGTACAAACCACCAGGGAGCTAGCCACAGATCAGGGGTAGGAGAAGGGATGAGCCCTGAGATTCTGCCAGATGGAAACCAGGATGAAGAATGAAGAAGATGCATCCTGCAGCCAAGAGGACCTAGAAGCATACAGCTGTTTGAGTTGTTGTTTGCCCATAGAATGTTTTGATTCATTGGAAAGTGCAGTTCTGGAAGGGGGCACAGAGGTCAGTCAGGGGCATGGCCATGGCACTGTAATACCCTGTGGACCCTAGGAAAGCCATTACCTGCTTCTCAGTTTAGGGGGACCATGCAGTTATCCCCTCTACCTTTGCTGGTTCTGCTGTAATCTCCCCACTGCCCACCCAATGACTTAAATACTGTACCTCTGCCCGGGCCCACTGGCATTTGTCTGGGTGAATAGTAAATCTAGCCCCCTTTATTGTATCTAGTATACTTCTGATATGCTGAAGGTGATCCTTTCAAGTATTACTAAATATGACAATGTCATTCAAGTAAGCCTGAGCATACCCTTGGTGCCCCTGTAATAATCTACTAACTACTAACCTCTGAAAAGTTGAAGGGGCATTCTTCATCCCAAATGGCATCACCTTGAATTGGTGAAGCCCAAAGGGGGTGATGAAGGCCTACTTCTCTCTGTCTGCTTCAGGAAGGGAGATTTGGCAATACCCCTTGGAGAGATCCAGAGTGGTAAGGTACTTAGCAGTACTTAGATGGTCCAAAACTCATCCATGCATGCAATAGGGTAAGCATCAGTCTTGGTCCTGTCATTTATCTTACAATTGTCCACGCAAAAATTAGTAGTCCTAACTTTTTTAGGCACCAGTACTACAGGTGAAGGCCAAGGGCTACTGGAAGGTTCAATCACCCCTAATTTTAACATTGCCCACAGCTCATCAGAGATACTAGCCCTCACTGCCTCTGATAACTGGAAGGCTGTTTTAACGGGGGGGGGGGGGGCAACTTTTAGTTAGGACCTCATGCACTACTAGAGGAGTGCACCCCGGGCTAGTAGAGAATAGGGCTTGGTAGGGGGCAAGGGTTTCACTTAAAATTAAGGACTGTCCTACCACATCCATCTGATTGTTGAGCCCAGCTGGGACTAACAGGTCAGCAGCCCTGGGACCAGGGGACATAGTCATACCTAGTCTGTCGGGATCCCATTACTGATAACAAGTCAGTCGGAGAGACAGAGGATTAATTACAGAAATCAGTCCAAGTAGAGGGCCTGGGGGAAGCCACCATACTCCTGGGTTCTTGGAAGAACCAAACATGGACTGTGAAACAATAGTGGGACTCCAGCTGGTACAAACCACCAGGGAGCTAGCCACAGATCAGGGGCAGGAGAAGGGATGAGCCCTGAGATTTTGCCAGATGGAAAACAGGATGAAGAATGAAGAAGATGCATCCTGCAGCCAAGAGGACCTAGAAGCATACAGCTGTTTGAGTTGTTGTTTGCCCATAGAATGTTTTGATTCATTGGAAAGTGCAGTTCTGGAAGCGGGCACAGAGGTTTATTTTCAGAGAGTAGGCTAAGTAGAGGGCCTGAGGGGGGGGGGGGGGGCACCATGCTCCTGGGTTCTTGTAAAAACCAAACATGGACTGTGAACCAGTAGTGGGTCTCAAGCTGATAAAAACAGTCAGGGAGCAAGCCACAAACCAAGGGGCAGGAGAAGGGATGAGCACTGAGATCATGCCAGACAGAAACCAGTATGAAGTAGATGTCCCCTGCCACCAGGAGGGCCTTGAAGCATAAAACTATTTGGATTGTTGTTTGCCCTTAGAAAACACTGGTCTGAACCCTGTGGACTCCCGTGGTACTTACTGGTAGGCAAAGAGAAGGTATTGAAGTAGATGACCCAATCCTTCTCTTGCTCTGTAAAGGTACAGAACATTTTCTTAAGGTACCGTTGAAACTCTCACAAAGGCCTCTGGTCTTGGGATGGTACAAGGAAGAAGTTGTTTTATACCACATAACTTCCACAACTTTTCGGTTACTGTAGCCATAAACTGGGTGCCCTGGTCAGACATTGTCTCCTTATGGAACCACATTCGGGAGAGCACCCCCAATAAAGCCTCTGATACCTTGGTAGCTGAAATCTTAATTAAATGAATAGCTTCAGGATATTGGGTGGCATAGTCCACTAAGGTCAGAATGACAGAGCTTAAGCTCGTAAGTCCTGTGGGGTGAGGGGGAACTCCTGTGGTTCCCTGAGGTCGACTGTCGCTTTGTGGAGCCATGGGGCTAGGGCGGGTGGGCTAGGGCAAGTGCCTATAGGGCAAGATGTTACAAGTTTTGGAACTGGAGGTCCCCCTTTTTTAGCGTTACTGGGGCCCTTACATCCTATCTTACATGCTAGGCGAGCAGCCTCCTCCCCTGTAGTGGGCTTTCGATCATGCACCCATGCCCATAATCTCTAAGGACAAATGGAGTAAAAATGATCCAGCAGTAAGTCCATCTTTTCTTCTACCTCCTTCCCCTTGCACCAGCTGTGACAAGCATGCCTCATCCGATAGATGACCTCAGTATATAGGTTTGCATATAGGTTTCTGGTGTCATCGCATATGTGGCCAACAACATCTTTTTTACCTCCTCATACATCTGCTGACCCTTAGGGATATACCGGAATGCTTCACTAGCCCTTGCACTGAGTCTGCTGACCAGGTGCCTAATCCTCTTGGCTCAGATACCTGGTGTAGCTCGCATTGCTGCTCAAAGTCCTGGAGGAACCCATCTATGTCCCCATTTTTCTTGCAGAAGTTTTTGAAGCTACTATATGCTGTCTTTATCCTAGCTGCTGTTGGGTGCCTTACTCCTGTTGAACTTGTAGAAGGGTCATCAGCTGATCGCTATACAGACTTGGCATCATGACCCGCCACTTATTAAATCTATTTCTTCCTCTTCATTTGAGGATAGCTTCGAAGCAAGGGCTGTGTCTGGTGTGCACATTCTTCCTCTGGCTCCTGTTCTTCCTCTACCTGATGAAGCTCATCATTCAGCAGGAGTTCCTGGATCATCTCTGCCTTGTTGGTGGTCACTGTTCTGTGTTCCACAACAGACATGCTGTCATATCTGGACATCCTGCTTGTTATCACATCGCTTGCCACCAGTAGTTATGATCTGCTTTCTTCCGTCGGGCTTGATAAGGCTGGTATGGCCAGACCTACCCAGCAGATCTCTCAGGTTCTCTTTGATCCCTTCACCCAAACCCTTTTTGGATGCAGCATATAAAAAAAGAACCAGGAACTGTTTTTATTGCTGTTGAAATTACATAACAGGTCCAATGGAGATATATTTAAATTTGAACTGATAAGATCCTACAATAGTTTGTGTGTCTTCTGCTAATACAATCATTTTAAATATTTCTTCTGCAATGCATCATAACATCTTAACATGCATTAGTAGTTGTATAGAACCAGGGGCAGATCTTATTTTCTCTAAGGATTTTGACATATATATCTTCTTGATATCTTGATCCATATGTATATTTATCCAGTCAGAGACTGTGATATCTGCCACCCTCACTTTATCAAATCTGCAGCAAAACTGACATTGCAACAACATACAGCATAACATACAGTAATTAACATAACAATATATTACATAACTAAAACAACTATTGAGCCCAGTCCATCCAGTTGTGACACACCAGTTTATACATCAGTTGGGCCAATACTTGCCCCTTAGGACGGTCCACTGATGGGTTTCCAGCTACCCCAGTTTAGACATTGCTTGGGGTATTCTGGGCTCCTTAGTACTGTCCACTGATTGGTTTCCAGCTCTCCCAATTTAGACATCACCTGGGACAATCCTGGCTCCTTAGGACTGTTCACTGATTGATTTCCAGCTCCCCCACTTTAGACATCACTTATGACAATACAGGCTCTTTCGGACTGTTCACCGATTGGTTTCCAGCTTCCCCAGGTTAGACATCGCTTATGAAAATGTGGACATCTTAGAACTGTACACTGATTGGTTTCAAGCTCCCCCAGTTTAGCCATTGCTTCTGGCAGTCTAGGCTCATTAGGACTGTCCACTGATTGGTTTCCAGCTCCCCAGTTTAGACATCACTTGGGACAATTCTGACTACTTAGGACTGTCTACTGATTGGTTTCTAGCTCCCCCAGTTTAGACATCACTTATGACAATACATGCCCCATAGGACTGTCCACTGAATGATTTCCATCTCACCGAGTTTAGACATTACTTGGGACAATCCAGGCTCCTTAGGACTGTCCACTGAATGGTTTCCAGCTCCCTGAGTTTAGCTATTGCTTGTGACAATCATAGCTCTTTCCAGACCCTCTAAGTCAGACATTACTTGGGACATTTTGGACTCCTTAGGACTGCCCACTGATTGGTTTTCAGCTACCCCAGGTTAGACATCGCTTATGACAATATGTGCCCCTTAGGACTGTCCACTGATTCTAAGATTCTAATACACTTTCTCATCATTTCTCGTCTTGACTATTGCAACTCGCTCCTTGTTGGCCTGCCCATCACTCGCATCTCCCCATTTCAATCCATAATAAATGCCTCCGCCAGACTCATCTTCAGTACACACCGTTCAGTGTCGGCAGCTGCTCTTTGTCAAACACTTCACTGGCTTCCCTTAGCCTCCAGAATCAAATTTAAAATCTTGACCCTAACTTACAAAGCCCTCAACCACAGCGCACCCCCATAAATCTCTGCTCTCATCTCCAAATACTCCCCCACACCCCTCTTTGTTCTGCTAACGACCATCTTCTTTCTACCACTCTTGTCACCTCATCTCACTCCCGCCTCCAGGACTTTTCTTGTGCTGCCCCAATTCTCTGGAACTCCTTGCCTCGCTTAACCAGACTATCCTCCTGCCTTAAATCCTTCAAAACATCAATAAAAACGCACCTCTTTAAAGAAGCTTATAACCTTCCTCCCTAACATACTCAGCACTACTCTCTCCCTACTGTACCACATACAAACTTCAACCTTTAGATTGTAAGTCTGCGAGTTTCAATCCTGCGCTGTTTGTTAGGGAAAGCGCTATGGACACCGGATTCCAAGCTCAAAGACAGGGCCCTCCATTCATTGCAATGTGTGAATCGAGAACTTGTCATTGCCTGTAACTTAACTTATGTATAGCGCTACGGAATATGTTGGCGTGTTACAAATAAACGATAATAATAATTACATTGGTTTTCATCTCCCCCAGGTTAGACATCGCTTTGGACAATCCAGCCTCTTACAGACTGTCCACTTATTTGTTTCCAGCTTTACAGGTTAGATATCCAAACTTAAATTATGATTAAATTCACAACATACAGACTGTGAATTTTTAATCCTATATATACCAGCCAGTGGAGACAGGGAGGAGTTGGAGTGTGCGATTATCTAAATTTTGTTCTCATTTGCAACTAGTGTGAAAGCAGAGTCAAGCAGAGCCAAACAAAGGAGGGAACAAAACATAAAGCGTGGAGGGAACTGAGCTGTGTTCGTGTTATAACCAGAATATAAAAGTACTCTGTATGAGACCTATTGATACAGCTCAAAGCTATTTAATAAAACCATGTAAATAAACAGCAACCTATAGAGATGGTGATGGATAGCGACGAGACACTAAATAAGACGTGAGTGATAAAACATACCTGAGCTTTTGTTCATCTAACTATATTAGCAGATTTAGCATTAAGTCACCTATTTAAAGTTATATGGAAGGTTCCTGGATTATGAATGCATCTGATAGAGGAGAATCAGTAGTGTATGCAAAAAAAGTTTTTTTTGCATGAAAAAAATCTCAAAATAAACACTAATAAACTTTGCAAAAATTTCTTCAGTTGATTTTGAGAAGGAACAAAATCAACTGAAGAAATTAGCATAAAATCGGTAATTAGTTGTAGCCAATCAGAGACAGCTACAACAGTGTATCTCTCCTGGCTGAGACAAAGCTGCTCTGGGAAGATACTGACAGCTGATTGGCTGGGACACAACTCCACACAGCTTATTGGCCAGGATGCTCTGTCTACATAGATACCTTGGGGGATGAAGCTCACACAAGAAATTTGAAATGTACAAATATGCACAATCCCTCAACAAAATGATTTGATATGAAACGCCCAATAAGACAAACTTACACACAGGATATCCCACAAACGTACATATACCTTTGAAATATCCTATTAGGAAAAACTACAGGTAAGAAATAGGCAATATGAAACAATAATACAGACTATTTTTTACATATTATCTGCTGCTGAGGAATCTACCATTTTGGTTTCTGCTGATAAACTTCTTCAAGTCTTGGAATGCATAGGAAGTTTATATCTGTACAATGGGTCTTTCAGTAAAAAATGTATTTTTTTCTGTAAAATTATTTTGAAGTTTAATTATATAGAAAATGTCACCATATTAGTCTTTTAAATTGACGTTTTCAGAGACAAAGTTGGAACAGACAGATTTGCACTGCTTGTTATTATTATAACTAGTGATTTCCCCTTCAAAAATTAGGGCAATAAGATTTGAAGCCTGTCAATGCTGTTTGCCACACAATGCAAGGTTCTCCCCCCTGTAACTTGTGGGCCTCGCGATGAGCGCAGCTCATTGCAGGCCTCGGCCAACCTGCAACTTTCGTGCCCCGCAACGAGCATATTTGCCACTCTTTGCGAGCCACGCAATGAGCGCCTCCCTTCCCGCCCCCCCCACTCCTTTCCCTGTGTCTCTTTCCACCCTCTCCCCCTCTCCCTCCCATGTGTCTTTCTCCCCCCTCTTCCTCTGCTGTGTCTTCCTCCCCCCCCCCCCTCCTCTGTGCTCCTGTTTGCATTTACAGGTGTGAAACCATATGCGGGCTTGGAAAATTGTTAACTTTTTCCAAGCCCGCAATGTGTTTCCGATTTACTGGCTTGAACAAAAAGTTACAGCTTTACAGCCACCATTTTTTTCCTCGCTTAGCTGTTCTGAGACCTCCCAAAAACACCAATTAAATATCAAATTAGCTTGCAACCTCACTTACAGGCTCCCTGTCTCTCCCCCTGTGCTGTGTGTGAGGCTGTTTTTAATAATCGGCGTCTTTTGGCGGTCTTCCGACGGCTTCCAAGTTTTTTGAAAAAAATGGCACCTATTAAATCCGTAATTTTTTTGAAGCCTTTAACTCGTAAGCCGTTTGGAGCCTCTCCCCCCCTTATCCAGTCACGTACGGGCCTTCATGAGTGCCTCCGGCGCCTATCGTGAGCTCCTTTGGCGCTCATTGCAGCTCCCGTCAAACATGTAATTTTCGGTCATTTGGCCCTCATTGCACATGCACAACCCGTAACTTTTAACATGGTGTTACCAACAAACTCGCAATTACGACAACTATATAAGTGATACCCTGTGTCGAATCATTAACTGAAAGTGCTGGGTGTAGCCATGAAATCCCAGTCACTACCAGGAGTAAGCAAAACAATCAGCTTCATGTATGCAGTAGAAACATATTTTAAGGAAATATAAGCTAAGGTGTGTTTTATATATAGACACTTGGATTTTATGAGCGATAAGAACAAAAATATCCATCTACTCTGCCCATTATATCTACCTAAAATGCTTAGCTTAATTAATTGTCAGGATTGACTTGTGTTTAGCCCAGGAATCAGGGGCAGAGTTACTGCAGGTGCAGGGGTGCAAAGTATCAGGGCCCACTACAGGGAAGTGCCCGATGCTAGTGGCACAGTCAGGGATAATGGAGAACTCTTGATATATTAGAGAATATAAAGTCAGTGTAACTTGTTGGCTCTTTCATTCAACCCTGCGGATACCCTGCGAATATCCATATATATACTGTATATACTAGTTGTTTTCCTGTCATAAATGACAGTATAATATTAAATGTGTCTCTTCCATCCCCCTTTCCCACCCTCTCCCTCCCCTTTGTCACTTTCCCCACCTCTCCCTCCCCTGTGTCTCTTCCCCCTCCCTCCTGTGTCTCTTTCCTACCCTCTCCCTCCCCTGTGTCTCTTTCCCACCCTCTCCCTCCCCTGTGTCTCTTTCCCCACCTCTCCCTCCCCTGTGTCTCTTCCCCCTCCCTCCTCTTTGTCTCTTCCCTCATCTCCCTCCCCTGTGTCTCTTCCCCCTCCCTCCTGTGTCTCTTTCCCACCCTCTCCCTCCCCTGTGTCTCTTTCCCCACCTCTCCCTCCCATGTGTCTCTTCCCCCTCCCTCCTCTTTGTCTCTTCCCTCATCTCCCTCCCCTGTGTCTCTTGCCCCCTCTCCCTTCCCTGTGTCTTTCCCCCTCCCCTGTGTCTCTCCCCCCTCTCCCCATGTCTTTCCCCCCTATCCCTCCCCTGTGTCTCTTTCCTCCTTTCCTCCTCTCTATTCCTTGTGTCGCAATGTGCATCCATTGCGAGCTTCGCAATGGGCAGAGCGCATGCGCAACTCACAATTTGCGATCATTACACACAAACTTGCAGTACGACAACTATATTAGTGATATATTTTATTAACAATATATATATATATATATATATACAGTATATATATATAATGTTTGATATATTTATTTTATATATACATATATATCTTATTCAGAAGTTGCGGAGGGCACAAAAATGAGTTTGCACTGGAACCCTCCATTCATTAGCTATGACACCGACAGGCATGCTTAAAGTCCTTAACTGAGTCAGCTCCTACCTACCAACTCCACTGGAAGGCTGTTCCACTTATCTACTACCCTTTCTGTAAAGATGTAGTTTCTAAGATCGCCCCTAAATATCCCACGTTCCGCGATCAGATCATGACCTCTTGTTCTGTAATACACGCTTTGATATATTTGCAGGTCTCTCTCTCCCCCTCCTTTCTCCCCCATATATTAAACTCTTTTCCTTTTTACTTTCTCTCACATTCATTACACTTTCTGCACACAAAAATTCCCCTAATCCCTCTACCTTCTGGATCCACAGCATGACCTCTTTTTATAGTACATCTGTTTATCTAAAGAATTGATTCTAATGGCAGGTATGATCTAACAGGCCAATTTATTGTCACCCATTATATCTACTTAAAAAGCTCAGGCTTAATTAATCCTTTTTATAGTCTTATACATATCGTATTAAACCCATCTAGTCTGCCCATTCCACAGTATATCCCTAAAAGCTTATCCGGACCTAATCCTTATTACAGCTTATGCAGTCTGACATTCCCCTACTGCTTGTACCACCCCTGCTGGGGCATCTGTCCCTGGATCTACTACACTTCTCAGGAAAGTGTTATGTCTTGTGATGACTTGTGACTCTATGAGTACATTATTATTATTATTATTTAGTAATATTAACAATAATATGTTTATTAATAATAATATGAATGTTATTAATATAAATATTACTTACAATATTATCATTATTAACAATAATATTATCAATATACATAGTAACATTTTTCATATTATTATTATTATCATTATTAATAATAATAATAATAATAATAATAATAATAATATCCTGTATTTGTTTTGGTCCAACATATTCAGTAGCATATACAATGCAGAATACAATAAATATTAGTAATATTATTAATATAATAATAATAACAATTTTTAATAACAATAACAATATCCATTATTTGTTATGCTACAATTTATTCAGTAGCACTATACAGAACAAAGTAAACTACAATTATTAGTAGTAATAATAATAATAACATTTATGTGTTATGCCCTAATTATGGCACAATACAGGGGTTAAATACAAAGTAAAATACAATTATTATTATTATTATTACTACTCCTACTAATATCCTTTATTTGTTATGCACCAGTATATTCAGTAGCACCATACAGGGGTTAAATATAAATAAAAATACAATTATTATAATTATTATTATTATTACGATTATCATTATTATTATTATTATTATTAATATTAGAATTATTAATAATAATAACAACAATGATATCCTTTATTTGTTATGCACCAGCATATTCAGTAGCTCTCTACAGGGGTTAAATACAAAGTAAAATACTATTATTATTATTATTATTATTAATATTATTACTACTATTATTATTACAAATAATAATAATAACAACGATATCCTTTATTTGTTATGCACCAGCATATTCAATAGCACTATACAGGGGTTAAATACAAAGTAAAATACAATCACTATTATTACTATTATTATTATTAATAACAATTATAATAATAATAATATATTTTATTTGCTATTCACCAGCATATTCAGTAGCACTATACAGGGGCTAAGTATATAACACATAGAAAAAGAACACAGTGCCCTGTCTTTGAGCTCATTCTTTGCAAGAAATTAGGATAAGTGTCCTTAAATTAACCCCTTCACTTGTGGAGGTGCAGCAGTCCCAATACAATTTTAGTTATTATTATTTCCAGCAGTCACCCCCCTACTACACCCAGGGTGCTATAACTGGGTTGTCTGCAGCTTCAGGTGATTATGGCAATTAATTTGCAAATAATTAAGCAGCAGGCTTATGAAATGGTGTAATATCTTAACTAGCAATGTAGGACAGTGAGTGAGAGCCTCTTTGGAGACTGCTGCAGAGAAGCATGACCTCTTTTACCCCACTGGCAACCAAGGGGTTGGACATACAAGGAAGGGGTTAACCTTTCTCTTTATTATAAGCCATTGAAATAAATGCTAGGTCTAAAAAGAGAGAGGGGAGGGGTAAGGCTGCTACCCCCCAGACAGAATATCTTAAATAGGTGGCTCAGTGAATGAAAGAGAGGAGGGAAGGGAGGGGAGGGGTGTGTGTGATCCCCCAGGGATGAGAAATGCCTGATTTCAGGATTTTCTCTCTCTCTTGCTGGACCCAGGCAGTGTTTGGAGATCTGGGCACGTATTGTTAGAATGAGAAGGAGGCTGAAAAGAGGCAGCAGTCATTGAGGGGGTGGACAGGGTTTTGGCTGAAGAGCTTACAGGAGGGGGGAAGGAAGGAGAAGGAGGAGGGGGGCTGCAGGAACTGACACCCCCTCCTAGAATCTGAGCAGGGGTGGTGACTGAGGACATAGAGGAGGGGACATCAAGGCATCTTCCTGTGTTAGTACAAGAGATCCTGCATGCAACTGCTCTCCATCAGCACCACTAGGAGCTGTCCATTTCAGCACCACCAAGAGATCCAGGCTTTGGAGAGCAGCATCACTTCCATGCAGCAGCAGAGGCAGCTCAGCTCCCAACCCACCCTCCACAGCAAGCCTGCCTCCCTCCTAGGATATCCAAGTGGGGGCCTCAGTGTGATCTTCATCTGGATAGCCATGGATGGCAAAACCCGCAGTCCTACTGAAGCCAAACCTTACAGCATCCAGTGGAGGCTTCTAGTGTAGGAGGACACTCCAACACAGACACACAAGATTTTTTTTTTTTTTGTTCTCTATTTCTCTCTATTTTTTTTTTCATGGCTGCAGAAAAAACCAAGGCAAGCAGAGGCTGCAATCCTAACCCTATCATCTCCCCTTGCCTTGGTCCTGATGCTGACAAAGATGCTGCATTTATATTCCTGCTGTACACAGCTACCCAATTAGCCATCACTTATGGAAACTGAAGACCAGAATTTTAGAAAAAGGAATTAGAAGATTCTCTGTGTGTACCAGCTCTATGTGATAACACTGCTGCTTTTTTTTTTCTCTGTGTGTCTTGTCTGTCTATACTATTTCATTTTGGACATGATTTGAAGCATCCTCAAGCCTTCCAGAATTTGTGGTTTTTTTATGATACCTCATTTTTTGAGCAATCTCCAGTATTACTGCTAACTAAACCCCCCCCCATCTTCAGCTACCCAGCACCCCCAAATCAGAAGACTGGTGGATGTGTATAGAATGAAGAACTATGGGTCTGTTTGACAGAGGTGTTCAAATGCTTTTAACTACTGTAGGGGCATTTGCAGCATTTAGTTTAATGACAATTGCTGTGGGCACAGACTACTGGCTTTACTCTAGAGGGGTCTGCAAGACTAAATCCATGAGTGAGAATGAAACCAGCAAAAAAAATGAAGAAGTCATGACCCATTCTGGATTATGGAGAACATGTTGCCTTGAAGGTATTTTGGTTGAAGGATCAGACCCTCTTTTTTTTAATCTCACGTCCCCCCCCCCCCCCCCTCCTCCTCCTTCTCTCTTTCTCCCCTCCCTCCCCCGAATCAGAAAATTACATATTCCTCCATTTTATCATTTCATTTTTTTTAAACAAGGGGTGGCTAGACTGAGCTAATAAACTGGAGGGGGTGAGAGGGGGTTGATTGGGGGGAGACTAATCCACTTCAATGCAATGCTGTTGAATGATAGATTGTGTTAAGATGCAATGCCTAGTAATAAGGTGTGTAGGGTTTAATACTATGTGTATGTGCTTGAGATACTGCAATAATTAATTAGGCAATAAAACCCTGAGCTAGCCACAGAAATCATACCTGGGGTTGGTTAAGCCTTCAAAAATAAAATGGATGTCAAGTATGGCTCATCAGAAAATCAATGTGGATAGATTAAGTGCTGGACAGGCCTGTAGTGTATGACACACATCTGCAGCTGCCTGCAGGGCCAGCAAGGGTTAAGCAATATATTTCATGGGTGAATATTGGAAAGACTTAACTCCTTTCTTAATTTATTTCTCCCCTGGGTACTGGAGGATTAACCCATCTGCTGCTGGATGGTGGGTTAGTGGTCATTGTGTTGCTAGACATCATTAGAGCTGATAACATGCGGGTGTTTCAGAGGTTGGGTTATCCTCTGGGCACCTAATCGGAGCAAGGGGCAAGGGTAATCAAGGACTAAAGAATTGAATTAGAAATATATATATATATATAATATATATATATATATATATATATATATATATATACATACACACATATATATATATATATATATATATATATATATATATATATATTATAAGGTATAATATATCTATGCATCTATATTATATCTTCTGTAACCTATAAATCTTGCTGATTCAATAGTGCTGTCTTACTGTCAACATTATTTTATTTTGATACATATATATATATATATAGATAGTATGCGGTATGGCTACCTCACTCTTTATATGTATATAAATATATATATATATATATATATATATATATATATATATATATATATATATATATATATATATATATATTTAATGCTGTAGGTCACATAGTTGGTCCAGTCTCCTTGCATGTAGTAGCCATGTTTCCAGTCTGTGCCTAGGCTCATATGTACTTAGGCCACTTGTCTCCTGGTTGGTGTAACTGAGATTTATACCTGTTAAATGGGGGGGCTGTTGCTGTTAAGGATTTTTCAAGGCCTGCAACCATGTTCCCTTTTATCTCCCCTCTCCAGTCTCCAGTGTGGAAATAGTTAATGGTGCTTGGGTTTATGACAAAAAGCTGCTCATTTAACTCTTTAATGCCTTGTAGTAGTGAAAGTGTTAAGTGCAGCAGGGAATGGGGGGGGGTAGGGGTGTTTCTGCGTGCCAGGCGGAGCGAGGTAACTGTATGATTAGTAAAGTGGTAAGATAGACCACCCACCCCTCCCCCACACCACTCCCCCCCATTCAATGACTGCGGTCAGCAATCCAGCCCATAACACACACTGTACACATACACAGGGCTCCCAGCCTGGGGCACAGCAGACGTGTAATGTGTGTGCCTCAATGATTCTCCTGACATATAGAGACTCACATCTAGTGTGACAGTGGAATGGCATATATATATATATATACACACACACATATACGTACATATGCATGTGATACAATTTTTATGATTGACCTAGCACAGGATAAAATATATATATATACTAATATTTGTAATTCTATTGCCCATAAATTGTGAACTGAGCAGTGTGTAATATGTGTGTGCATATGTGTGTTTTTATTCGTATCCCTGGTTGTATTTGGAACAGATTGCCCCGCACATGTCCACGCACACACTTAGATACACACAACATGTAGCGTATGCCAAGCACACAAGCACCACACACCATATGCAGGGTCCAGACCTTGCGTACACAAAAATGTAGGCACATATGTTCACACACATTTCATATAACACCTCCTACACAAATACTGATTTGAGAGTTGCACAGGGCCACATAGCCAAGGATAGAACACCATATACACATATACACACATACACACATATACACACATTAGACTTATCACACACACAAGAAATATAATAAAATACACACACTCTAGAATGCAATATTCTCACATATACACAACCAGCCACAACTACAACTCAAATTAAACACACTGTCATTACCACAACATCACCTTAGGACATGCACACCGCACAATGGCACACAAATTATACATGTATGCATTTGCAACACAGACATTAATGCAACATGTGTATTTTCGCACAATTCACAAACACACACAGAAATGGCATATGGTCTCCCACAATTATACACAGCTTACACATACAAAAACGTATGCACACTCACAATCCGCACATAAGCAGCATATACTTATGTAAAATAGACACATACTCAGAAACTGAGCACATACATACATGGACAGCACACACACATTACACACATACACAATATATGCACTTAATCAATATACACAGAACAATGTACATACACAAATTGTTAATCTGAGCAGGGATATACCAACCAAACAATCTATACACAAATAACACATATACTATCACTGTACACAACGGTTCCACATAGGATACACACACAAACAAGCGCACTATAAGTGTACTGCTGAACACAAGTTATGATCAATATATATATATATATATATATATATATATATATAGGGATGGAAATTTCCAAGAAGTCTAGGAGTTAAGGGCTCCTAAAATGTGTGCTGCTGGCTCCTTAATATTTTTCCAAAGTTCAAGAGCTTCCTTCCAGCCTCCTAGCAAGAATAGCCTATCTGTCTCATACAAAATCTCCCTCACTATATATATATATATATATATATATATATATATATATATATATATATATATACATAACAAAACAAAACCATAAAAAGACCCAATATAGAACACTTCCAAAATATAAAGCACCAATACACAATTCACTCATTTAAAACAAAGAATATACATCCAAACATGCACCATACACATACATAACCGGTTCGATAATAAGCAGACAGACACATTCAGAGCACATGCAAACATATACATGTAATGCACATGCACAGTGCAACATGTTGACATAACACACATTTATTGCCCCTATATGTAATACAGGACACACAGTACACATATATTTAAATAATACACATAACACAGGAGCATATTGTGGATTTTTTTATAATATTTGTAATTTTGTGTATTTATTACTATTTATTATTATGTACTTAAACATTTAAGAGATCTTTACATAATAAAAATATTAAATCACGTACACAAGAAATACACACTCTTAGCCTTAGCTATGATATGACACTCACTTACTGCTAATGTATCACACACAAGGCCCTCTTATAGATGATAGATTATAGGCACAAATACACACAGATAATATATCACACACACATATCTATTACATCACAGACAACTAGTTAATGCATTATATCACATATGTAAAATCCACACACAGATATATATCAGATATACCACAAACACAGGGTTAATTAATCACATATTACATAAATGTATCTAATGTATCTCATGCATTACACAAAAATATCTAACACACCAAACACACATAACTAGTAGATCATACATTACACAAACATAAATATTTTTCATATATGACATACACACTGTAAATATGTGTATCACACACATTACACAAACATACTTATTGTTGAAATGTATCACACATGTAAATATCACACCAGACACACACACACATTACTAATATATAACACAGACACACATACATATCTATTCCATCACACTCATAAATATATAGTTTAACATATGGCACACACAAACACATATATAGCTAGTATATTATAGACACACGTACATACAACTAACATATCAGATACGTGATAAGCAACACATCAGAGACACACAACTAGGAGATGCTATACACACACTGAGTGCCACATATAACGCACATACAGAGGTACTATATGCCAAGAATGACAAACAGCATATATGATATACACACAAAACTATCACACAACACACACAACCAGCACATACCACACTTGTGACACACAAAGCTAACACATGACATACACTCAGATATATGACATGACACACACAAGAGAGCTAGCACATGTAACAGATACAGAGAGCTAACACATGATGCACACATAGCCAGGACATGCTAGACACACAGCGATAACACATGATGCACACATATTGTCAGCACATCCCAGACACACAGAACTGACATACACAGAGCTCACACATGACACACACAAAGCTCACACATGACACACACAAAGCTGACTTGAAACACAGAACTCACACATAACGCACAAAGCTAACACATGACACACACAGTGCTCACACATGACACATAGAGATAACACATGACACACACAGTGCTCACATCTGACACACATAGCTAACAAACAACACACACAGTACTCAATTAATACACACACAGAGCTCACACATAATTTACACACAGAAAGCTCACACCTGATACACACACAGAGATCACACCTCGTACATACAGAACTCACACATGACACACAGAGCTCACATACAACATACACAGTGCTCCCCCATGACACACACAGAGCTCACACATGACACACACAAAGCTGACTTGAAACACAGAACTCACACATAACGCACAAAGCTAACACATGACACACACAGTGCTCACACATGACACATAGAGCTGACCCATGACACACAGTGCACACACATGACACACACAGTGCTCACACCTGACACACAGAGCTAACAAATGACACACAAAGTGCTCAATTAAAACACACACAGAGCTCACCCATGACACACACAGAGCTCACACATAATTCACACACAGAGAGCTCACACCTGATACACAAACAGAGATCACACCTCGTACATACAGAGTTGACACATGACACACAGAGCTCACATACAACATACACAGTGCTCCCCCATGACACACACAGAGCTAACGCGTGACACCCATAGAGCTCACACATAACTCACACCTAATACACAGAGAGCTCACACCTCATACATACAGAGCTCACACCACATACATATAGAGCTCACACGTGACACACAGAGCTCACATATTACATACACAGAGCTCACCCATGACACACACAGAGCTAACACATGACACAGATGGAGCACACACATAACTTACACACACAGAGCTCACACCTGATACACACATAGAGCTTACACCTCATACATACAGACCTCACACCTCATACATATAGAGCTCACATGTGACACACAGAGCTCACATATTACATACACAGAGCTCACCCATGACTCACCCAGAGCTCACACATGACACCCATAGAGCTCACACATAACGCACACACACAGAGCTCACACTTGATACACATAGAGAGCTCAGACCTCATACATACAGAGTTCACACCTCATACATATATAACTCACATGTGACACACAGAGCTCACATACGACATACACAGAGCTCACCCATGACACACACAGAGCTCACAAATGACACCCATAGAGCTCACACATAACTCACACACACAGAGTTCACATCTGATACACACATAGAGGTCACACCTCATACATACAGAGCTCACACCTCATACATACATAGCATACATCTCATACATATAGAGCTCACATATGACATACACAGAGCTCACCCATGACACCTATAAAGCTTGCACATAACTCACACTCACACAGAGCTCACACCTTATATACACACAGAGCTCACAGCTAATTTATACAGAGCTCACACATGACACACACATCCAGCACATGCCAGCCTCTGCACAGACACCAGCCCAGCCTGGCCGCCTGTGGGACCCGTCCTCCTCCTGCTCTGGAGCTGAGCTGTGATGGGACATGCTCTGAATTGTTAAGTGCCTCCATTGAGCGATGAGAAGGGTTTGACGCATTAAACACGCATAGCGCATCCGCTGTGCCTCTCCTCAGCCAAGCCTGCCTCTTAACATAATCTGCAGAGAAACCTCGCACAGAATAGGATATGCCATCCCTCCCCGGCCCGGGGAAATCAATAGCCAGCCATTCACCCTGATGGATCCCACCGCTGCCACCAGCCCAACAAACCTTTTTATTATCTGTCCCAAAGTGGCTAGCGGTTACAATTAAACATTTATAAGAGGCTTGTAGGAAATTTGTTTAACCCTTTCACTGGCAGAGGGGCCAGCAATGTATTGCAAAGCAGGTTATGGAGGGTGCAAGGGTTAAGAAGGGGGCAATATCCAAATATCTAACTATAATATAATGTAATACTGGAGATAGGGGGTTAATAGGTTGCAGATGTCCCATGATGAAGATTTGGGGAGGGAGAGCCATGCGCAAAAAAACACTATAACTGGCTGGTTCATGGGGGGTTTAATTTTCAAAGACTGCAAAGGGTGTGCAAGAGAGAGCAGAGGAGGGGGAGGTGGGGGAGGAGGATTGGTGGGTGTGAGACAGGGGGAGGAAGAGAAGAGGGGAGACAGAAACAGACCTAGGAGAGGGGGAGGAGGAGGTGGGCTGATGCAGGAAGAGACGTGGAAGGAGCCTGGAAGACCCTGGGATATGTACAGCACAACATATACACTCACTCTATCATATGGGGGGACCGAGAGGTTTGTGTTACAATGTGTGTGTCCATGCGTGTGTGACATTAGTGAATGCCAATGTATGTTTTATTGTACAGTACATGTGAATATATGTATACTTACTGTGTGTCGTATCGGTGTGTGTATTCGCTGTGTGTATTCATGTATGTGTGAGGATGTGTACCCATTTTTGTCAGTGTGAGAGTCATCTTGTGTGTCAGTGACTGTGTCAGCAAACACTGTGTGAATCACAATGTGTTTGTAAGTGAATGTTTGCCAATGTCCGTGGTAGTATGTGCATGGTAATGTGTGTCAGTGTGTGTACCAGTGAGTGTTAGAAAGTGTACAAATGTGTGTGTGTATCAGTGTATGCACCAATCTGTGAGAGTGTGTGTTATTCATGGTGTGAATGTGGGATGAGCATTGCTCACTATGTGTGTCAGTAAATGTGCAGGAGTGTGTGTATGATTGCAGGCCAGTGTGTGCATGAAAATGTGTGCATCAATGAGTCAGCACATGTGCCAATGTGTGTGTGCCTGATGATGTATTTGGCTTAATATATGAGCATCAATGCTTGTGTGTACATAATCATGTGTGTGTCAGTACGTGTGTGCCATTGTGTGAGCGACACTGAGTGAAAGCAATTGTGTGTGTTAATGTAAATATGAGCATGTGTGCTGGTCATGGAGTGTGACATTCAGTATGTCACTATGGGTGACACGGAATGAGAGTCCATATGTGACACCGAGGAATATATGGTAGATAATAACCCAAAGGCCCATTTTATCTTCCTAAAACTTTACATTATTAAACCTCAGGATTGTTGTTGTTTAGTTGTTCAGTCAGGTCCAACTCTCTGTGACCCTATGGACCACAGCATGCCATCTTGTGTATGGTTCTGCTTATCCCAGACATGCTAACATAGAGTAAGAGATCATTTGTATGTCTGCGTGTGCTTCTCTGAATAACAAGGAATGCATGTGTGACATTAACAGTCAATTTGTGTGTCATTGCATACATTCTTCTGTGAAGCAAATGTGCACCAATGTCCGTGCCAGTGTGTGTCACTAACTGTGTGAATGTTTGTGTTAGAAAATGCCTATGAATGTGTGTGCTAGTAAGTCTGTCAGTGTGTGTACCAATGTGAGTGTTCGTTTTGTGTCTGTCTCTTTGTGCAACTGTATGTGTGACAATGTGTGTGTTTATCACTGTGTGTGTCAGTACATAGTATGTGTCAATGAGTGTGCTGGTGTGTGTGTCAACTGCTGTGTGTCAATGTGTTGTGCTTCAGACTGCAAGGATGGAGTGGTCACTGATGTCTGACCTTATACTGAGAGATGGTCACTGCTCCCTGACCTTATAATGAGAGAGTCACAGCTCCCTGACCTTATACTGAGAGACAGTCACTGTTCGCTGAGCTTATACTGAGGGATGGTCACTGCTCCCTGGCCTTATATGGATGGCGGTGGTAACTGCTCCCTGGCCTTATACTGAGAGATGGTCAGTGTCCCCTGGCCATATATGGAGGACGGCATAAATGCTCCTTGAGAGACAGTCACTGTTCCCTGAGCTTAAGTGAGGGATAGTCAATGATCCCTTGCCTTATACTTTGGAGGTCAACTGCTCCCTGACCTTATGCTGAAGAACAGTCACTGCTCCCTGATCTTGTACTAAAGGCATGTGAAGCCAATTAAAAATAGGCTATATAAAGGTTGTGAACATGGGGGTTAAACAATGGAAAGGAGACAAGATGGCGGTGGCCAACCTTGTTGAATGTAATAGAAGAAATAAAGTAGGAAGGATGTGTGTTGGACAAGTTAGTCTGAACAGCTGGGCGAACCGAAGTAAATCACCTGATTGGATAAAAATTCATGTGTGAATCTTAGTTGATAGTATTTAGACCACGGCTTGACAAGCTCCTAAAATTTTACTGCTGGTTCCTAACTTTTAGCTATTATACATATATTTCTATATATACTCCCTTCTTTGGTTTCTAACACAATTCACTGGCTCCTAAGAAACCTGCTTGGTTCTTACGTTTTATATACATTTGTCAAACCCTGGTTTTGACAAACTGGGTCAAGAGTAAATTGTTTAATAATGAGTATTGGGATGAGCCAGTCAATGGTGAGAGCTTGAAGAAGTGTGTTGAGGTTGGACATAGTTTGGTGTAGAAGGAATGAAGATACAAAGAAAATAATTTATCAAGTCAGGAGTCACCTGTAGAGTTAGAGAATGTGAGGACTGCAGAGACCCCATACTGTCACATGGAGAGTAGTTTAAGACTGATTTAATGTATCAAACATGTTTGGAAAGGCCAGGTCTTAAAATATAAATATATTCTGTAGTGAGGTTGAAAGGAAATATCACCAATTTGTTGATCATGGTGGGTGTGATTAGATAGATTGGATAAAATTACTTAATAGAAATGAAGTAGTCAACTTAATAGAAATGAAGTAGTCAACTTAATAGAAATGAAGTAGTCAACTTAATAGAAATGAAAGCAATGGTAAGAGGTGTCAAAGTTAGTTTCATAGAAAAAGAATGAAGATAATATGAGAAGACGTGATCATTGCGGGATCACCTGTAGAGTGTGAAGAGTGCAGAGACTCCCTTCTGTTATGCGGAGATGTAGTAAACCATTGGTGTGGTGGATCAACATGTGTGGAAATGGCAGGTCCAATAATGTAAATATATTTTGTAAAGTGACAGAAAAGGTTCCCTATTGTACTGGACTGTTCCTATCCAAGGTGGAACTCAAAAGTCAAGATTGTTGTTGACCCTTATTGAGAATTGGAGTGAAATAAAGTATGAATAATGACTAATAGACAAACCTTAGTAATTTGCTGGGCAGCTTAGTTGGAACTGTCCTAGTTTATTATAGAACTCAAGGGACAGCATGGAAGTTGGTGGAATTAAAGTGAATTAGTTGTACAAAGTCAACTTTGTTAGACAGACCCGATCAAGAGGAAATTTTGTATAATTAAGTATTGGGGTGAGCCAGTCATTAGTGAGAGGTTGAAGACACAAGGTTGGACTTAGTTTGCTGGAGAAGGAATGAAGATACCAAGAGAAGAATCAGCAATAGAGTTACAGAAAGTGAGAGATCACTACAGTCATAAGGAAAGAGCAGTTAAACAAATATATGGTGGATGAACATGTGTGGAAACTCCACTCACCAAAATAAGTTGTTAATGTCACATGGAGAAGTAGTTAAACATTGGTGTGGTGGATCAGCATGTGTGGTAATTTAAATATATTCAGAAAAGTGGTTGCTGTTGACCCTTGTTGAGCGTAAAATCAGTAATTCGCTAGACAACTTAGCATAAACTTCCAGTTTATGATGAAACTCAAGAGACAACATGGCAGTTGGCGGAATGGAAGTGAATTACTTAGTTGTTCAAAATCAACTTGTCGATCTCAATTAGACAGACCTGATCAAGAGGAAATTCTTTAATGATGAAATATTGGGGTGAGCCAGTCAATAGTGAGAGGTTGAAAAGGTGTGTCAAGGTTGGACTTAGTTTGTTGGAGAAGCAATGAAGATACCAAGAGCAGAATTGAGTACAACAAAAGATGTGGTGGATCGATATGTGGGGAAACATCAGCCTCCATCATGTAAATAATCCCTAAATTATTTGGTAATATCCACTGCTGAGGTTGGTGATGGCAGGCAGATAACGAGTAGGTACCGATGATTAAAGTTTATGGAATATTAGTCAGAAAACACATGATTGTCTGAAAGGGCAAAGTTTCCACAAAATCGTTCTTGGCTGTTTCCCACCGCTAATTTTGGAGGCCTATGAGTGGCAACTGGTATCAAGGGTTGGAGAAAATCTGGTTGTAGAATATGGAGATGGCCAAATCAGGACCTAGAAGATGTAATTAGTAGACTTTATAGCAGGGGTGTCCAAGTTCGTTCCTGCTGGGCCACACACATGCCTGGATTTAAGCATATCCCTGCTGCATGCAGGTGAGTGAATCCCTTCTTCAGTCATGCTGGTTGACTCACCTGTGCACAGAAAAAAATCCTCAATTCCAGGCCTGTGTGCGGCCCAGTAGGACTGAACTTGGACACCCCTACCTTATAGCTTCTAAGAATGCAGTAAACTAGGGAAATCTAGAGTAGTGAATTAATGTGAATATAGATCTTATCTGAATCCACAGTTACTCCCAGGTGTCTAATTATGTGCTGTATTTATTTACTTTAAACTGTCTAAACATATTTTGCATGTTTTTAAATTTTTGATAAAGGCGTACAATAAATATGACCAGCTTATATGTAATAGACGAGTTATAGAGAGACGTCACATGGAGCAATAGGAGACGTTATAGGGTGGAGTTATATTGAACAGTGGGTAGATGTGTGCATATTATCCACATCTCCAGTATACATCACATGGCAGTGCTTTGCTTGGTCACTTTGGTCCCATCAAGTGGCACCTCTCTCATTTCTCTTCTGCCACTCTCTTTTCTTTCTCTCTTCCATCTCTCTTTTAGTTTTCTATCCCCCAGCCTCCCCTCACTGTCTCACTTTTCCTATCTTATCTCTCCTTATTCCTCCGCATCTGTCTCATCCTTGTTTTCTGTATCTCTGGTATTCTGTTCATCTTCAACTTCTCTCACATTCTCTCTCCCTTATCCTCTCCTTCTTTCTCTATCCACTGTCTCACTCTTCTTCCTCACCCTCCTCTACATTCTTCTTTCTCTTCCTCTTCTCTCTCCATTCCCTGTATCTTTCTTCTCCTCTTTCCTTCTCTCCCTCCTCTGTGTGTGTCTATCTCTTCTTTCTCTCTCTCTCTCTTTCTCTCTTTTTTCTCTCTTCATCCTCTCTCTCTCTACCTTCTCTATATCTCTTCTATCCTTCTCCCCTGCTCTCCCTCCGGCGCCTCTCTCTCACTCTCTCTCACTCACTCCTTTCCTCCTCCCTGTATTTCTCCCTCTCCTCTCTCTCTTTAACACACTCTCACACACACATTCTCTCCTCTCTCTTTCACTTCTTCCTCTCTCCGTCCCTCTCTTTCTCCTTTCTCTCCCTGCTCAGTATCTCTCCCTCTCTCTTCTACCCCACTCTCCATTCCCTGTATCTCTCCCTCTCCTTTCCCTCCCCTTCTCTCACTTTCTCCCTATCTCCCTCCTTCTCTTTCCCTCTCTATCCCCATCACTCTCTCTTTCTCCTCGACCTCCCTCCATCTCTCTCTCCTCTGCCTCCCTCTCTTCCTCTCTCTGTATCCACTCTCTCTCTCTTTTCAGTATCTCTCCCCCCTCTGTGTCTCTCTCTCTTCCCTTCTCTTCCTCCTGAGTCTCTCTCTCTCACTCACTCACTCTCTCCTCTCTCTCCCTCCTCTATATTCCTTCTCTGTATCTCTCCATATCCCCTCACTCACAAAATCGCTCTCTCTTTCACACACATACTTTCTCACTCTCCCTCTACTCTCTCTTTCTCTCTCTCACACACACTCTCACACACACAATTTCTCTCCTCTATCTTTCTCTTTTACTTCTTCCTCTCTCCCTCTCTCTCTTTCTCCTTTCTCTCCCTGCTCAGTATCTCCCCCTCTCCTCTCTCTTCTCCCCCTCTATTCCTTCCCTCTATCTCTCCCTCTCCTCTTCCTCCCCCTCTCTCTCTTTCTCCTTCTCATCTCCCTCCTATTTCTTTTCTATCTCCATCACTCTCTCTTTCTCGTCGCCCTCCCTCCCTCTTCCTCCCTCTCTCTCTCCTCTGCCTCCCTCTCTTCTTCCTCTCTCTGTCTCCTCTCTCTCTCCATTTTCAGTATCTATCCTCCTCCCTCCCCCCCTCTGTGTCTCTTTCTCCTCCCTTCTCTTCCTCCTGAGTCTTTATCTCACTCATGCTCTTCTCTCTCTCTCACTCCTCTCTATTCCTTCTCTGTATCTCTCCATAGCCCCTCTCTCACACACACTCTCTCTCTCTTTCACACAAATACTCTCTCACTCTCTTTCTCTCTCTCTCACTTCCTCTTCTCTGTATCTCTCTCTCCCTCTCTCTCTCCCTCTCTCCTCTCTCTCTTTATTCTCTTTCTCTCTC
>CM050169.1:52897210-52939710 GCA_027410445.1 Discoglossus pictus
ATGTACAGATTAGAGGGGACTCCATGACATTAATATGTATAGATTAGAGGGGATTCCAAGACATTAATATGTACAGATTAGAGGGGACTCCCTGACATTAATATGTATAGATTAGAGAAGACTCCATAACATTAATATGTATAGATTAGGGTGAAATCCATGATATTAATATGTATAGATTACAGGGTACTTCATAATATTAATATGTATAGATTAGATGTGACTTCATGACAATAATATGTATAGATTAGAGGGTACTCCATGACATTAATATGTCTAGATTAGAGGAGACTCCATGACAATAAATTGTATAAATTAGAGGGCACTCCAAAATATTGATATTTATAGATTAGAGGAGTCTCCATGATATTAATATGTATAGATTAGAGGGGACTCCATGATATTAATATGTATAGATTAGAGGGGACTCCATTGATATTAATATGTGTAGTTTAGTGGGGAGTCCATGATATTAATATGTATATATTAGAGTGGACTCCATGATATTAATATGTATAGATTAGAAGAGACTCCATGACATTAATATGTACAGATTAGAGGGGACTCCATGATATTAATACGTACAGATTAGAGGGTACTCCATTACAGTATTATGTATAGTTTCGTGGGGAGTCCATGATATTAATATGTATATATTAGAGTGGACTCCATGACATTAATATGTATAGTTTAGAAGAGACTCCATGACATTAATATGTACAGATTAGAGAGGACTCCATGCCAGTAATATGTATAGATTAGAGAGGAATCCATAACATTAATATGTATAGATTAGAGGGGACTCCATGACAGTAATGTGTATAGATTAGAGGAGATTCCATGATATTAATATGTATAGATTAGAGGGGACTCCATTACATTAAAATGTAAAGATTAGAGGGGACTCCATGATATTAATATGTATAGTTTAGAGGGTACTCCATTACAGTATTATGTATAGTTTAGTGGGGAGTCCATGATATTAATATTTATAGAATAGAGGGTCTCCATGACATTAATATGTATAAATTAGAGGAGACTCCATGACAATAATATTTATAGATTAGAGGGCACTCCAAATATTGATATGTATAGATTAGAGGAGACTCCATGACATTAATATGTATAGATTAGATGGGACTCCATGACATTAATATGTACAGTTCAGAGGGGACTCCATGATATTAATACGTACAGATTAGAGGGTACTCCATTACAGTATTATGTATAGTTTAGTGGGGAGTCCATGATATTAATATGTATAGATTAGAGGGGACTCCAAACCCATTAATATTTATGCATTAGAGGGGACTCCATGACATTAATATGCATAGAATAGAGGGAACTCCATGATATTAATATGTATAGTTTAGTGTGGATTCCATGATCTTTATATGTATAGATTAGAGGGCACTCCGTGGCATTAATATATTAAGATTAGAGTGGACTCCATGATATTAATATATTAAGATTAGAGTGGACTCCATGACATTAGTATGTACAGATTTGAGAGGACTCCATGACATTAATATGTATAGATTAGAGGGGATTCCAAGACATTAATATGTACAGATTAGAGGGGACTCCATGACATTAATATGTATAGATTAAAGGGCATTCCAAGACATTAATATGTACAGATTGGAGGGGACTCCCTGACATTAATATGTATAGATTAGGGTGAAATCCATGATATTAATATGTATAGATTAGAGGGGACTCCATGATATTAATATGTATAGATTAGAGGGGACTCCATTACATTAATATGTATAGATTAGAGGGGACTCCATTGATATTAATATGTATAGTTTTGTGGAGAGTCCATGATATTAATATGTATATATTAGAGTGGACTCCATGATATTAATATGTATAGATTAGAAGAGACTCCATGACATTAATATGTACAGATTAGAGGGTACTCCATTACAGTATTATGTATAGTTTAGTGGGGAGTCCATGATATTAATATGTATATATTAGAGTGGTCTCCATGACATTAATATGTATAGTTTAGAAGAGACTCCATGACATTAATATGTACAGATTAGAGAGGACTCCATGCCAGTAATATGTATAGATTAGAGAGGACTCCATAACATTAATATGTACAGATTAGAGGAGATTCCATGACAGTAATGTGTATAGATTAGAGGAGATTCCATGATATTAATATGTATAGATTAGAGGGGACTCCATTACATTAAAATGTAAAGATTAGAGGGGACTCCATGATATTAATATGTATAGATTAGAGGGGACTCCATGACAGTAATGTGTATAGATTAGAGGCGATTCCATGATATTAATATGTATAGATTAGAGGGGACTCCATTACATTAAAATGTAAAGATTAGAGGGGACTCCATGACATTAATATGTATAGTTTAGTGGAGAGTCCATGATATTAAAATGTTCAGATTAGAGGGGATTCTATGATATTAATATGTATAGATTAGAGGGGACTCCATGACAGTAATATGTATAGATTTGAGGAGACTCCATGACAGTAATATGTATAGATTTGAGGCCACTCCATGACATTATTATGTATTATTATTATTGTCTTTATTTATATCGCTCCAACATATTCCGTAGAGCTGCACAGTGGTATTGTACAAGGCAAAAATTTTTTTTTTACCCCTTATAAAGAATGGAGGGCCCTGTTTTTGAGCATATAATCAAATGCACATAGCGCTTGTTTCCAAGACACGGACACACAATTGAAAACTCGCAAACTTACAATCTAAGAATTTAGGTGTGATACAAGAGGGTGACAACTACAAAATGGCAACGTGAATGCAATTTGTTTAGTCAATTGGAGGGGTCTGTGTGTTGTACTGTAGAGTGTGGGTGGGAGTGTTATTAAGCTGTGGAGTGTGCAGTTGTAATTATAAAATAGAATAGAGGAACTACATGACATTAATATGTATAGATTAGAGGACGCTCCATGACATTAGTATGTATAGATTAGAGGGGACTCCATGACATTAATATGTATAGATTAGAGGACGCTCCATGACATTAGTATGTATAGATTAGAGGGGACTCCATGACAATAATAGGTATAGATTAGAGGGGACTCCGAAACATTAAAATGTATAGATTAGAGGGGACTCCATGATATTAATATGTATAGATTAGAGTTGACTCCATGATATTAATATGTATAGATTAGAGGGGACTCCATTACATTAATATGTATAGATTAAAGGGGACTCCATGGTATTAATATGTATTGATTAGAGGAGACTCCATGCCAGTAATATGTATAGATTAGAGGGGACTCCATGATATTATTATGTATAGATTAGAGGGGATTCCACAGCATTAGTATGTATTGATTAGAGAGGACTCCATGACATTAATATGTGTAGATTAGAGGAGACTCCATGACATTAATATGTATAGATTAGAGGAGACTCCATGCCAGTAATATGTATAGATTAGAGGCCACTCCATGACCTTAGAGGGGACTCCGAAACATTAAAATGTAAAGATTAGAGGGGACTCCATGATATTAATATGTATAGATTAGAGTTGACTCCATGATATTAATATGTATAGATTAGAGGGGACTCCATTACATTAATATGTATAGATTAAAGGGGACTCCATGGTATTAATATGTATAGATTAGATAGATCTCCATGACATTAATATGTATAGATTAGAGGGGACTCCATGATATTATTATGTATAGATTAGAGGGGATTCCACAGCATTAGTATGTATTGATTAGAGGAGACTCCATGCCAGTAATATGTATAGATTAGAGGGTACTCCATGATATTATTATGTATAGATTAGAGGGGATTCCACAGCATTAGTATGTATTGATTAGAGAGGACTCCATGACATTAATATGTGTAGATTAGAGGAGACTCCATGACATTATTATGTATAGAATAGAGGGAACTACATGACATTAATATGTATAGATTAGAGAGGACACCACGACATTAGTATGTATATATTAGAGAGGACTCCATGACATTAATATGTACAGATTAGAGGGGACTCTATGACATTAATACGTATAGATTAGAGGGGACTCCATGACATTAATATGTATAGATTAGAGGGTAATACATGACAGTAATATGTATAGATTAGAGAAGACTACATGACATTAAATTGTATAGATTAAGGGGGGCTCCATAATATTAATATGTATAGATTAGTGCTGGACTTCATGATAATAATATGTATAAATTAGAGGGGATTCCATGACATTAATATGTACAGATTAGAGGGGACTGCATGACATTAATATGTATAGATTAGAGGGGACTGCATGACATTAATATGTATAGATTAGAGGGGACTCCATGACAGTAATATGTATTGGTTAGAGGGGACTCCATGATATTAATATTTATAGATTAGAGGGGACTCCATTATATTAATATGTATAGATTAGAGGGGACTCCACGAAATTAATATGTATAGATTAGATGAGACTCCATGATATTAATATGTATATATTAGAGGAGACTCCATGACATTATTATGTATAGATTAGAGGGGACTCCATGATATTTATATGTATAGATTAAAGGGGATTCCATGACATTAATATGAACAGATTTGAGGCGACTATATGACATTAATACGTATAGATTAGAAGGTAATACATGACAGTAATATATATAGATTAGAGGAGATTCCATGACATTAATATGTATACATTAGAGGGTACTCCATAATATTAATATATATAGATTAGAGGTGGACTTCATGAAATTAATATGTATAGCTTAGAGGATACTCCATGACAATAATATTGATAGGTTAGAGGGCACTCTAAAATATTGATATGTATAGATTAGAGGAGACTCCATGATATTAATATGTATAGATTAGAGAAGACTCCACGACATTGGTATGTATAGATTAGAAAGGACATGACAATATAATGTCTCAGAGTGTGGAGTAGTTTTGGGTAGTCGGTCTCAAAGTGTAGAGTAGTTTTGGGGAGTCGGTCTCAGAGTGTAGAGTAGTTTTGGGGAGTCGGTCTCAGAGTCTAGAGTAGTTTTGGAGAGTCAGTCTTAGAGTGGAGTGTAGTTTTGGGGAGTCGGTCTCAAAGTGTAGACTAGTTGTAGAGAGTCAGTCTCAGAGTGGAGTGTAGTTTTGGGGAGTCGGTCTCAAAGTGTAGACCAGTTTTGGCGAGTCAGTTTCAGAGTGTAGTTTTGAGGAGTCGGTCTCAGAGTGTAGTTTTGGGGAGTTGGTCTCAAAGTGTAGAGTACTTTGGGGAGTCAGTCTCAAAGTATAGAGTAGTTTTGGGAAGTCCCAGAGTGTAAAGTAGTTTTGGGGAGTCGGTTTAAGAGTATAGAGTAGTTTTGGGGAGTCTGTCTCAGAGTGTAAAGTAGTTTTGGGGAGTCGGTCTCAGAGTGTAGTTTTGGGGACCTAATCTCAGACTGTAGAGTAGCTTTGGGGAGTCAGTCTCATGGTTTAGAGTAATTTGGGGGAGTCGTCTCAGAGTGTAAAGTAGTTCTGCAGAGTCAGTCTCAGAGTGTAAAGTAGTTTTGGGGAGTCAGTCTCAGAGTGTAAAGTAGTTTTGGGGAGTCAGTCTCAGAGTGTAGAGTAATTTGGGGGAGTCAGTCTCAGAGTGTAGAGTAGTTTTGGGGAGTCGGTCTCAGAGTGTAGAGTAATTTGGGGGAGTCGGTTTAAGAGTGTAAAGTAGTTTTGGGGTGTCAAACTCAGAGCGTAAAGTAGTTTTGCGAAGTCAGTTTCAGAGTGTGGTTTTGGGGGTCGGTCTCAGATAGTAGTTTTGGGGAGTCAGTCTCAGAGTGTTGAGTAATTTGGGGAGCCAGTCTCAGAGTGTAGAGTAATTTGTGGAAGTGGGTCTCAGAGTGTAAAGTAGTTTTGGGGAGTCGGTCTCTGAGTGTAGTTTTGGGGAGTCAGTCTCAGAGTGTAGAGTAACTTTGTGGAGTAGGTCTCAAGGTGTAGAGTAGTTTAGGGGAGTCAGTCTCAGAGTGTAGTGTAGTTATGGGGGAGTCAGTCTCATAGTGTAGAGTAATTTGGGGGAGTTGGTCTCAGATTGTTGTTTAGTTTTGAGTAGTCTGTCTCAGAGTGTAGAGTAGTTTTGGGGAGTTGGTCTCAAAGCGTAAAGTTTTTTGGGGAGTCAGTCTCAGAGTGTAGAGTACTTTCGGGAGTAAGTCTCAGAGTATAGAGTAGTTTTGGGGAGATCAGTCTAAGAGTGTAATGTAGTTTTGGGGAGTCGGTCTAAGAGTGTAGTTCTGCGGAGTCGGTCTCAGAGTGTAGAGTAATTTTGTGGAGTCAGTTTCAGAGTGTAAAGTAGTTTTGGGGAGTCGGTCTAACAGTTTAGTTTTGCGGAGTCGGTCTCAGAGTGTAGAGTAGTTTTGGGGAGTCGGTCTAAGAGTGTAGTTTTGCGGAGTCGGTCTCAGAGTGTAGAGTAATTTTGTGGAGTCAGTTTCAGAGAGTAAAGTAGTTTTGGGGAGTCGGTCTCAGAGTGCAGAGTAGTTTTGGGGAGTCAGTTTCAGAGTGTAGTTTTAGGGAGTCTGTCTCAGAGTGTAGTTTTGGGGAGTCAGTCTCTGAGTAAAGAGTAATTTGGGGAGTCGGTCTCAGAGTGTAGAGTAATTTGTGGGAGGGGGTCTCAAAGTGTAAAATAGTTTTATGGAGTCGGATTCTGAGTGTAGAGTAGTTTTGAAGAGTCAGTCTCAGGGTTTAGAAGAATTTAGGGGAGTCAGTCTCAGAGTGATGAGTAATTTGGGGGAGTCGGTCTAAGAGTGTAAAGTAGTTTTGTGGTGTCAAACTCAGAGTGTAAAGTAGTTTTGCGTAGTCAGTTTTAGAGTGTAGTTTTAGGGGTTGGTCTCAGATTCTAGTTTTGGGGAGTCAGTCTTTGTGTGTAGAGTAGTTTTTGGGAGTCGGTCTCAGAGTGTAAAGTAATTTGTGGGAGTGGGTCTCAGAGTGTAAAGTAGTTTTGGGGAGTCGGTCTCTGAGTGTAGTTTTTGGGAGTCGGTCTCAGAGTGTAGAGTAACTTTGTGGAGTCGTTCTCAAGGTATAGAGTAGTTTAGGGGAGTCAGTTTCAGTGAGAAGTGTAGAGTAGTTATGGGGGAGTCAGTCTCAGAGTGTAGAGTAATTTGGGGGAGTCGGTCTCAGATTGTTGTGTAGTTTTGAGTAGTCGGTCTCATAGTGTAGAGTAGTTTTGGGGAGTCGGTCTCAAAGCGTAAAGTAGTTTTTTGGAGTCAGTCTCAGAGTATAGAGTAGTTTTGGGGAGTCAGTCTCAGAGTGTAATGTAGTTTTGGGGAGTCGGTCTAAGAGTGTAGTTTTGCGGAGTCGGTCTCAGAGTGTAATGTAGTTTTGGGGAGTAGGTCTAAGAGTGTAATTTTGTGGATTCAGTTTCAGAGTGCAGAGTAGTTTTGGGGAGTCAGTTTCTGAGTGTAGTTTTAGGGAGTCTGTCTCAGAGTGTAGTTTTGGGGAGTCAGTCTCAGAGTATAGAGTAATTTGGGGAGTCGGTCTCAGAGTGTAGAGTAATTTGTGGGAGTGGGTATCAAAGTTTAAAATAGTTTTAGGGAGTCGGATTCTGAGTGTAGCGTAGTTTTGGGGAGTCAGTCTCAGGGTTTAGAGTAATTTGGGGGAGTCGTCTCAGAGTGTAAAGTAGTTTTGCAGAGTCAGTCTCAGAGTTTAGAAGAATTTAGGGGAGTCAGTCTCAGAGTGTAAAGTAGTTTTGGGGAGTCGGTCTCAGAGTGTAAAATAGTTTTGGGGGAGTCAGTCTTGAGTGTAGAGTAATTTAGGAGAGTCAGTCTCAGAGTGTAGAGTAGTTTTGGGGAGTCGGTCTCAGAGTGTAGAGTAATTTGGGGGAGTCAGTCTCAGAGTGTAAAGTAGTTTAGGGGTGTCAAACTCAGAGCGTAAAGTAGTTTTGCGGAGTCAGCTTCAGAGTGTAGTTTTGGGAGTCAGTCTCAGAGTGTTGAGTAATTTGGGGAGTCAGTCTTAGTGTGTAGAGTAGTTTTGGGGAGTCGGTTTCAGAGTGTAGAGTAATTTGGGGAGTCGGTCTCAGTGTGTAGTTTTGGGGAGTTGGTATCAGAGTGTAAAGTAATTTCGGGAGTCAGTCTCAGAGTATATAGTAGTTTTGGGGAGTCAGTCTCAGAGTGTAAAGTAGTTTTGGGGAGTCAATCTAGAAGTGTAGTTTTGGGGAGTCGGTCTCAGAGTGTAGAGTAATTTTGTGGAGTCAGTTTCAGAGTGTAAAGTAGTTTCGGGGAGTCGGTCTCAGAGTGTAGAGTAGTTTTGGGGAATACGTTTCAGAGTGTAGTTTTAGGGAGTCGATTTCAGAGTGCACTTTTGGGAGTATGTCTCAGAGTGTAGTTTTGGAGAGTCCGTCTCAGAGTATAGAGTAATTTGGGGAGTCAGTCTCAGACTGTCGTTTTGGGGAGTCGGTCTCAGAGTGTAGAGTCATTTTGTGGAGTCGGTCTCAGAGTGTAGAGTAGTTTTGCGGAGTCAGTCTCAGAGTGTAGACAATTTTTTGGGAGTCGGTCTAAGGGTGAAGAGTATTTTTGGGGGAGTCAGTCTTAGAGTGTAGAGTAATTTGGGGGAGTTGGTCTCAGAGTGTTGTGTAGTTTTGGGGAGTTGGTCTCAGAGTGTAAAGTAGTTTTGGGGTGTTAATCTCAGAGCGTAAAGTAGTTTTGCGGAGTCAGTTTCAGATTGTAGTTTTGGGGGTCAGTCTCAGATTGTAGTTTTGGGGAGTCAATCTCAGAGTGTAGAGTAATTTGGGGAGTCAGTCTTAACGTGTAGAGTAGTTTTGGGGAGTCAGTCTCAGAATGTAGAGTAATATGGGGAGTTGGTCTCAGTGTGTAAATTTGGGGAGTCAGTCTCAGAGTGTAGAGTAATTTCAGGAGTCAGTCTTATAGTATAGAGTAGTTTTGGGGAGTCAGTCTTAGAGTGTAAAGTAGTTTTGGGGAGTCAATCTAAAAGTGTAGTTTTGGGGAGTCTGTCTCAGAGTATAGAGTAATTTGGGGAGTCGGTCTCAGAGTGTCGTTTTGGGGAGTCGGTCTCAGAGTGTAGAGTCATTTGTGGGAGTGGGTCTCAGACTGTAAAGTAGTTTTAGGTAGTCGGTCTCTAAGTGTAGAGTAGTTTTGGGGAGTCTGTTTCAGAGTGTAGTTTTAGGGAGTCGATTTCAGAGTGTAGTTTTGGGAGTATGTCTCAGAGTGTAGTTTTGGGGAGTCAGTCTCAGAGTATAGAGTAATTTGCGGAGTCAGTCTCAGGGTGTTGTTTTGGGGAGTCAGTCTCAGAGTGTAGAGTAATTTGTGGGAGTGGGTCTCAGACTGTAAAGTAGTTTTAGGGAGTAGGCCTCTGAGTGTAGAGTAGTTTTGGGGAGTCCGTTTCAGAGTGTAGTTTTAGGAAATCGATTTCAGAGTGTAGTTTTGGGAGTATGTCTCAGAGTGTAGTTTTGGGGAGTCAGTCTCAGAGTATAGAGTAATTTGGGGAGTCGGTCTCAGAGTGTAGAGTAATTTGTGGGAGTGGGTCTCAGACTGTAAAGTAGTTTTAGGGAGTCGTCTCTAAGTGTAGTTTTGGGGAGTCGGTCTCAGAGTGTAGAGTAATTTTGTGGAGTCGGTCAAAGAGTGTAGAGTAGTTTTGGGGAGTCAGTCTCAGAGTGTAGAGTAATTTCGGGAGTCGGTCTCAGAGTGTTGTGTAGTTTTGAGTAGTCAGTCTCAGAGTGTAGAGTAGTTTTGGGGAGTCAGTCTCAGAGTGTAGAGTAATTTGGGGTAGTCGGTCTCAGAGTCTAATGTAGTTTTGGGGAGTCAGTCTCAGAGCGTAAAGCAGTTTTGGGGAGTCAGTCTTAGAGTGTAAAAGAGTTTTGGGGAGTCAGTCTTAGAGTCTAGATTAGTTTTGGGGAGTCGGTCTCAGAGTGTAGAGTAGTTTTGGGGGAGTCAGTCTCAGAGTGTAAAATAGTTTTGGGGAGTCGGTCTCAGAGTGTAAAATAGTTTTGAGGGAGTCAGTCTCAGAGTGTAGAGTAATTTGGGGTAGTCGGTCTCAGAGTCTAATGTAGTTTTGGGGAGTCAGTCTCAGAGCGTAAAGCAGTTTTGGGGAGTCAGTCTTAGAGTGTAAAAGAGTTTTGGGGAGTCAGTCTCAGAGTCTAGATTAGTTTTGGGGAGTCGGTCTCAGAGTGTAGAGTAGTTTTGGGGGAGTTAGTCTCAGAGTGTAGAGTAGTTTTGGGGAGTCGGTCTCAGTGTAAAGTAGTTTTGGGGAATCAGTCTCAGAGCGTAAAGTAGTTTTGGGGAGTCAGTTTCAGAGTGTAGTTTTGGGAGTAGGTCTCTGAGTGTAGTTTTGGGGAGGCGGTCTCAGAGTGTAAAGTAATTTTGTGGAGTCGGTCTCAAGGTGTAGAGTAGTTTTAGGGAGTCAGTCTCAGAGCGTAAAGTAGTTTTGGGGAGTCAGTCTCAAAATGTAAAGTATTTTGGGGAGTCAGTCTCAGAGCGTAAGGTAGTTTTGGGGAGTCAGTCTCAGAGTGTAGAGTAGTTTTGGGGAGTCGGTCTCTGAGTGTAGTTTTGGGGAGTCTGTCTCAGAGTGTAGAGTAGTTTTAGGGGAGTCAGTCTCAGAGCGTAGAGTAATTTGAGGGAGTCGGTCTCAGAGTGTAAAGTAGTTTTGGGGTGTCAGTCTCAGAGCGTAAAGTAGTTTTGGGGCGTTAGTCTCAAAATGCAAAGTTGTTTTGGGGAGTCGGTCTCAGAGTGTAAAATAGTTTTGAGGGAGTCAGTCTGTAGACAATTTTTTGGGAGTCGGTCTAAGGGTGTAGAGTATTTTGGGGGGAGTCAGTCTCAGAGTGTAGAGTAATTTGGGGGAGTTGGTCTCAGAGTGTTGTGTAGTTTTGGGGAGTTGGTCTCAGAGTGTAAAGTAGTTTTGGGGTGTCAATCTCAGAGCGTAAAGTAGTTTTGCGGAGTCAGTTTCAGAGTGTAGTTTTGGGGGTCAGTCTCAGATTGTAGTTTTGGGGAGTCAGTCTCAGAGTGTAGAGTAATTTAGGGAGTCAGTCTTAACGTGTAGAGTAGTTTTGGGGAGTCAGTCTCAGAGCGTAAAGTAGTTTTGGGGCGTTAGTCTCAAAATGCAAAGTTGTTTTGGGGAGTCGGTCTCAGAGTGTAAAATAGTTTTGAGGGAGTCAGTCTGTAGACAATTTTTTGGGAGTCGGTCTAAGGGTGTAGAGTATTTTGGGGGGAGTCAGTCTCAGAGTGTAGAGTAATTTGGGGGAGTTGGTCTCAGAGTGTTGTGTAGTTTTGGGGAGTTGGTCTCAGAGTGTAAAGTAGTTTTGGGGTGTCAATCTCAGAGCGTAAAGTAGTTTTGCGGAGTCAGTTTCAGAGTGTAGTTTTGGGGGTCAGTCTCAGATTGTAGTTTTGGGGAGTCAGTCTCAGAGTGTAGAGTAATTTAGGGAGTCAGTCTTAACGTGTAGAGTAGTTTTGGGGAGTCAGTCTCAGAATGTAGACTAATATGGGGAGTTGGTCTCAGTGTGTAGTTTTGGGGAGTCAGTCTCAGAGTGTAGAGTAATTTCAGGAGTCAGTCTCATAGTATAGAGTAGTTTTGGGGAGTCAGTCTCAGAGTGTAAAGTAGTTTTGGGGAGTCAATCTAAAAGTGTAGTTTTGGGGAGTCGGTCTCAGAGTGTAGTTTTTGGGAGTCGATTTCAGAGTGTAGTTTTGGGAGTATCTCTCAGATTGTAGTTTTGGGGAGTCAGTCTCAGAGTATAGAGTAATTTGGGGAGTCGGTCTCAGAGTGTCGTTTTGGGGAGTCGGTCTCAGAGTGTAGAGTAATTTGTGGGAGTGGGTCTCAGACTGTAAAGTAGTTTTAGGTAGTCGGTCTCTGAGTGAAGAGTAGTTTTGGGGAGTCTGTTTCAGAGTGTAGTTTTAGGGAGTCGTCTCTAAGTGTAGTTTTGGGGAGTCGGTCTCAGAGTGTAGAGTAATTTTGCGGAGTCGGTCTAAGAGTGTAGAGTAGTTTTGGGGAGTCAGTCTCAGAGTGTAGAGTAATTTGGGGAGTCGGTCTCAGAGTGTAGAGTAATTTTGTGGAGTCAGTCTAAAAGTGTAGAGTAGTTTTGGGGAGTCAGTCTCAGAGTGTAGAGTAAGTGTAGAGTAATTTGGGTAGTCGGTCTCAGAGTGTTGCGTAGTTTTGAGTAGTCAGTCTCAGAGTGTAGAATAGTTTTGGGGAGTCGGTCTCAGAGTGTAGAGTAATTTGGGGTAGTCGGTCTCAGAGTCTAATGTAGTTTTGGGGAGTCAGTCTCAGAGCGTAAAGCAGTTTTGGGGAGTCAGTCTTAGAGTGTAAAGTAGTTTTGGGGAGTCAGTCTCAGAGTCTAGATTAGTTTTGGGGAGTCGGTCTCAGAGTGTAGAGTAGTTTTGGGGGAGTCAGTCTCAGAGTGTAAAATAGTTTTGGGGAGTCGGTCTCAGAGTGTAAAACAGTTTTGAGGGAGTCAGTCTCAGAGTGTGGAGTAATTTGGGGGAGTTAGTCTCAGAGTGTAAAATAGTTTTGGGGAGTCGGTCTCAGAGTGTAAAGTAGTTTTGGGGAATCAGTCTCAGAGCGTAAAGTAGTTTTGGAGAGTCAGTTTCAGAGTGTAGTTTTGGGAGTAGGTCTCAGAGTGTATTTTTGGGGAGTCTGTCTCAGAGTGTAGAGTCATTTGTGGGAGTGGGTCTCAGAGTGTAAAGTAGTTTTGGGGAGTCGGTCTCTGAGTGTAGTTTTGGGGAGGCGGTCTCAGAGTGTAAAGTAATTTTGTGGAGTCGGTCTCAAGGTGTAGAGTAGTTTTAGGGAGTCAGTCTCAGAGCATAAAGTAGTTTTGGGGAGTCAGTCTCAAAATGTAAAGTAGTTTTGGGGAGTCAGTCTCAGAGCGTAAGGTAGTTTTGGGGAGTCAGTCTCAGAGTGTAGAGTAGTTTTGGGGAGTCGGTCTCTGAGTGTAGTTTTGGGGAGTCGGTCTCAGAGTGTAGAGTAGTTTTAGGGGAGTCAGTCTCAGAGCGTAGAGTAATTTGAGGGAGTCGGTCTCAGAGTGTAAAGTAGTTTTGGGGTGTCAGTCTCAGAGCGTAAAGTAGTTTTGGGGAGTTAGTCTCAAAATGCAAAGTTGTTTTGGGGAGTCGGTCTCTGAGTGTAGAGTAGTTTTGGGGAGTCTGTTTCAGAGTGTAGTTTTAGGGAGTCGTCTCTAAGTGTAGTTTTGGGGAGTCGGTCTCAGAGTGTAGAGTAATTTTGCGGAGTCGGTCTAAGAGTGTAGAGTAGTTTTGGGGAGTCAGTCTCAGAGTGTAGAGTAATTTGGGGAGTCGGTCTCAGAGTGTAGAGTAATTTTGTGGAGTCAGTCTAAAAGTGTAGAGTAGTTTTGGGGAGTCAGTCTCAGAGTGTAGAGTAAGTGTAGAGTAATTTGGGGAGTCGGTCTCAGAGTGTTGCGTAGTTTTGAGTAGTCAGTCTCAGAGTGTAAAATAGTTTTGGGGAGTCGGTCTCAGAGTGTAGAGTAATTTGGGGTAGTCGGTCTCAGAGTCTATTGTAGTTTTGGGGAGTCAGTCTCAGAGCGTAAAGCAGTTTTGGGGAGTCAGTCTTAGAGTGTAAAGTAGTTTTGGGGAGTCAGACTCAGAGTCTAGATTAGTTTTGGGGAGTCGGTCTCAGAGTGTAGAGTAGTTTTGGGGGAGTCAGTCTCAGAGTGTAAAATAGTTTTGGGGAGTCGGTCTCAGAGTGTAAAATAGTTTTGAGGGAGTCAGTCTCAGAGTGTGGAGTAATTTGGGGGAGTTAGTCTCAGAGTGTAAAATAGTTTTGGGGAGTCGGTCTCAGAGTGTAAAGTAGTTTTGGGAATCAGTCTCAGAGCGTAAAGTAGTTTTGGGGAGTCAGTTTCAGAGTGTAGTTTTGGGAGTAGGTCTCAGAGTGTATTTTTGGGGAGTCTGTCTCAGAGTGTAGAGTAATTTGTGGGAGTGGGTCTCAGAGTGTAAAGTAGTTTTGGGGAGTCGGTCTCTGAGTGTAGTTTTGGGGAGGCGGTCTCAGAGTGTAAAGTAATTTTGTGGAGTCGGTCTCAAGGTGTAGAGTAGTTTTAGGGAGTCAGTCTCAGAGAATAAAGTAGTTTTGGGGAGTCAGTCTCAAAATGTAAAGTAGTTTTGGGGAGTCAGTCTCAGAGCGTAAGGTAGTTTTGGGGAGTCAGTCTCAGAGTGTAGAGTAGTTTTGGGGAGTCGGTCTCTGAGTGTAGATTTGGGGAGTCGGTCTCAGAGTGTAGAGTAGTTTTAGGGGAGTCAGTCTCAGAGCGTAGAGTAATTTGAGGGAGTCGGTCTCAGAGTGTAAAGTAGTTTTGGGGTGTCCGTTTCAGAGTGTAGTTTTAGGAAATCGATTTCAGAGTGTAGTTTTGGGAGTATGTCTCAGAGTGTAGTTTTGGGGAGTCAGTCTCAGAGTATAGAGTAATTTGGGGAGTCGGTCTCAGAGTGTAGAGTCATTTGTGGGAGTGGGTCTCAGACTGTAAAGTAGTTTTAGGTAGTCGGTCTCTAAGTGTAGAGTAGTTTTGGGGAGTCTGTTTCAGAGTGTAGTTTTAGGGAGTCGATTTCAGAGTGTAGTTTTGGGAGTATGTCTCAGAGTGTAGTTTTGGGGAGTCAGTCTCAGAGTATAGAGTAATTTGCGGAGTCAGTCTCAGGGTGTTGTTTTGGGGAGTCAGTCTCAGAGTGTAGAGTAATTTGTGGGAGTGGGTCTCAGACTGTAAAGTAGTTTTAGGGAGTTGGCCTCTGAGTGTAGAGTAGTTTTGGGGAGTCCGTTTCAGAGTGTAGTTTTAGGAAATCGATTTCAGAGTGTAGTTTTGGGAGTATGTCTCAGAGTGTAGTTTTGGGGAGTCAGTCTCAGAGTATAGAGTAATTTGGGGAGTCGGTCTCAGAGTGTAGAGTAATTTGTGGGAGTGGGTCTCAGACTGTAAAGTAGTTTTAGGGAGTCGTCTCTAAGTGTAGTTTTGGGGAGTCGGTCTCAGAGTGTAGAGTAATTTTGTGGAGTCGGTCAAAGAGTGTAGAGTAGTTTTTGGGGAGTCAGTCTCAGAGTGTAGAGTAATTTCGGGAGTCGGTCTCAGAGTGTTGTGTAGTTTTGAGTAGTCAGTCTCAGAGTGTAGAGTAGTTTTGGGGAGTCAGTCTCAGAGTGTAGAGTAATTTGGGGTAGTCGGTCTCAGAGTCTAATGTAGTTTTGGGGAGTCAGTCTCAGAGCGTAAAGCAGTTTTGGGGAGTCAGTCTTAGAGTGTAAAAGAGTTTTGGGGAGTCAGTCTTAGAGTCTAGATTAGTTTTGGGGAGTCGGTCTCAGAGTGTAGAGTAGTTTTGGGGGAGTCAGTCTCAGAGTGTAAAATAGTTTTGGGGAGTCGGTCTCAGAGTGTAAAATAGTTTTGAGGGAGTCAGTCTCAGAGTGTAGAGTAATTTGGGGTAGTCGGTCTCAGAGTCTAATGTAGTTTTGGGGAGTCAGTCTCAGAGCGTAAAGCAGTTTTGGGGAGTCAGTCTTAGAGTGTAAAAGAGTTTTGGGGAGTCAGTCTCAGAGTGTAGAATAGTTTTGGGGAGTCGGTCTCAGAGTGTAGAGTAGTTTTGGGGGAGTTAGTCTCAGAGTGTAGAGTAGTTTTGGGGAGTCGGTCTCAGTGTAAAGTAGTTTTGGGGAATCAGTCTCAGAGCGTAAAGTAGTTTTGGGGAGTCAGTTTCAGAGTGTAGTTTTGGGAGTAGGTCTCTGAGTGTAGTTTTGGGGAGGCGGTCTCAGAGTGTAAAGTAATTTTGGGGAGTCGGTCTCAAGGTGTAGAGTAGTTTTAGGGAGTCAGTCTCAGAGCGTAAAGTAGTTTTGGGGAGTCAGTCTCAAAATGTAAAGTATTTTGGGGAGTCAGTCTCAGAGCGTAAGGTAGTTTTGGGGAGTCAGTCTCAGAGTGTAGAGTAGTTTTGGGGAGTCGGTCTCAGAGTGTAGTTTTGGGGGAGTCAGTCTCAGAGTGTAGAGTAGTTTTAGGGGAGTCAGTCTCAGAGCGTAGAGTAATTTGAGGGAGTCGGTCTCAGAGTGTAAAGTAGTTTTGGGGTGTCAGTCTCAGAGCGTAAAGTAGTTTTGGGGAGTTAGTCTCAAAATGCAAAGTTGTTTTGGGGAGTCGGTCTCAGAGTGTAAAATAGTTTTGAGGGAGTCAGTCTGTAGACAATTTTTTGGGAGTCGGTCTAAGGGTGTAGAGTATTTTGGGGGGAGTCAGTCTCAGAGTGTAGAGTAATTTGGGGGAGTTGGTCTCAGAGTGTTGTGTAGTTTTGGGGGAGTTGGTCTCAGAGTGTAAAGTAGTTTTGGGGTGTCAATCTCAGAGCGTAAAGTAGTTTTGCGGAGTCAGTTTCAGAGTGTAGTTTTGGGGGTCAGTCTCAGATAGTAGTTTTGGGGAGTCAGTCTCAGAGTGTTGAGTAATTTGGGGAGTCAGTCTCAGAGCGTAAAGTAGTTTTGGGGCGTTAGTCTCAAAATGCAAAGTTGTTTTGGGGAGTCGGTCTCAGAGTGTAAAATAGTTTTGAGGGAGTCAGTCTGTAGACAATTTTTTGGGAGTCGGTCTAAGGGTGTAGAGTATTTTGGGGGGAGTCAGTCTCAGAGTGTAGAGTAATTTGGGGGAGTTGGTCTCAGAGTGTTGTGTAGTTTTGGGGAGTTGGTCTCAGAGTGTAAAGTAGTTTTGGGGTGTCAATCTCAGAGCGTAAAGTAGTTTTGCGGAGTCAGTTTCAGAGTGTAGTTTTGGGGGTCAGTCTCAGATTGTAGTTTTGGGGAGTCAGTCTCAGAGTGTAGAGTAATTTAGGGAGTCAGTCTTAAACGTGTAGAGTAGTTTTGGGGAGTCAGTCTCAGAATGTAGACTAATATGGGGAGTTGGTCTCAGTGTGTAGTTTTGGGGAGTCAGTCTCAGAGTGTAGAGTAATTTCAGGAGTCAGTCTCATAGTATAGAGTAGTTTTGGGGAGTCAGTCTCAGAGTGTAAAGTAGTTTTGGGGAGTCAATCTAAAAGTGTAGTTTTGGGGAGTCGGTCTCAGAGTGTAGTTTTTGGGAGTCGATTTCAGAGTGTAGTTTTGGGAGTATCTCTCAGATTGTAGTTTTGGGGAGTCAGTCTCAGAGTATAGAGTAATTTGGGGAGTCGGTCTCAGAGTGTCATTTTGGGGAGTCGGTCTCAGAGTGTAGAGTAATTTGTGGGAGTGGGTCTCAGACTGTAAAGTAGTTTTAGGTAGTCGGTCTCTGAGTGAAGAGTAGTTTTGGGGAGTCTGTTTCAGAGTGTAGTTTTAGGGAGTCGTCTCTAAGTGTAGTTTTGGGGAGTCGGTCTCAGAGTGTAGAGTAATTTTGCGGAGTCGGTCTAAGAGTGTAGAGTAGTTTTGGGGAGTCAGTCTCAGAGTGTAGAGTAATTTGGGGAGTCGGTCTCAGAGTGTAGAGTAATTTTGTGGAGTCAGTCTAAAAGTGTAGAGTAGTTTTGGGGAGTCAGTCTCAGAGTGTAGAGTAAGTGTAGAGTAATTTGGGTAGTCGGTCTCAGAGTGTTGCGTAGTTTTGAGTAGTCAGTCTCAGAGTGTAGAATAGTTTTGGGGAGTCGGTCTCAGAGTGTAGAGTAATTTGGGGTAGTCGGTCTCAGAGTCTAATGTAGTTTTGGGGAGTCAGTCTCAGAGCGTAAAGCAGTTTTGGGGAGTCAGTCTTAGAGTGTAAAGTAGTTTTGGGGAGTCAGTCTCAGAGTCTAGATTAGTTTTGGGGAGTCGGTCTCAGAGTGTAGAGTAGTTTTGGGGGAGTCAGTCTCAGAGTGTAAAATAGTTTTGGGGAGTCGGTCTCAGAGTGTAAAATAGTTTTGAGGGAGTCAGTCTCAGAGTGTGGAGTAATTTGGGGGAGTTAGTCTCAGAGTGTAAAATAGTTTTGGGGAGTCGGTCTCAGAGTGTAAAGTAGTTTTGGGGAATCAGTCTCAGAGCGTAAAGTAGTTTTGGAGAGTCAGTTTCAGAGTGTAGTTTTGGGAGTAGGTCTCAGAGTGTATTTTTGGGGAGTCTGTCTCGGAGTGTAGAGTCATTTGTGGGAGTGGGTCTCAGAGTGTAAAGTAGTTTTGGGGAGTCGGTCTCTGAGTGTAGTTTTGGGGAGGCGGTCTCAGAGTGTAAAGTAATTTTGTGGAGTCGGTCTCAAGGTGTAGAGTAGTTTTAGGGAGTCAGTCTCAGAGCATAAAGTAGTTTTGGGGAGTCAGTCTCAAAATGTAAAGTAGTTTTGGGGAGTCAGTCTCAGAGCGTAAGGTAGTTTTGGGGAGTCAGTCTCAGAGTGTAGAGTAGTTTTGGGGAGTCGGTCTCTGAGTGTAGTTTTGGGGAGTCGGTCTCAGAGTGTAGAGTAGTTTTAGGGGAGTCAGTCTCAGAGCGTAGAGTAATTTGAGGGAGTCGGTCTCAGAGTGTAAAGTAGTTTTGGGGTGTCAGTCTCAGAGCGTAAAGTAGTTTTGGGGAGTTAGTCTCAAAATGCAAAGTTGTTTTGGGGAGTCGGTCTCTGAGTGTAGAGTAGTTTTGGGGAGTCTGTTTCAGAGTGTAGTTTTAGGGAGTCGTCTCTAAGTGTAGTTTTGGGGAGTCGGTCTCAGAGTGTAGAGTAATTTTGCGGAGTCGGTCTAAGAGTGTAGAGTAGTTTTGGGGAGTCAGTCTCAGAGTGTAGAGTAATTTGGGGGAGTCGGTCTCAGAGTTAAGAGTAATTTAGGGGAGTCGGTCTCAGAGTGTAGAGTAATTTTTGGGGAGTCAGTCTCAGAGTGTAAAGTAGTTTTGGGGAGTCAGTCTCAGAGTGCAAAGTAGTTTTGGGGGAGTCAGTCTGAGAGTGTAGTGTAGTTTTGGGGAGTCGGTCTCAGAGTGTAAAATAGTTTTGAGGGAGTCAGTCTCAGAGTGTAGAGTAGTTTTGGAGAGTCAGTCTTAGAGTGTAGAGTAATTTGGGGGAGTCAGTCTCAGAGTGTAGAGTAGTTTTGGGGAGTCTGTCTCATAGTATAAAATAGTGTTGGGGGAGTCAGTCTCAGAATGTAGAGTAATTTTGTGGAGTCAGTCTAAAAGTGTAGAGTAGTTTTGGGGAGTCAGTCTCAGAGTGTAGAGTAAGTGTAGAGTAATTTGGGGAGTCGGTCTCAGAGTGTTGCGTAGTTTTGAGTAGTCAGTCTCAGAGTGTAAAATAGTTTTGGGGAGTCGGTCTCAGAGTGTAGAGTAATTTGGGGTAGTCGGTCTCAGAGTCTATTGTAGTTTTGGGGGAGTCAGTCTCAGAGCGTAAAGCAGTTTTGGGGAGTCAGTCTTAGAGTGTAAAGTAGTTTTGGGGAGTCAGACTCAGAGTCTAGATTAGTTTTGGGGAGTCGGTCTCAGAGTGTAGAGTAGTTTTGGGGGAGTCAGTCTCAGAGTGTAAAATAGTTTTGGGGAGTCGGTCTCAGAGTGTAAAATAGTTTTGAGGGAGTCAGTCTCAGAGTGTGGAGTAATTTGGGGGAGTTAGTCTCAGAGTGTAAAATAGTTTTGGGGAGTCGGTCTCAGAGTGTAAAGTAGTTTTGGGAATCAGTCTCAGAGCGTAAAGTAGTTTTGGGGAGTCAGTTTCAGAGTGTAGTTTTGGGAGTAGGTCTCAGAGTGTATTTTTGGGGAGTCTGTCTCAGAGTGTAGAGTAATTTGTGGGAGTGGGTCTCAGAGTGTAAAGTAGTTTTGGGGAGTCGGTCTCTGAGTGTAGTTTTGGGGAGGCGGTCTCAGAGTGTAAAGTAATTTTGTGGAGTCGGTCTCAAGGTGTAGAGTAGTTTTAGGGAGTCAGTCTCAGAGAATAAAGTAGTTTTGGGGAGTCAGTCTCAAAATGTAAAGTAGTTTTGGGGAGTCAGTCTCAGAGCGTAAGGTAGTTTTGGGGAGTCAGTCTCAGAGTGTAGAGTAGTTTTGGGGAGTCGGTCTCTGAGTGTAGATTTGGGGAGTCGGTCTCAGAGTGTAGAGTAGTTTTAGGGGAGTCAGTCTCAGAGCGTAGAGTAATTTGAGGGAGTCGGTCTCAGAGTGTAAAGTAGTTTTGGGGTGTCAGTCTCAGAGCGTAAAGTAGTTTTGGGGAGTTAGTCTCAAAATGCAAAGTTGTTTTGGGGAGTCGGTCTCAGAGTGTAAAATAGTTTTGAGGGAGTCAGTCTCAGAGTGTAGAGTAATTTGGGGGAGTCAGTCTCAGAGTGTAGAGTAGTTTTGGGGAGTCAGTCTCAGAGTGTAGAGTAGTTTTGGGGAGTCAGTCTCAGAGTGTAGAGTAATTTGGGCGAGTCGGTCTCAGGGTGTAGCGAAGTTTTGGGGGAGTCAGTCTCAGAGTGTAGAGTAGTTTTGGAGAGTCAGTCTTAGAGTGTAGAGTAATTTGGGGGAGTCAGTCTCAGAGTGTAGAGTAGTTTTGGGGAGTCTGTCTCATAGTATAAAATAGTGTTGGGGGAGTCAGTCTCAGAATGTAGAGTGATTTGTTGGAGTCAGTCTCAGAGTGTAGAGTAGTTTTGGGTAGTTCTCAGAGTGTAAAGTTGTTTTGGGGAGTCCGTCTCAGATTGTAGTTTTGTGGAGTCAGTCTTAGAGTGTAGAGTAATTTGGGGGAGTCGTCTCAGAGTGTAACGTAGTTTTGGGGAGTCGGTCTCAGAGTGCAAAGTAGTTTTGGGGGAGTCAGTCTGAGATTGTAGTGTAGTTTTGGGGAGTCGGTCTCAGAGTGTAAAATAGTTTTGAGGGAGTCAGTCTCAGAGTGTAGAGTAATTTGGGGGAGTCAGTCTCAGAGTGGAGAGTAGTTTTGGGGGAGTCGGTCTCAGAGTGAAGAGTAATTTGGGGGACTCAGTCTCAGAGTGTAGAGTAGTTTTGGGGAGTCAGTCTCAGAGTTAAGAGTAATTTAGGGGAGTCGGTCTCAGAGTGTAGAGTAATTTTTGGGGAGTCAGTCTCAGAGTGTAAAGTAGTTTTGGGGAGTCAGTCTCAGAGTGCAAAGTAGTTTTGGGGGAGTCAGTCTGAGAGTGTAGTGTAGTTTTGGGGAGTCGGTCTCAGAGTGTAAAATAGTTTTGAGGGAGTCAGTCTCAGAGTGTAGAGTAGTTTTGGAGAGTCAGTCTTAGAGTGTAGAGTAATTTGGGGGAGTCAGTCTCAGAGTGTAGAGTAGTTTTGGGGAGTCTGTCTCATAGTATAAAATAGTGTTGGGGGAGTCAGTCTCAGAATGTAGAGTGATTTGTTGGAGTCAGTCTCAGAGTGTAGAGTAGTTTTGGGTAGTTCTCAGAGTGTAAAGTTGTTTTGGGGAGTCCGTCTCAGATTGTAGTTTTGTGGAGTCAGTCTTAGAGTGTAGAGTAATTTGGGGGAGTCGTCTCAGAGTGTAACGTAGTTTTGGGGGAGTCGGTCTCAGAGTGCAAAGTAGTTTTGGGGGAGTCAGTCTGAGATTGTAGTGTAGTTTTGGGGGAGTCGGTCTCAGAGTGTAAAATAGTTTTGAGGGAGTCAGTCTCAGAGTGTAGAGTAATTTGGGGGAGTCAGTCTCAGAGTGGAGAGTAGTTTTGGGGGAGTCGGTCTCAGAGTGAAGAGTAATTTGGGGGACTCAGTCTCAGAGTGTAGAGTAGTTTTGGGGAGTCAGTCTCAGAGTTAAGAGTAATTTAGGGGAGTCGGTCTCAGAGTGTAGAGTAATTTTTGGGGAGTCAGTCTCAGAGTGTAAAGTAGTTTTGGGGAGTCAGTCTCAGAGTGCAAAGTAGTTTTGGGGGAGTCAGTCTGAGAGTGTAGTGTAGTTTTGGGGAGTCGGTCTCAGAGTGTAAAATAGTTTTGAGGGAGTCAGTCTCAGAGTGCAGAGTAATTTGGGGGAGTCGGTCTCAGAGTGTAGTTTTGGAGAGTCGGTCTGAGAGTGTAGAGTAGTTTTGGGTGAGTTGGTCTCAGAGTGTTGATTAGATTTGGGGGAGTCGGCCTCAGGGTGTAGAGTAATTTTTTGGGAGTCAGTCTCAGAGTGTAGAGTAATTTGGGGGAGTCGGTCTCAGAGTGTAGTTTTGGAGAGTCGGTCTCAGAGTGTAGAGTAGTTTTGGGTGAGTTGGTCTCAGAGTGTAAAGTAGTTTTGGGGAGTCGGTCTCAGAGTGCAAAGTAGTTTTGGGGGAGTCAGTCTGAGAGTGTAGTGTAGTTTTGGGGAGTCGGTCTCAGAGTGTAAAATAGTTTTGAGGGAGTCAGTCTCAGAGTGTAGAGTAGTTTTGGGGAGTCTGTCTCAGAGAGTCGTTTTTGGGAGTCGGTCTCAGAGTGTAGAATAGTTTTGGGTGAGTCGGTCTCAGAGTGTAGAGTATTTGGGGGAGTCAGTCTCAGAGTGTAGACTAATTTGGGGGAGTCGTCTCAGAGTGTAACGTAGTTTTGGGGAGTCAGTCTCAGAGTGCAAAGTAGTTTTGGGGGAGTCAGTCTGAGAGTGTAAAATAGTTTTGAGGGAATCAGTCTCAGAGTGTAGAGTAATTTGGGGGAGTCAGTCTCAGAGTGTAGAGTAGTTTTGGGGAGTCTGTCTCAGAGTGTAGAGTAGTTTTGGGTGAGTCGGTCTCAGAGTGTAAAGTATTTTGGGGAGTCAGCCTCAGAGGGTAAAGTAATTTGGGGGAGTCGTCTCAGAGGGTAAAGTAATTTGGGGGAGTCGTATTAGAGTGTAAAATAGTTTTGGGGAGTCAGTCTCAGAGTGTAGAGTAATTTGGGCGAGTCGGTCTCAGGGTGTAGGGAAGTTTTGGGGGAGTCAGTCTCAGAGTGTAGAGTAGTTTTGGGGAATCTGTCTTAGAGTGTAGAGTAATTTGGGTGAGTCGGTCTCAGGGTGTAGAGAAGTTTTGGGGAAGTCAGTCTCAGAGTGTAGAGTAGTTTTGGGGAGTCTGTCGCATAGTATAAAATAGTGTTGGTGGGAGTCAGTCTCAGAATGTAGAGTGATTTGGTGGAGTCAGTCTCAGGGTTTAGAGTAGTTTTGGGTAGTTCTCAGAGTATAAAGTTGTTTTGGGGAGTCGGTCTCAGAGTGTAGACTAATTTGGGGGAGTCGTCTCAGAGTGTAACGTAGTTTTGGGGAGTCGGTCTCAGAGTGCAAAGTAGTTTTGTGGAAGTCAGTCTGAGAGTGTAGTGTAGTTTTGGGGAGTCGGTCTCAGAGTGTAAAATAGTTTTGAGGGAGTCAGTCTCAGAGTGTAGAGTAATTTGGGGGAGTCAGTCTCAGAGTGTAGAGTAGTTTTGGGGAGTCTGTCTCAGAGTGTAAATTTGGGGAGTCGGTCTCAGAGTGTAGAATAGTTTTGGGTGAGTCGGTCTCAGAGTGTTGATTAGATTTGGGGGAGTCGGCCTCAGGGTGTAGAGTAATTTTTGGGGAGTCAGTCTCAGAGTGTAGAGTAGTTTTGGGGGAGTCGGTCTCAGAGTGTAGAGTAATTTGGGGGACTCAGTCTCAGAGTGTAGAGTAGTTTTGGGGAGTCAGTCTCAGAGTTAAGAGTAATTTAGGGGAGTCGGTCTCAGAGTGTAGAGTAATTTTTTGGGAGTCAGTCTCAGAGTGTAAAGTAGTTTTGGGGAGTCGGTCTCAGAGTGCAAAGTAGTTTTGGGGGGAGTCAGTCTGAGAGTGTAGTGTAGTTTTGGGGAGTTGGTCTCAGAGTGTAAAATAGTTTTGAGGGAGTCAGTCTCAGAGTGTAGAGTAATTTGGGGGAGTCAGTCTCAGAGTGTAGAGTAGTTTTGGGGAGTCTGTCTCAGAGTGTAGTTTTTGGGAGTCGGTATCAGAGTGTAGAGTAGTTTTGGGTGAGTCGGTCTCAGAGTGTAGAGTATTTGGGGGAGTTAGTCTCAGAGGGTAAACTAATTTGGGGGAGTCGTCTCAGAGTGTAAAGTAGTTTTGGGGAGTCAGCCTCAGAGTGTAGAGTAATTTGGGTGAGTCGGTCTCAGGGTGTAGAGAAGTTATGGGGGAGTCAGTCTGAGAGTGTAGTGTAGTTTTGGGGAGTCGGTCTCAGAGTGTAAAATAGTTTTGAGGGAGTCAGTCTCAGAGTGTAGAGTAGTTTTGGGGAGTCTGTCTCAGAGAGTCGTTTTTGGAAGTCGGTCTCAGAGTGTAGAATAGTTTTGGGTGAGTCGGTCTCAGAGTGTAGAGTATTTGGGGGAGTCAGTCTCAGAGTGTAGACTAATTTGGGGGAGTCGTCTCAGAGTGTAACGTAGTTTTGGGGAGTCGGTCTCAGAGTGCAAAGTAGTTTTGGGGGAGTCAGTCTGAGAGTGTAAAATAGTTTTGAGGGAGTCAGTCTCAGAGTGTAGAGTAATTTGGGGGAGTCAGTCTCAGAGTGTAGAGTAGTTTTGGGGAGTCTGTCTCAGAGTGTAGAGTAGTTTTGGGTGAGTCGGTCTCAGAGTGTAAAGTATTTTGGGGAGTCAGTCTCAGAGGGTAAAGTAATTTGGGGGAGTCGTCTCAGAGGGTAAAGTAATTTGGGGGAGTCGTCTCAGAGTGTAAAGTAGTTTTGAGGAGTCAGTCTCAGAGTGTAGAGTAATTTGGGCGAGTCGGTCTCAGGGTGTAGGGAAGTTTTGGGGGAGTCAGTCTCAGAGTGTAGAGTAGTTTTGGGGAGTCAGTCTCAGAGTGTAGAGTAATTTGGGTGAGTCGGTCTCAGGGTGTAGAGAAGTTTTGGGGAAGTCAGTCTCAGAGTGTAGAGTAGTTTTGGGGAGTCTGTCGCATATTATAAAATAGTGTTGGTGGGAGTCAGTCTCAGAATGTAGAGTGATTTGGTGGAGTCAGTCTCAGAGTGTAGAGTAGTTTTGGGTAGTTCTCAGAGTGTAAAGTTGTTTTGGGGAGTCGGTCTCAGAGTGTAGACTAATTTGGGGGAGTCGTCTCAGAGTGTAACGTAGTTTTGGGGAGTCGGTCTCAGAGTGCAAAGTAGTTTTGTGGAAGTCAGTCTGAGAGTGTAGTGTAGTTTTGGGGAGTCGGTCTCAGAGTGTAAAATAGTTTTGAGGGAGTCAGTCTCAGAGTGTAGAGTAATTTGGGGGAGTCAGTCTCAGAGTGTAGAGTAGTTTTGGGGAGTCTGTCTCAGAGTGTAAATTTGGGGAGTCAGTCTCAGAGTGTAGAATAGTTTTGGGTGAGTCGGTCTCAGAGTGTTGATTAGATTTGGGGGAGTCGGCCTCAGGGTGTAGAGTAATTTTTGGGGAGTCAGTCTCAGAGTGTAGAGTAGTTTTGGGGAGTCAGTCTCAGAGTGTAGAGTAGTTTTGGGGAGTCAGTCTCAGAGTGAAGACTAGTTTTTGGCGATTCAGTTTCAGAGTGCAGTTTTGGGGAGTCAGTCTCAGAGTGTAGACTAGTTTTGGCGAATCAGTCTCAGAGTGTAAAATAGTTTTGGGTTAGTCTGTCTCAGAATGTAGAGTAGTTTTGGGGAGTCGGTCTCAGAGTGTAGTTTTGGGGAGTCGGTCTCAGACTGTAGAGTAGTTTTGGGTGAGTCAGTCTCAGAGTGTAGAGTAGTTTCGGGGAGTCAGTCTCAGAGTGTAGAGTAGTTTTGGGGAGTCAGTCTCAGAGTGTAGAGTAGTTTTGGGGAGTCAGTCTCAGAGTGAAGACTAGTTTTTGGCGATTCAGTTTCAGAGTGCAGTTTTGGGGAGTCAGTCTCAGAGTGTAGACTAGTTTTGGCGAATCAGTCTCAGAGTGTAAAATAGTTTTGGGTTAGTCTGTCTCAGAATGTAGAGTAGTTTTGGGGAGTCGGTCTCAGAGTGTAGTTTTGGGGGAGTCGGTCTCAGACTGTAGAGTAGTTTTGGGTGAGTCAGTCTCAGAGTGTAGAGTAGTTTTGGGGAGTCAGTCTCAGAGTGTAGAGTAGTTTTGGGGAGTCAGTCTCAGAGTGTAGAGTAGTTTTGGGGAGTCAGTCTCAGAGTGAAGACTAGTTTTTGGCGATTCAGTTTCAGAGTGCAGTTTTGGGGAGTCAGTCTCAGAGTGTAGACTAGTTTTGGCGAATCAGTCTCAGAGTGTAAAATAGTTTTGGGGGGAGTCTGTCTCAGAATGTAGAGTAGTTTTGGGGAGTCGGTCTCAGAGTGTAGTTTTGGGGAGTCGGTCTCAGACTGTAGAGTAGTTTTGGGTGAGTTAGTCTCAGAGTGTAGAGTAGTTTCAGGGAGTCAGTCTCAGAGTGTAGAGTAGTTTCAGGGTGTCGGTCTCAAAGTGTAGAGTAGTTTTGGGGAGTCGGTCTCAGAGTGTAGTTTTGTGGAGTCAGTCTCAGAGTGTAGAGTAATTTGGGGGAGTCGTCTCAGAGTGTAACGTAGTTTTGGGGTGTCAGTCTCAGAGTGTAGAGTAATTTGGGGGAGTTGGTCTCACAGTGTAGAGTAGTTTTTGGGAGTCAGTCTCAGAGTGTAGAGTAGTTTTGGGAACTTTGTCTCAGAGTGCAAAGTAGTTTTGGGGGAGTCAGTCTCAGAGTGTAGAGTAATTTGGGGGAGTCGGTCTCAGAGTGTAGAGTAATTTGGGGGAGTCGGTCTCAGAGTGTAGTTTTGGAGAGTCGGTCTGAGAGTGTAGAGTAGTTTTGGGTGAGTTGGTCTCAGAGTGTTGATTAGATTTGGGGGAGTCGGCCTCAGGGTGTAGAGTAATTTTTTGGGAGTCAGTCTCAGAGTGTAGAGTAGTTTGGGGGGAGTCGGTCTCAGAGTGTAGAGTAATTTGGGGGACTCAGTCTCAGAGTGTAGAGTAGTTTTGGGGAGTCAGTCTCAGAGTTAAGAGTAATTTAGGGGAGTCGGTCTCAGAGTGTAGAGTAATTTTTTGGGAGTCAGTCTCAGAGTGTTAAGTAGTTTTGGGGAGTCGGTCTCAGAGTGCAAAGTAGTTTTGGGGGAGTCAGTCTGAGAGTGTAGTGTAGTTTTGGGGAGTCGGTCTCAGAGTGTAAAATAGTTTTGAGGGAGTCAGTCTCAGAGTGTAGAGTAATTTGGGGGAGTCAGTCTCAGAGTGTAGAGTAGTTTTGGGGAGTCTGTCTCAGAGTGTAGTTTTTGGGAGTCGGTCTCAGAGTGTAGAGTAGTTTTGGGTGAGTCGGTCTCAGAGTGTAGAGTATTTGGGGGAGTCAGTCTCAGAGGGTAAACTAATTTGGGGGAGTCGTCTCAGAGTGTAAAGTAGTTTTGGGGAGTCAGCCTCAGAGTGTAGAGTAATTTGGGTGAGTCGGTCTCAGGGTGTAGAGAAGTTATGGGGGAGTCAGTCTCAGAGTGTAGAGTAGTTTTAGGGAGTTTGTCTCATAGTACAAAATAGTGTTGGGGGAGTCAGTCTCAGAATGTAGAGTGATTTGGTGGAGTCAGTCTCAGAGTGTAGAGTAGTTTTGGGGAGTCTGTCTCAGAGTGTAAAGTTGTTTTGGGGAGTCGGTCTCAGAGTGTAGTTTTGTGGAGTCAGTCTCAGAGTGTAGAGTAATTTGGGGGAGTCGTCTCAGAGTGTAACGTAGTTTTGGGGTGTCAGTCTCAGAGTGTAGAGTAATTTGGGGGAGTTGGTCTCACAGTATAGAGTAGTTTTTGGGAGTCAGTCTCAGAGTGTAGAGTAGTTTTGGGAACTTTGTCTCAGAGTGCAAAGTAGTTTTGGGGGAGTCAGTCTCAGAGTGTAGAGTAATTTGGAGGAGTCGGTCTCAGAGTGTAGAGTAGTTTTGGGGAGTCGTTCTCAGAGTGTAGTTTTGGGGAAGTCGGTCTCAGAGTGTAGAGTAGTTTGGGGTGGGTCAGTCTCAGAGTGTCCAGTAGATTTGGGGGTCGCCCTCAGGGTTTAGAGTAATTTTGGGGGAGTCAGTCTCAGAGTGTAATGTACTTTTGGGCACTTGGTCTCAGAGTGCAAAATAGTTTTAGGGAGTTGGTCTCTGAGTATAGTTTTAGGGTGTCGGTCTCAGAGTGTAGAGTAGTTTTGGGGAGTCGGTCTCACAGTGTAGTTTTGGGGAGTCGGTCTCAGAGTGTAGAGTATTTTTGGGTGAGTCAGTCTCAAAATGTGTAGAGTAGTTTTGGGTGGAGTCGGTCTCAGAGTGTCAAGTAGATTTGGGGGTCGGCGTCAGTGTGTAGAGTAATTTTGGGGGAGTCAGTCTTTGAGTGCAGAGTAGTTTTGGGGGAGTCAGTCCCAGAGTGTAGAGTAATTTGGTGGAGTCAGTCTCAGAGTGTAGAGTAGTTTTGGGGAAGTCGGCCTCAGAGTGTAGAGTAGTTTTGGGTGAGTCAGTCTCAGAGTGTATAGTAGATTTGGGGAGTCGGCCTCAGAATGTAGAGTAATTTTGGGGGAGTCAATCTCAGAGTATAGAGTAGTTTTGGGGGAGTCAGTCTCAGAGTCTAGAGTAAGTTTGGGAGTCGGTCTCCGAATGCAAAGTAGTTTTGGGGGAGTCAGTCCCGGAGTGTAGAGTAGTTTTGGGGAGTTGGTCTCAGAGTGTAGTTTTGGAGAGTCGGTCTCAGACTGTAGAGTAGTTTTGGGTGAGTCAGTCTCAGAGTGTAGAGTAGTTTCGGGGAGTCAGTCTCAGAGTGTAGAGTAGTTTTGGGGAGTCAGTCTGAGAGTGTAGAGTAGTTTTGGGGAGTCAGTCTCAGAGTGAAGACTAGTTTTTGGCGACTCAGTTTCAGAGTGCAGTTTTGGGGAGTCAGTCTCAGAGTGTAGACTAGTTTTGGCGAATCAGTCTCAGAGTGTAAAATAGTTTTGGGGGAGTCTGTCTCAGAATGTAGAGTAGTTTTGGGGAGTCGGTCTCAGAGTGTAGTTTTGGGGAGTCGGTCTCAGACTGTAGAGTAGTTTTGGGTGAGTTAGTCTCAGAGTGTAGAGTAGTTTCAGGGAGTCAGTCTCAGAGTGTAGAGTAGTTTCAGGGTGTCGGTCTCAGAGTGTAGAGTAGTTTTGGGGGAGTTGGCCTCAGGGTGTAGAGTAGTTTTGGGGGAGTCGGCCTCAGAGTGTAGAGTAGTTTGGGGGGAGTCGGCCTCAGAGTGTAGAGTAGTTTTGGGGGAGTCATACAATGACAGGTCAGGCTCACACTGTGCTGGGTGTGAATCTAATGTAGGGCGACCTCCGGACTGCACATTATCAGGACAGGCTAGTCCACTGCTGGGTCTGTATCTAATGTAGGTTGACCTCTTGACTGCACATTATCCGGACAGGCTCACACAGTGCTGGGTATCTAATGTAGGATGACCTCCTGACTGCACATTATCAGGACAGGCTCACACAATGCTGGGTCTCTATCTAATGTAGGGAGGCCTCCTGACTGCACATTATCAGGACAGCCTCACACAGTGTGATGTATCGATTGTACGGTGGCCTCCTGACTGCACATTATCAAGCCAGACTCCAACAGTGGTGGATCTGTATCTAATGTAGTGTGGCCTCCTGACTGCACCTCATCTGGACAGGCTCACACAGTGCTGTATGTCTATCTAATGCAGTGGTCATCAACCTTTTAATACTTACCACCCACTTTTAATGGTAAAATCTCCTTACGGCCCACTGGTGCCGCTGTAACTCTGATTACATAAATCATCTGACTAGCTGTGTATCGCCCAGTACTTACTAGATAATGATCCGGTCCTGACTGCTGTCCCTAGCTATGTATCGCCCTGTACTTACTAGATAATGATCCGGTCCTGACTGCTGTCCCTAGCTATGTATCGCCCAGTACTTACTAGATAATGATCCGGTCCTGACTGCTGTCACTAGCTATGTATCGCTCAGTACTTACTAGATAATGATCCGGTCCTGACTGCTGTCCCTAGCTATGTATCGCCCAGTACTTACTAGATAATGATCCGGTCCTGACTGCTGTCACTAGCTATGTATCGCCCTGTACTAGATAATGATCCGGTCCTGACTGGTGTCCCTAGCTATGTATCGCCCTGTACTTACTAGATAATGATCCGGTCCTGACTGCTGTCCCTAGCTATGTATCGCCCAGTACTTACTAGATAATGATCCGGTCCTGACTGCTGTCCCTGGGCTCTCTCACCAGCGCTCCAACCAGCCAAGCGTGGTGCTGCGGGTCTCAGGCGTTTGACATCACTCGTCAGTGATGCCAACTAGCGATTACCCAGCGGCCCACCATGAAAACTGAATCTTGTGGGCGATAGGGACCAGGTTGACTGCCACTGATCTAATGTATGATGACCTTCAGACTGCATGATAATGTGCAGTTGGGCTCACACCCTAACTGCTCATTAACAGGATAGGCTCAGAACTCCCAATGGTCAGTCCTCTACCATCAGTACCCTGATAACCCTCACGCTGCTCTCTGTAACACCCGCTCCTGTCATTTCTAGGCTATAAGGAGTCCAGGATTGCATCTGTCAGCACCAGAGCATCCATCACTAGGTCCTATGTGACCCCTCAGGCAGCTCTGGTCCTGTACTCTTGTGGCTAATCCTCCTCTCCCACTCTCTCTTGCTTTCTTTCTAACTCTATGCATGTTTCTTTCCTTTCTATTGGCTCTCTCTCTATCTCCTGTGGTCTCTATCCCCACCAAGCTCTTATGGTCTTTTCTCTATTCCCCTATCTCTGCCTTTTTTACTTTGTTACTCCCTCTTGGTCAGGGGTGCACAAGTTCTGTCCTGGAGGGCCACACACAGGCCTGGATTTGAGGATATCCCTGTTGCGTACAGGTGAGTCAATCGCTTCTTCAGTCATCCTGATTGACTCACCTGTGTGCATCAGGGATATCTTCAAATCCAGGCCTGTGTGGGGTGTTCCGGGTCCGAACTTGTGCACCCCTGCTCTAGGTATTCACATCTCCATGTCTTTATATTAATCTCTCTCTCTCTCCGCTCACTCTGTCTATATATGAGCCTATTTCCGACTCTCTCTTTTGGTCTTTCTACATATTATATGTGTCTCTTGAGGTCTCCCTCACTTGTTGTTTCTCACCCTATCACCATTGTAGCCTTTTTCCCCTCAAGGTGTTTGTTTCTATCCCCTGTGATATATCTCTGTCTTTCTAACGCTTGTGTTCTTTATCCTGCTCTTCTCCCCTTCTCTAGATGATCCCCTTCTTATGTATCTCGTGCTCTTCCCCCTTTCTATATGCCTTCTACTTATCTCTTCTGGTCTCTCCCTCCCTTGTTCCTATTCCTGCCTATCTCTTATGGTCTCTCCCTCTCTTGGTTTTGCTCTTCCTACCTATCTCTTATGGTCCCTCCCTCTCTTGGTTTTGCTCTTCCTTCCTATCTCTTATGGTCCCTCCCTCTCTTGGTTTTGCTCTTCCTACCTGTCTCTTATGGTCTCTCCCTATCTTGGTTTTGCTCTTTCTGCCTATCTACTATGGTATCTCTCTTTCTCTTGGTTTTGTTCTTCCTACCTATCTTTTATGGTCTTTCCCTCTCTTGGTTTTGCTCTTCCTACCTATCTCTTATGGCCTCTCCCTCTCTTGGTGTCCCTCTTCCTACCTATCTATTATGGTCTTACCCTCTCTTGGTGTCCCTCTTCCTACCTATCTCTTATGGTCTCTCCCTCTCTTGGTGTCCTTCTTCCTATCCTTCCTGTGATCCCTCCCCACTCTGGCTATCCACCTATCTCTTGAGATAATTAGTTCTCATTAACTGCCACTCTATTTCTCTCCTGCCATCCCACTAGAAGTTCCTCTCTCTTGCGACCACATACCATACCTCCCACTCCCCTCTTCCCATTAAAGCTTTGCATATTATTATTCTTTATGTATATGACCCTCCATTTTTGTGACACATCCTATAACCCCACTTCTGATTGTCTCACTTTCCTTCCTTAAGATCCATGAACTCTCTAAATAGTCCATTGAATGGCTTGAATGGAAGTTTCAAGCAATAATTATCAAAGCACAATCAACCAGTCTACTCCAAGTCCCACATTTAATACTCAAAATCAACTTAGAGCCAGATCTATAACTAGGCAAACTTGGCAGTTGCCATGGAGCATCACTGAATGGAGCACCAGTCTGGCAGGTCACAATGCCGGATGAGCTTAGGGTGGGTGGGAGTCGGTGCATTCGTGTGATCAATTATATATAAGGGGTGACAGGATATGGGGGAACGAGGCAGTGCAAGTGGACTAGGAACATGTCCCAAACCTTCATGTCTAGTACCTAATTATGGGCACCTGTGGATCGTTCGGCCACATATGGTCCTGCTCTTGGGATCAATACCTCTCAGATATGGCTCTTTAATAAACACCATCCTATAATGACCTTGTTAATTGGTCTTTTCCTTATTTGAATGTATTATCCCAAAATAGCAATGTCAGCTTGTTGTAATTAGCGTTCGTTTGCTACTTGTAATTAGACCAGTGGAAATAGACAATGCCTGTTTACCAAATTAAACTGAGCGCTCGCAGCCCCCATAATGCTTAGTTATTAATTTGTTTATCTTCATTTGGGTAAATGCTAATGAGTTTGCTTTGCACTGCAGATCATCAAGCTCATGTTTGTTAAAGGGCCATGGAATTTATCAATATTGCTCTACTAAATAAATCAGAGCACTTAAAATAAAGTGAAAACAAAGGGCCATATTCAGTTGAGGTTTCGGGAGATCCGGTAGTCCGTAAGTGAGGTCGCAAGTTAATTTGCTATTCAATAGTTTTTTTTTTGCGGGCTCCGAACGGCTTCCGAATGACGGCCTTGAAAAAATGTTGATGGTCAAATCTTATAGCCTCTAGAAGCCTTAGATCTTTCACTTTTGCAAAAGTTATGATGGCGAAAATAGCAAATCGCTATTTAATGTATCAATTTCCGCAAGCCCGCAAATGTTTTCTCACCCGTAAATGTCAAAAGGAGAAAATCCTACAAATGCTAGAGAGGACCCACAGGGGCGTTAAACACCTATTCGTAGCATTGTAAATGCAAATATAAAATCACATGTTGTTTAGTCCTTCAGTCACATCCGACTCTCTGTGACTCTATTGAGACAAGAACGCTGGGTGCAACTCTCAGTCATTTCCCCTCTGAGCTCCATCAAGTTCATGTTCATTGCTTCAGTGACCTCGGTAGTCCCCTTCTTCTTGTGCCTTCAATCTTTCCCAGCATCAGAGTCTTTTCTAGGGACTCCTGTCGTCTCATGATATGGCCAAAATATTTGAGCTTCAGCCTCATGATCATACCTTCTACTGAACAGTTTGTCTTGATTTCCTGAAGTATTGATTTATTGGATTTACTGGCAGTCCAAGGTACTTTAAGTAGTCTTCTCCAACACCACAATTCAAAGGCGTCAGTTCTACAGCGCTCAGACTTCTTTATGGTCCAGTTCTCACATCCGTATGTTACTGCTGGGAATACCATAGTTCGAACTATGCGGACCTTTGTTGATAGTTTAATATCTTTACTTTTTAATAGCTTGTCCAAGCTTGCCATAGCTTTCCTCCCCAGAAGCAAATGTCTTTTAATTTCAAGACCACAGTCATCATCTGCAGAGATCTTAGATCCAAGGAAAATAAAATCTGTCACTGCCTCTACTTCTTCCCCGTCTATTTGCCAGGAAGTGAGATTGCCGTTTGCCATGATTTTTTTAACTTTTTAACGTTGAGCAGCTGGCCAACTTTTGCACTCTCTTCTTTTACCCTCTTTAGTTCCTCCTCACTTTCAGCCATCAGAGTAGTATCATCGGCGTATCTGAGGTTGTTGATATTCCTTCCAGCAATATTGATTCCGGCTTTGGATTCATCCAGTCCAGCCTTACGCATGATGTACTCTGCGTATAAGGTGAATAAATATGGTGACAATATTCACCCTTTTTGCACTCCTTTTCCGATCTTGAACCATTCTGTTGTCCCACGTTCGGTTCTGACCGTGGCTTCTTGGTCCACATACAGATTCTTTAGGAGGAGGATAAGATGATCTGGTACTCCCAACTCTTTAAGGACTTGCCACATTTTGTTGTGATCCACACAGTCAAAGGCTTTAGAATAATCTATGAAGCAGAAGTAAATGTTTTTTTGGTACTCTCTTGCTTTCTCTATCATCCAGCGTATACTGGCAATTTGATCTCTTGTGCCTCTTCCTCTGCGGAATTAATTGCACAACAGTCTCAAACTTGCAAATCAGCAGGAAATTACATTTATTTTCTGGGTTAAATCGATCTCGGGTATCAATGAGTTAATACATATCAGGCCACCCACATTATTATTATTATTATTATTATTATTATTATCTTTATTTATATTGTGCCAACATATTCCATAGCGCTGTACAGGGATTGAGCACATGGCAAAAACAAACTTAAGACCATATAAAGAATGGAGGGCCCTGTTTTTGAGCATAAAATCAAATGTACATAGTGCTCGTTTCCAACGCACCGACACAATGTTGAAAACTCGCAAACTTACAATGTAAGGGTTTAGGTCACAAATGCAAGATGGCAACGTGAAAGCAATTTGTTCAGTCAAGTGGAGGGGTCTGTGTGTTGTACTGTAGATTGTGGGTGTAGGTGTTATTAAGCTGTGGAGTGTGCAGTTGTACATGTTAAGGCTGAAGGTGATAAGATTTATTAAATAGGTGTGCTATTAGTATTTTTTTTTTAAAGGTTTTGAGGCAGGAAGATAATCTAATGGAGCGGGGCAAGGAGTTCCAAATAGTAGCGGCAGCACAAGAAAAGTCTTGAAGACGGGAGTGAGAGGAGGTGATATGAGAGGAGAAAAGAAGAAGGTTATTAGCAGAAGGAAGGGGCGGTTGGGAGAGTATTTTGAAACAAGAGCAGAGATATAAGGGGGTGCACTGTTGTTGAGAGCTTTATGTGTTAGGGTCATGATTTTAAATTTGATTTGTGAAGCTATGGGAAGCCAGTGGAGTGATTGACAGAGAGGAGCTGCAGACACTGAGTGTTTGGTATAGAAGATGAGTCTAGCGGAGGCGTTCATTATGGATTGGAGGGTAGGCCAGCAAGGAGTGAACTGCAGTAGTCAAGTCAAGATATGATGAGAGAGTGTATTAGAATTTTAGCTGTGTCTTCTGTAAGATAGTGATGGATTTTGGAGATGTTTTTTTAGATGAAACTGACAAAATTTTGCTATTGATTGGATGTGAAAATGTAAAAAAGAGGGTGGGATCCAGTAAAACCCCAAGAAAGCGGGCCTGGGAGGTGGGAGTGATGATGGCATTGTCAACAGTGAGAGATATTTGAGGAGTGGAAGCTGTAGTAGAGGGTGAAAAGATAAGGCGTTCAGTTTTTGACATGTTGAGTTGACATCCAGACATCCAGGAGGATATGCTAGAGAGGTAGTTGGAAACATGAGCTAAAAGAGAGGGGGATAGATCGGGTGCAGAGAGGTAGATTTGAGTGTCATCTGCATAGAGATGATACTGAAATCCAAAGGATTTTATAAGACTGCCAAGGGAGGAGGTGTAGATGGAGAAGAGGAGGGGGCCTAGGACAGAACCTTGGGGAAAGCCAACAGACAGAGAAATAGGTGAAAGAAGAGGTGTAAGAAGGAGACACTAAATGTACGATCTATTAGATGTTTACCATGAAAGAGCTGTGTCCTAGATGCCAAAAGAGCAGATAGTTTGGATTAGAAGAGGGTGGTCAACTGTATCAAAGGCAGCAGAGGGATCCAGGAGACTTCGAATGGAGAAGTGACCCTTTGATTTTGCGTTTAGCAAGCCATTGGTGACTTTTGTGAGGGCTTGTTTCTGTAGAGTGTTGGGCCCGTAAGCCAGATTGGAAGGGGGTCTATAAGGGAATTGGAGGAAATAAATTGAGCGAGGTGATCATAAAAAAGATAGGGCGATAGTTGGAGGCAGAAGCTGGTCCAGATGAGGGCTTCTTGAGAATGGGTGTAATTATGGTGTATTTTAAAGAGGATGGAAACCTGCTAGTGTTTACGGAAAGGTTGAATAGATGTATGAGAGCTGGCATAAGTGTGGTGATAGGGGAGGGATTAGAAGGTGAGAGGTTGATAGTAAAGTAGATACTTCATCCTCGGTTACAGGGTCAAATGAGTTCATAGTGGAGAAGGGATTGGGGAAGGGTAAGGGCTGGGTGTTGTCAGTTTGTGGAGAGGATGGTGGGATAGGGCCAAGCTGGGAGGAGAGCTCATTTCGGATGGTTTAAATGTTATTTTTAAAATGGCTGGCAAAGTCATCAGCAGTTAGACAGGAAGGGGCAGGAGGTGGGGTGGGCAAAGGAGGGTGTTGAATGTAGCAAATAAACGTTTAGGGTTGGAGGACAGGTTTGATATCAGTGATGAGACGTAGTGTTGTTTGGCAAGATTGAGGGCAGACAAGTAGGAGCGCAAGGTAAACTTGTAGTGGAGAAAGTCTGCTGAAGTGCCAGATTTCCTCCATAGTTGTTCTGCAGTGCGTGAGCATCTCTGTAGATAGCGTGTTTGTGCATTGTGCCATGGTTGTGGATGAGACTAGAACAGTATTGGCATTCATTTTCATAATTCTTTATTTTGCGGGTTTGTGAGTGTGATTGCATATCGGATCCCTGAACCTAATTGATTGACATGAAACCTCCATGTTTTACTGCCGTAATAATGCTGGTCTCATTTTCTATTGGCTGAATCTAAATGGGAGGTTATGAGCTTGCTTAATTGATCATATTCCCGCCCTGAATTTGTACGAGCCAGTGCATGGTTTACAGTTTCGGCTTTGGGCCAGTAACTTGTGGGCTTGAGCAATTGAATAGCTCTGGAATCTGAGACTAACGGGAGCCCGCAGCACACAAGCAGACATACGGCCTGGATCCTGTGAGTTGCAGGCTTGCAGTTGAATGTGGTTCAAAGTGTTTCTACAGATTCTGAAATGACCAAAAATCACAAGCACTCTGCAAATGGCAATACAACTATAATTGCTGTAATCAAAAACTAATTCCTTTGAGTTGTCTATATAGGAAAAATGTGGAATGTATTATTACTGTGATGACAAATATGAGCATTTAAAGGCAGTTTTTAATGTATGGTCCTTTCAGCACCTGATGGAATGTGCCTGTAAGATCATTACGTAATGCATGAACATAAATCAATTTTTAGAGAAAATCATAGAAGCTTTAATTTTATGTAGTTTCCACATTTCCTGATAACTTTTAGTGTGAGGGCTGTGGGGGACAGGGAGAGGAAAGGAGAATTTGTCATTTAATTGGATCATTTAGATTCCCCCACTTAGAATGAGGCATCTTGCATCGATAATACATGCAATGCCTAGTCACACAGACAACTTTCACCAAAGTATCATGGATCCTCCAGAGTCCAGCAGAGGCATTGAGTATTTTATTTTCAATTAAAAACAAATTTTTCCTGTCTAATTAGGCTCTTTGTCAGACTTAAGCATATCTAAAAACCGAGTGGTAGAATATCAAAATAAAATGTTTTTGCGTAGTAATAAAATTATATATATTGTAAATAAATAGTACATTTGTGTTCACATTTGAATGTCTAAAACCTGTTTCCAGTTCAGAATTCCGAGAAATACAGTTATTACACTGCATTCTGGGAAGCTAAGCAGGGACATGCAAATGTGCCCACAAATGCCCCGCACTTCAATCCATAACCATATGAAACATGACTTCCCTTAAGCATATGCCCGCTGTATAAAACAGCTCTGAGCAAAGCCAAGGTTGAATTATACACAAGCCAGGAATCCCAACCACGTACAGCCGTTTCAAGGTTACTGCCTATCATCAGCGTGGGGTGGGGTCCTAGCTTGTGTAGTGGATATTTTGAGAAGGTAGTTTACCACAACAATTATTTAATACTAGTAAATTGCCCATCAAAAATGGTGGTATCATTTTTAATTTTCTCTCCCTCCCTTGTGTATCTCCCTCCCTTCCCTGCCCTGTGTCTCTCCCCCCCTTCCCTGCCCTGTGTCTCTCCCCCCTTCCCTCCCCTGTGTCTCTTTCTCCCTCTCACCTGTGTCTCTCCCACCCTTCCCTTCCCTGTGTCTCTTCCCCCCTCCCCTGTGTCTCTTCCCCACCCTACCCTGTGTCTCTTCCACTCCCCTGTGTCTCTTCCCCCCCGTGACCCCCCCCCTGTTTCTCTCTCCTCCCCTCCCCTGTGTCTCTTCCGGCTCTCCCCTCCCCTGTTTCTCTCCCCCCCTCCTCTATGTCTTTCCACCCTTTCCCCCCCCCCCTCCCCCTCCCTTCCCTGTGCTCCTTTTGCCATTTACGGGTGTGAAAACATTAGAGGGCTTGGGAAAATTGATCAATTTCCCCAAGCCCGCAAAGTGCTTCCAAGTTATGGCCTTGAAATTTTTTTTAGTTTTTACATTACATTTTTTAACTCAGCAGCCATTGGGGGGGCGACCAAAAGACCCCAATTGAATAGCAAATTAGCTTTCAACTTCACTTATAGACTCCCTGCCTCAGGGGGAGGCAGGGAGCCCATAAGTGAGGTCGCAATCTCAGGGCGCTCATTGCTCATGTGCAAGTCCGTACCTTTTAACATAACGTTACAGACAAACTTGCAATTACGACAACGATATATATGATATATAGTGGTACATTGGTTCTCAATCTCCTCAGAACCCAACGTTTTCGATACTCAGCCATTCTGGATGAGCAAAAAACCTTGGTGCATAATAGAGATTTCAAAAACATACAAAAACTTTTTTAGCCTTTTTTTAAGTTGCTTACTACACTGATTTTCCAACCTTATTCATTTCTATCCAAGTTAGATTTAGGATGGATCTAATGTAATCGGCTGGTAGGACCCCAGAGAGATGAGGCAGAAAAAAACAAAACAAAAGGATTGATTCCAAATTGAGGATTAGATGAGGGGAGTCTAACCCTTTAATATATCCTATCTTATTGTTTTCAATGGCATCTGTTACAGCCCCATAGTAAATAATATTTAATTAAATATTAATATATAATATTAATATTAATATATAATATCTATATTAATATACGACAAGAAACGGTAGCAAACCAGAAGATATACGGTATGTATATATATATATATATATATATATATATATATATATAAATTAATTAATAAATATATATATATATATATATATATATAATAGTTGTCAAACTCTGAGACGTTGTCACGCTTTGCGAGGTGAGTACGACTTAGGAGGCGCTCATTGCTGCGAGTCTCGCGAAGCGAGGCAGGCCGTTAAACCGTAGCACTTAGCCGATGCAAGCGGGACTTAGAAAAAAAAAGACACAAAACGAGATTAGCGGACAAAAAAAAAAAAAAAAAAAAACACACTAAATACACCCCAAAAAATTCAAAATACATCACAGACAGCATGGGGCAACAGCCAGGGCATCTGTGAGTGAGGTGGAATGCGAATTTAACTCGATTTAGACAATTTTCGCCACCCGAAAATAGTCAAAGCGAGGAAAAAAATGGCCAACCTATAATAGTTGTCAAACTACGAAACGTTGTCACGCTTTGCGCACTTCGCGAGGGACGCAGTTCGCGCCGCAAATGTGGACCCTCACGATGCAAGGGCTGCATTTGCGGAGGTGGAGGCTCTACGGCACCTCACAAGCAGCTACAAACAGCCACAGAAGTGGGACTTTGAAAAAAACAGTCTAACACGCAATGACAAAATACGGACTTACACAAAAAAATACGAGCCGCGGGACTTAGAAAAAAAAACATTACGAACTCGCAAAAATACGACCTTAACGGCTGAACCGCGCACAGCGGAAAACATTAAAAAAAGACTAAATACACACAAAAAGAAAATAAAAAGCTTACCCACAGCAAGGGGAGCACCCATAACATCTGGAAGTGAGGTTACACCTCAATTTAAGTACTATTTACACTCGAAAACCCCCTAAGAGAGAGGAAAAATGGCAGCAGAAAAAAAACTAAAACGAGGCTACACGACCCCTAAAGACGCAAAACACCACCAAGCACATACGACTTTTCCAAAAAGTAGTACGAGGTACAAGATACACTATTAACAAGGACGCTAAATCATCCACACCTACGTACCACATACACATTCTCCGCCATTTTACAACACTAACTTATAGAATGCGGAAGTACACAGCTACACTAACGTCTTCCCCTCGCGCACGCAGCCTATTTACACTGCACACATTGCTGACACTTACACCTCAGCTCAACAACAGTGCAAATCTACATTGTATGCTGCAGGAAAATCACAACAGATTGTTAGCTCTTCAGCACAATGCTTCCTGCATATATTAATTACAAATAGGTAAAGTATATTAATTTATGATTTCATTAATTAATTACTTATGAAAACCTACATATACACAAAAAAACTAAACAAAACAACACTATCGCAATAAACACCAAAGCCCTTCACCGCGAGCCTCACAATGAGCGCCAATGGTGCTCATAGGACACAAACTATACCAGGGGACAGCCTTGCAATAAGCGCAAAAAGGAGATCAGCGCGGACCTTACAATGACTGCAAAAGCCCCTCTGATAACAAAAAATACACCAACCAAGAGGCTCGCAATGAGCGCCGATGGATCTCAGACCACCAAAACACTTACTGTCTGGGGCAAACAGCATTACCTGCCTTACAATTTTATTGCCCCGTCATTTTTGACAGGCAAGTTGCTAGTATATATATATATAAATATATCATTTTTTTGTTGTAGTGTAAGCTAATAGTATGGACACGGCAGGTTATGGTGGTATGGTGACGTGGTCTAAGTCAGTGGTTCTCATAAGCCGGTCCTATGAGTCTGACAATACCATTAGTGACATATAGATGGAAATATAATGTCGTAGTTAATGTCACCTGGTATGGTCTCCAAACCACTTCCAAGCACTATGGGAGGTAACCAGGCCGCCCCTATAATTAGAAGGTGACCAGCTGGTCCCCAAGAACCACTGGTCTAGGAGCAAAGGTCCGGGCCAGTCCCATGAGGATGAATAGAAAGGCTGACCTGTCATGGGATATGGGGGGTGGGGTGGGGGAGTATTATAGTGTGTATTGATACTATAGGGTGGGGTAGACAGTATTTGGAATAATGGAGAGAGATCATTTGATGTAAGAAGATGGTCAGCGTTTAAAAAAAAAATAAAGTTTGTGTTTTATTTCATAGATGGCAGAAACAATAGGCCAATCTAGTCTGCCAGCTCTAACGACCTAAAATGTTTAGCTTCATTAATTAATTTTATGTTTATCCCAGGTGTTCTTGTGTTTGGCCGTATCACTGGAAGGCCGGGTCTCTTATGTACTACCCTTTCTGTAAAGTATTACTTAGCAACAAATCTTCCAAATTCAAATCATTACCTCTTGTTCTTGGAAGATATTTCCCTCCTGATCTTTATTGATCTCTTTGATATATTTGCAGATCTCTCTCATATCTCCTCTCCGTTTTCCCCTCTAATCTATGCGTATCAATGTCATGGAGTCTCCTCTAATCTATGCATAATAATGCCATGGAGTCTCCTCTAATCTATATATATTAATGTCATGAAGTCCTCTCTAATCTATACATATTAATGTCATGGAGTCCTCTCTAATCTATACATATTATTGTCATGGAGTCCCCTCTAATCTATACATATTAATGTCATTGAGTCTCCTTGTAAATTGTGTCTTTTAGACCCTCCTAGGAATTGTCTCTAATTTATGAATATCCTTTTGAGATCCGGTCTTAGAACTGGACAGTATCTAGGGGTGGGGTCTGTGTGAGGGTCCATAGATGGACATTAGCACTGACCTTTATCTGCTGATAATTTATCTAGTAATACATACAACTATCCTACTGGCTTTTTCAGTGGTTTTGTTGCATTGTTTAGTTTATTTGTAAAGTGGCTATTTAAACCAGCAGTCTTTCAAAAGATTAGAAAGGAGATCTTAACTAAATCCAAGATTCCTCGTGCCTGCTGCCAAGTAAAGTCAACTACCTTAGTTAAAAATGTGTTTATTGTAAACTGTGTAAAAACTCTGGTGTGAATACTTCCCCCCCCCCTTCTCCCCCTCTCTCTCCCTCCCTCTCCCTATCTCTTTCTCTCTCTATCTCTCCCTCTCTCTGTCTCTCTCTCCATCTCTCTGTCTCTCTCTCTGTCTCTTTCTGTCTCTCTCTGTCTCTCTCTGTGTCTCTCTGTATATATCTCTCTCCCTCTTCCCCTCTCTCTCTCCCCATCTCTCCTTCTCTCCCTCTCTCTCTGCCTCTCTCTCTCTCTCCCTCTCTCTCTCTCTCTCTCTCGCTCCCTCTGTCTGTCTCTCCCTCTCTCTCTCCCTCCCTCTGTCTCTAGCTCTCTCTCTCTCTCTGTCTCTCTCCCTCTCTATGTCTCTCTCTGTCTCTCTCTGTATATATCCCTCTCCCCTCTCTCCTTCTATCTCTCTCTCCATCTTCCCTTCTCTCTCTCCCCCTATCTCTCTCTCCCTCTCTCTCTCTCTCCCTATCTCTCTCCCTCCCTCTGCCCCCCCCTCTCTCCATCTCTCTGTCTCTCTCTCTGTCTCTTTCTGTCTCTCTCTGTCTCTGTGTCTCTCTGTATATATATATATATATATATATATATATATATATATATATATATATATATATATATATCTCCCTCTCTCCCTCTATCTCCCATCTCCCCTTCCCTCCCTCCTTCTTTATCCCTCCCTCTGTCTCTCCCTCTCTCTCTCTCTCTCCCTCCCTCTGTCTCTAGCTCTCTCTTTCTCTCTCTGTCTCTCTCCCTCTCTCTGTCTCTCTCTGTCTCTCCCTCTCACTCCCTCTCTCTCTCATTCTCTCTGTCTCTCTCTGTATATATCTCTCTCCCCTCTCTCCCCTCTCTCTCTCTCGGTCTCTCTCTCCCTCTCTCCCTCTCTGTGTCTCTCCCCCACTCTATCTCTCCCTCGCTCTCTCTCCTCTCTCTCTCCCCCTCCCTCTCTCACTCTTTCCCTCTCACTGTTTCCTCCTTCTCTATCTCCCCCTATCTCTCTCCCTCTCT
>CM050169.1:52944710-53027210 GCA_027410445.1 Discoglossus pictus
ATTTTACATGTTACCAATGTAAGAATACAGTGACACCCCTTCTGTACCTCTTATTCCAATGTGTGCCATATTATCACTCTTTTCCCCATTGTAATTACTTTTTCACTACTCTTAATTTTACCCTCTGTCCTTTTCCTCCCTCTCTCACCTTCTCATTTTCCATCCCTTGCTCTTACTCTTCCTTTCTGCCTCTCTGTCTCTTTCCTCCTCTATTACATTCCCGTTCACTTCCATGTCTCCCCCATATTACTCAGTCTCCTTTCCTCCAGGTCACTCTGCCCCCCGCACCCCATGTCTGTCTCTCTGCCCCCCGCACCCCATGTCTGTCTCTCTGCACCCAGCACCCCATGTCTGTCTCACTGCTCTCACTCATCCATCTCTTTCTCTTACTCCTCTCCTCCAGGTTTCTCTGCCCCTGCACCCCATGTCTGTCTCTCTGCCCTCACTCATCCATCTCTTTCTCTTACTCCGCTCCTCCCGGTCACTATCTTCCCCCCGCTCCCCATGTCTGTCTCTCTGCCCTCACTCACCCATCTCTTTCTCTTACTCCTCTCCTCCAGGTCACTCTCTTCCCCCCGCACCCCATGTCTGTCTCTCTTCCCTCATTCTTCCGTCTCTTTCTCTTACTCCTCTCCTCCAGGGCACTCTCGTCCCCCCGCACCCCATGTCTGTCTCTCTGCCCTCATTCTTCCATCTCTGTCTCTTACTCCTCTCCTCCCGGTCACTCTCTTCCACCCGCACCCCATGTCTGTCTCTCTGCCCTCATTCTTCCATCTCTGTCTCTTACTCCTCTCCTCCAGGTCTGTCTGCCCCACGCACCCCATGTCTGTCTCTCTCCCCTTATTCTTCCATCTCTTTCTCTTACTCCTCTCCGCCAGGTCTCTCTTTGCCCCCACACCCCATTCTTCTGTCTCTGTTTCTTACTCCTTTTCTCCAGGTCTCTCTTCCCCCCACACCCCATGTCTGTCTCTCTGCCCTCATTCTTCCATCTCTGTCTCTTACTCCTCTCCTCCAGGTCTCTCTCTGCCCCCTGCATCCCATGTCTGTCTCTCTGCCCTCATTCTTCCATCTATGTCTCTTACTCCTCTCCTCTGGGTCTCTCTTTGCCCTTGTATGTCTGTCTCTCTCTTACTGTCCCTCACTCTCTGATGCTCTATGTGTCTCTCTGTTCTCTCTCACTCCTCTCCTCCATATCTGTCTCTATCTTTCTCTCTCCTCCCCTCTCTCTGATGCTCCACATGTCTCTCTGGTCTCTCTCACTCCTCTCCTCCATATCTGTCTCTATCTTTCTCTCTCTGATGCTCCACGTGTCTCTCTGGTTTCTCTTACTCCTCTCCTCCATATCTGTCTCTATCTTTCTCTCTCTTCCCCTCTCTCTGATGCTCCACGTGTCTCTCTGGTCTCTCTCACCCCTCTCCTCCATGTCCGTCTCTATCTTTCTCTCTCTTCCCCCCTCTCTGATGCTCCACATGTCTCTTTGGTCTTTCTCACTCCTCTCCTCCATTTCTGTCTCTATCTTTCTCTATCTTCCCCTCTCTCTGATGCTCCACGTGTCTCTCTGGTCTCTCTCACTCTTCTCCTCCATATCTGTCTCTATCTTTCTCTATCTTCCCCTCTCTCTGATGCTCCACGTGTCTCTATGGTCTCTCTCGCTCCTCTCCTCCATATCTGTCTCTATCTTTCACTCTCTTCCCCTCTCTCTGATGCTCTACATGTCTCTCTATTCTCTCACTCCTCTCCTCCATATCTGTCTATCTTTCTCTCTCTTTCCCTCTCTCTGATGCTCCACGTGTCTCTCTGGTCTCTCTCACTCCTCTCCTCCATATCTGTCTCTATCTTTCTCTCTCTTCCCCTCTCTCTGATGCTCCACATGTCTCTCTGGTCTCTCTCACTCCTCCCCTCCATATCCGTCTCTACCTTTCTCTCTCTTCCCCTCTCTCTGATGCTCCACATGTCTCTCTGGTCTCTCTCACTCCTTTCCTCCATATCTGTCTCTATCTTTCTCTATCTTCCCCTCTCTCTGATGCTCCACGTGTCTCTCTGGTCTCTCTCACCCCTCTCCTCCATGTCCGTCTCTATCTTTCTCTCTCTTCCCCCCTCTCTGATGCTCCACATGTCTCTTTGGTCTTTCTCACTCCTCTCCTCCATTTCTGTCTCTATCTTTCTCTATCTTCCCCTCTCTCTGATGCTCCACGTGTCTCTCTGGTCTCTCTCACTCTTCTCCTCCATATCTGTCTCTATCTTTCTCTATCTTCCCCTCTCTCTGATGCTCCACGTGTCTCTATGGTCTCTCTCGCTCCTCTCCTCCATATCTGTCTCTATCTTTCACTCTCTTCCCCTCTCTCTGATGCTCTACATGTCTCTCTATTCTCTCACTCCTCTCCTCCATATCTGTCTCTATCTTTCTCTCTCCTCCCCTCTCTCTGATGCTCCACATGTCTCTCTGGTCTCTCTCACTCCTCTCCTCCATATCTGTCTCTATCTTTCTCTCTCTGATGCTCCACGTGTCTCTCTGGTTTCTCTTACTCCTCTCCTCCATATCTGTCTCTATCTTTCTCTCTCTTCCCCTCTCTCTGATGCTCCACGTGTCTCTCTGGTCTCTCTCACCCCTCTCCTCCATGTCCGTCTCTATCTTTCTCTCTCTTCCCCCCTCTCTGATGCTCCACATGTCTCTTTGGTCTTTCTCACTCCTCTCCTCCATTTCTGTCTCTATCTTTCTCTATCTTCCCCTCTCTCTGATGCTCCACGTGTCTCTCTGGTCTCTCTCACTCTTCTCCTCCATATCTGTCTCTATCTTTCTCTATCTTCCCCTCTCTCTGATGCTCCACGTGTCTCTATGGTCTCTCTCGCTCCTCTCCTCCATATCTGTCTCTATCTTTCACTCTCTTCCCCTCTCTCTGATGCTCTACATGTCTCTCTATTCTCTCACTCCTCTCCTCCATATCTGTCTATCTTTCTCTCTCTTTCCCTCTCTCTGATGCTCCACGTGTCTCTCTGGTCTCTCTCACTCCTCTCCTCCATATCCGTCTCTACCTTTCTCTCTCTTCCCCTCTCTCTGATGCTCCACATGTCTCTCTGGTCTCTCTCACTCCTCTCCTCCATATCTGCCTCTATCTTTCTCTCTCTGATGCTTCACATGTCTCTCTGGTCTCTCTCACTCCTCTCCTCCATATCTGCCTCTATCTTTCTCTCTCTGATGCTTCACGTGTCTCTCTGGTCTCTCTCACACCTCTCCTCCATATCTGCCTCTATCTTTCTCTCTCTGATGCTCCACGTGTCTCTCTGGTCTCTCTCACTCCTCTCCTCCATATCTGCCTCTATCTTTCTCTCTCTGATGCTTCACGTGTCTCTCTGGTCTCTCTCACTCCTCTCCTCCATATCTGCCTCTATCTTTCTCTCTCTGATGCTCCACATGTCTCTCTGGTCTCTCTCACTCCTCTCCTCCATATCTGCCTCTATCTTTCTCTCTCTGATGCTTCACGTGTCTCTCTGGTCTCTCTCACTCCTCTCCTCCATATCTGCCTCTATCTTTCTCTCTCTGATGCTCCACGTGTCTCTCTGGTCTCTCTCACTCCTCTCCTCCATATCTGCCTCTATCTTTCTCTCTCTGATGCTCCACATGTCTCTCTGGTCTCTCTCACTCCTCTCCTCCATATTTGCCTCTATCTTTCTCTCTCTGATGCTTCACGTGTCTCTCTGGTCTCTCTCACTCCTCTCCTCCATATCTGCCTCTATCTTTCTCTCTCTGATGCTTCACGTGTCTCTCTGGTCTCTCTCACTCCTCTCCTCCATATCTGCCTCTATCTTTCTCTCTCTGATGCTTCACGTGTCTCTCTGGTCTCTCTCACTCCTCTCCTCCATATCTGCCTCTATCTTTCTCTCTCTGATGCTCCACGTGTCTCTCTGGTCTCTCTCGCTCTCCCCTGCTCTTTGGAAGTTGCGTGTCTCAGGCCTGCTGCTAAATCCTCTGTATTACCAGACTTTCCCGCTGCTGTCACCAGTGGGGTACCGTGGAACTGTGACCGAGACTGAGCTAGCGAGCAATTAATCACCACACTCACAGATTATTCTAATAGCAGCTCCAATTATTGTAATTATTGATTTGAAAGCCTGAGTTACCATCCATTCATACACAAGGCTCTGAGATCAAATACACTAAGGAAACCCGTGGGAGGGGGCTCCACCTGGGGTCACTCAACACCTGCAGAGCCCCGAGACCCTCCTACATCAATCCTCATGGAAACATGTACATGGAAATGTTATTTTAAAGATTTGTTACAAGATGCTAACAGCCATATATATATATATATCCATATACACAGGTGGTCCTCGGGTTAGGAATGAGATATGTTACTGAGAACTTTCTTAAACAGATATGTATGTAACTAATGAATAATAATAATATTAATAATAATGATATCAACAACACTACTTTAATGTAGGTGGTAATAATATTGCAGTATAATACTGTAGTAATAATAATACCGCTGTAATGTAATAATAAGTTACATAAACTATTGTGTTCTGTCTTTTAATTCAAACAAACAGAACATAAAAACATGCGGCCTTATTAAATTGCGATTCGGCCAATTGAAAAGGGCTCTATATAAGCACATAGCATATTTTTTTACAGAAGTTTTTAGTTGGTGAACTTCTATCCAAAAGCAAGGTCTTCACTAACTAAAAACATATGTCAAAAAATATATGCTCTTTGCTTATATAGAGCCCTTTAATAAGGCTAATGGCTTCTATGTATTAGGAGGAGGTAAGAGGTCCGTGTCCCATGTGTGTGTATTAGGAGGAGGTGAGAGGTCCGTGTCCTTTCTCTGTGTATTAGGAGGAAGTGAGAGGTCCGTGTCCTGGTGTCTATGTATTAGGAGGAAGTGAGAGGTCCGTGTCCCATGTCTGTGTATTAGGAGGAGGTAAGAGGTCAGTGTCCTGGTGTCTGTGTGTATAAGAAGGAGGTGAGAGGTCCGTGTCCCATGTCTGTGTATTAGGAGGAGGTGAGAGGTCAGTGTCCTGGTGTCTGTGTGTATTAGGAGGAGGTGAGAGGTCCGTGTCCCATGTCTGTGTATTAGGAGGAAGTGAGAGGTCCGTGTCCTGGTGTCTATGTATTAGGAGGAAGTGAGAGGTCCGTGTCCCATGTCTGTGTATTAGGAGGAGGTAAGAGGTCAGTGTCCTGGTGTCTGTGTGTATAAGAAGGAGGTGAGAGGTCCGTGTCCCATGTCTGTGTATTAGGAGGAGGTGAGAGGTCAGTGTCCTGGTGTCTGTGTGTATTAGGAGGAGGTGAGAGGTCCGTGTCCCATGTCTGTGTATTAGGAGGAAGTGAGAGGTCCGTGTCCTGGTGTCTATGTATTAGGAGGAAGTGAGAGGTCCGTGTCCCATGTCTGTGTATTAGGAGGAGGTAAGAGGTCAGTGTCCTGGTGTCTGTGTGTATAAGAAGGAGGTGAGAGGTCCGTGTCCCATGTCTGTGTATTAGGAGGAGGTGAGAGGTCAGTGTCCTGGTGTCTGTGTGTATTAGGAGGAGGTGAGAGGTCCGTGTCCCATATCTGTGTATTAGGAGGAGGTGAGAGGCCGTGTCCTGGTGTCTGTGTATTAGGAGGAGGTGAGAGGTCCGTGTCCCATGTCTGTGTATTAGGAGGAGGTGAGAGGCCCGTTTCCTGTTATCTGTGTATTAGGAGGAGGTGAGAGGTCTGTGTCCTGTCTCTGTGTTTTAGGAGGCGGTGAGAGGTCCGTGTCCTGGTGTCTGTGTATTAGGAGGAGGTGAGAGGTCCGTGTCCTATGTCTGTGTATTAGGAGGAGGTGAGAGGTCAGTTTTGTTGTGTCTGTGTATTAGGAGGAGGTGAGAGGCCCGTGTCCTGGTATCTGTGTATTAGGAGGAGGTGAGAGGTCCGTGTTGTTGTGTCTGTGTATTAGGAAGAGGTGAGAGGCCCGTGTCCTGGTGTCTGTGTATTAGGAGGAGGTGAGAGGTCCGTGTCCCATGTCTGTGTATTAGGAGGAGGTGAGAGGTCTGTGTCCCATGTCTGTGTATTAGGAGGAGGTGAGAGGTCCGTGTCCTGGTGTCTGTGTATTAGGAGGAGGTGAGAGGTATGTGTTGTGGTGTCTGTGTATTAGGAGGAGGTAAGAGGTCTGTGTTGTGGTATCTGTGTATTAGGAGGAGGTAAGAGGTCCGTGTCCTGGTGTCTGTGTATTAGGAGGAGGTGAGAGGTCTGTGTCCTGGTGTCTGTGTATTAGGGGGATGTAAGAGGTCCGTGTCCTGGTATCTGTGTATTAGGAGGAGGAGAGAGGTCCGTGTTGTGGTATCTGTGTCTGTGTATTAGGAGGAGGTGAGAGGTCCGTGTCCCATGTCTGTGTATTAGGAGGAGGTGAGAGGCCCGTGTCCTGGTGTCTGTGTATTAGGAGGAGGTGAGAGGCCCGTGTCCTGGTATCTGTGTATTAGGAGGAGGTGAGAGGTCCGTGTTGTGCTGTCTGTGTATTTGGAGGAGGTGAGAGGCCGTGTCCTGGTGTCTGTGTATTACGAGGAAGTGAGAGGTCCGTGTTGTGGTATCTGTGTATTAGGAGGAGGTGAGAGGCCCGTGTCCTGGTGTCTGTGTATTAGGAGGAGGTGAGAGGTCTGTGTCCTGGTGTCTGTGTATTAGGATGAGGTGAGAGGTCCGTGTCCTGGTGTCTGTGTATTAGGAGGAGGTGAGAGGTCCGTGTCCTGGTGTCTGTGTATTAGGAGGAAGTGAGAGGTTGGTGTGCTGGTGTCTGTGTATTAGGAGGAGGTGAGAGGTCTGTGTCCCATGTCTGTGTATTAGGAGGAGGTGAGAGGTCCGTGTCCCATGTCTGTGTATTAGGAGGAGGTTAGAGGTCCGTGTCACAAGTCTGTGTATTAGGAGGAGGTGAGAGGTCAGTGTCCTGTTATCTGTGTATTAGGAGGAGGTGAGAGATCAGTGTCCTGTTATCTGTGTATTAGGAGGAGGTGAGAGGTTGGTGTGCTGGTGTCTGTGTATTAGGAGGAGGTGAGTGGTCCGTGTTGTGGTGTCTATGTATTAGGAGGAGGTGAGAGGTCCGTGTCCTTGTGTCTGTGTATTAGGAGGAGGTGAGAGGTCTGTGTTGTTGTGTCTGTGTATTAGGAAGAGGTGAGAGGTCCAAGTGGTGGTGTCTATGTATTAGGAGGAGGTGAGAGGTCCGTGTCCTGGTGTCTGTGTATTAGGAAGAGGTGAGAGGTCCGTGTTGTGGTGTCTATGTATTAAGAGGAGGTGAGAGGTCCGTGTCCTTGTATCTGTGTATTAGGAGGAGGTGAGCAGTCAGTTTTGTGGTGTCTGTGTATTAGGAGGAGGTGAGAGGCCCGTGTCCTGGTATCTGTGTATTAGGAGGAGATGAGAGGTCCGTGTTGTTGTGTCTGTGTATTAGGAAGAGGTGAGAGGCCCGTGTCCTGGTGTCTGTGTATTAGGAGGAGGTGAGAGGTCCGTGTCCTGGTGTCTGTGTATTAGGAGGAAGTGAGAGGTCCGTGTCCCATATCTGTGTATTAGGAGGAGGTGAGAGGCCGTGTCCTGGTGTCTGTGTATTAGGAGGAGGTGAGAGGTCCGTGTCCCATGTCTGTGTATTAGGAGGAGGTGAGAGGTCCGTGTCCTGGTGTCTGTGTATTAGGAGGAGGTGAGAGGTCCGTGTCCCATGTCTGCGTATTAGGAGGAGGTGAGAGGTATGTGTTGTGGTGTCTGTGTATTAGGAGGAGGTGAGAGGTCTGTGTCCTGGTGTCTGTGTATTAGGAGGAAGTGATAGGTTGGTGTGCTGGTGTCTGTGTATTAGGAGGAGGTGAGAGGTCCGTGTCCCATGTCTGTGTATTAGGAGGAGGTTAGAGGTCCGTGTCACAAGTCTGTGTATTAGGAGGAGGTGAGAGGTCCGTGTCCTGGTGTCTGTGTATTAGGAGGAGGTGAGAGGTCAGTGTCCTGATATCTGTGTATTAGGAGGAGGTGAGAGGTCCGTGTCCTGTTATCTGTGTATTAGGAGGAGGTGAGGGGTCTGTGTTGTTGTGTCTGTGTATTAGGAGGAGGTGAGAGGTCCGTGTCCTGGTGTCTGTGTATTAGGAGGAGGTGAGAGGTCCGTGTCCTGGTGTCTGTGTATTAGGAGGAGGTGAGAGGTCTGTGTTGTTGTGTCTGTGTATTAGGAAGAGGTGAGAGGTCCGTGTCCTGGTGTCTGTGTATTAGGAGGAGGTGAGAGGTCCGTGTCCTTGTGTCTGTGTATTAGGAGGAGGTGAGAGGTCTGTGTTGTTGTGTCTATGTATTAGGAGGAGGTGAGAGGTCTGTGTCCTGGTGTCTGTGTATTAGGAAGAGGTGAGAGGTCCGTGTTGTGGTGTCTATGTATTAAGAGGAGGTGAGAGGTCCGTGTCCTTGTATCTGTGTATTAGGAGGAGGTGAGAGGTCAGTTTTGTGGTGTCTGTGTATTAGGAGGAGGTGAGAGGCCCGTGTCCTGGTATCTGTGTATTAGGAGGAGGTGAGAGGTCCGTGTTGTTGTGTCTGTGTATTAGGAAGAGGTGAGAGGCCCGTGTCCTGGTGTCTGTGTATTAGGAGGAGGTGAGAGGTCCGTGTCCCATGTCTGTGTATTAGGAGGAGGTGAGAGGTATGTGTCCTGGTGTCTGTGTATTAGGGGGAGGTGAGAGGTACGTGTCCTGGTGTCTGTGTATTAGGGGGAGGTGAGAGGTACGTGTCCTGGTGTCTGTGTATTAGGAGGAGGTAAGAGGTCCGTGTCCTGGTGTCTGTGTATTAGGAGGAGGTGAGAGGTCTGTGTCCTGGTGTCTGTGTATTAGGAGGAGGAGAGAGGTCCGTGTTGTGGTATCTGTGTCTGTGTATTAGGAGGAGGTGAGAGGTCTGTGTCCTGGTGTCTGTGTATTAGGAGTAGGATGCGAGGTCTGTGTCCTGGTGTCTGTGTATTAGGAGTAGGATGTGAGGTCTGTGTCCTGGTGTCTGTGTATTAGGAGTAGGATGCGAGGTCTGTGTCCTGGTGTCTGTGTATTAGGAGTAGGATGTGAGGTCTGTGTCCTGGTGTTTGTGTATTAGGAGGAGGTGAAAGGTCCGTGTTGTGCTGTCTGTGTATTAGGAGGAAGTGAGAGGTCCCTGTTGTGGTATCTTGGTATTAGGAGGAGGTGAGAGGCCCTTGTCCTGGTGTCTGTGTATTAGGAGGAGGTGAGAGGTCCATCTCCTGGTGTCTGTGTATTAGGAGGTGGTGAGAGGCCCGTGTCCTGGTGTCTGTGTATTAGGAGGAGGTGAGAGGTCCGTGTTGTGCTGTCTGTGTATTAGGAGGAGGTGAGAGGTCTGTGTCCTGTGTCTGTGTATTAGGAGGAGGTGAGAGGTCTGTGTCCTGTGTCTGTGTATTAGGAGGAGGTGAGAGGTCCGTGTCCTGGTGTCTGTGTATTAGGAGGAGGTGAGAGGTCCGTGTTGTGCTGTCTGTGTATTAGGAGGAGGTGAGAGGTCTGTGTCCTGTGTCTGTGTATTAGGAGGAGGTGAGAGGTCTGTGTCCTGTGTCTGTGTATTAGGAGGAGGTAAGAGGTCTGTGTCCTGGTGTCTGTGTATTAGAAAGAAGTGAGAGGTCCCTGTTGTGGTATCTTGGTATTAGCAGGAGGTGAGAGGCCCTTGTCCTGGTGTCTGTGTATTAGGAGGAGGTGAGAGGTCCATGTCCTGGTGTCTGTGTATTAGGAGGAGGTGAGAGGTTCGTGTTGTTGTGTCTGTGTATTAGGAGGAGGTGAGAGGTCCGTGTCCTGGTGTCTGTGTATTAGGAGGAGGTGAGGGGTCTGTGTTGTTGTGTCTGTGTATTAGGAGGAGGTGAGAGGTCCGTGTCCTTGTATCTGTGTATTAGGAGGAGGTGAGAGGTCAGTTTTGTGGTGTCTGTGTATTAGGAGGAGGTGAGAGGCCCGTGTCCTGGTATCTGTGTATTAGGAGGAGGTGAGAGGTCCGTGTTGTTGTGTCTGTGTATTAGGAAGAGGTGAGAGGCCCGTGTCCTGGTGTCTGTGTATTAGGAGGAGGTGAGAGGTCCGTGTCCCATGTCTGTGTATTAGGAGGAGGTGAGAGGTATGTGTCCTGGTGTCTGTGTATTAGGGGGAGGTGAGAGGTACGTGTCCTGGTGTCTGTGTATTAGGGGGAGGTGAGAGGTACGTGTCCTGGTGTCTGTGTATTAGGAGGAGGTTAGAGGTCCGTGTCCTGGTGTCTGTGTATTAGGAGGAGGTGAGAGGTCTGTGTCCTGGTGTCTGTGTATTAGGAGGAGGAGAGAGGTCCGTGTTGTGGTATCTGTGTCTGTGTATTAGGAGGAGGTGAGAGGTCTGTGTCCTGGTGTCTGTGTATTAGGAGTAGGATGCGAGGTCTGTGTCCTGGTGTCTGTGTATTAGGAGTAGGATGTGAGGTCTGTGTCCTGGTGTCTGTGTATTAGGAGTAGGATGCGAGGTCTGTGTCCTGGTGTCTGTGTATTAGGAGTAGGATGTGAGGTCTGTGTCCTGGTGTTTGTGTATTAGGAGGAGGTGAAAGGTCCGTGTTGTGCTGTCTGTGTATTAGGAGGAAGTGAGAGGTCCCTGTTGTGGTATCTTGGTATTAGGAGGAGGTGAGAGGCCCTTGTCCTGGTGTCTGTGTATTAGGAGGAGGTGAGAGGTCCATCTCCTGGTGTCTGTGTATTAGGAGGTGGTGAGAGGCCCGTGTCCTGGTGTCTGTGTATTAGGAGGAGGTGAGAGGTCCGTGTTGTGCTGTCTGTGTATTAGGAGGAGGTGAGAGGTCTGTGTCCTGTGTCTGTGTATTAGGAGGAGGTGAGAGGTCTGTGTCCTGTGTCTGTGTATTAGGAGGAGGTGAGAGGTCCGTGTCCTGGTGTCTGTGTATTAGGAGGAGGTGAGAGGTCCGTGTTGTGCTGTCTGTGTATTAGGAGGAGGTGAGAGGTCTGTGTCCTGTGTCTGTGTATTAGGAGGAGGTGAGAGGTCTGTGTCCTGTGTCTGTGTATTAGGAGGAGGTAAGAGGTCTGTGTCCTGGTGTCTGTGTATTAGAAAGAAGTGAGAGGTCCCTGTTGTGGTATCTTGGTATTAGCAGGAGGTGAGAGGCCCTTGTCCTGGTGTCTGTGTATTAGGAGGAGGTGAGAGGTCCATGTCCTGGTGTCTGTGTATTAGGAGGAGGTGAGAGGTTCGTGTTGTTGTGTCTGTGTATTAGGAGGAGGTGAGAGGTCCGTGTCCTGGTGTCTGTGTATTAGGAGGAGGTGAGAGGTTGGTGTGCTGGTGTCTGTGTATTAGGAGGAGGTGAGCGGTCCGTGTTGTTGTGTCTGTGTATTAGGAGGAGGTGAGGGGTCCGTGTTGTTGTGTCTGTGTATTAGGAAGAGGTGAGAGGCCCGTGTCCTGGTGTCTGTGTATTAGGAGGAGGTGAGAGGCCCGTGTCCTGGTGTCTGTGTATTAGGAGGAGGTGAGCGGTCCGTGTCCTGGTGTCTGTGTATTAGGAGGAGGTGAGAGGTTGGTGTGCTGGTGTCTGTGTATTAGGAGGAGGTGAGCGGTCCGTGTTGTTGTGTCTGTGTATTAGGAGGAGGTGAGGGGTCCGTGTTGTTGTGTCTGTGTATTAGGAAGAGGTGAGAGGCCTGTGTCCTGGTGTCTGTGTATTAGGAGGAGGTGAGAGGCCCGTGTCCTGGTGTCTGTGTATTAGGAGTAGGTGAGCGGTCCGTGTCCTGGTGTCTGTGTATTAGGAGGAGATGAGAGATCTGTGTCTCGCGTCCGTGTATTAGGAGGAGGTGAGAGGTCCGAGTCCTGGTGTCTGTGTGTTAGGAAGAGGTGAGAGGCCCGTGTCCTGGTGTCTGTGTATTAGGAGGAGGTGAGAGGTTGGTGTGCTGGTGTCTGTGTATTAGGAGGAGGTGAGAGGTTCGTGTCTCGTGTCCGTGTATTAGGAGGAGGTGAGAGGTCCGAGTCCTGGTGTCTGTGTGTTAGGAAGAGGTGAGAGGCCCGTGTCCTGGTGTCTGTGTATTAGGAGGAGGTGAGAGGTCCATGTCCTGTGTCTTAGGAGGAGGTGAGAGGTCCGTGTTCTGTGTCTGTGTATTAGGAGGAGGTGAGAGGTCCGTGTCCTGGTGTCTTTGTACTCTGAGTAGATACGAGGTATGTGTCCTGATGTCTGAGTATTAGGAGGAGGTGATATGTCCCTGTCCTGGTGTCTGTGTATTAGGAGGAGGTGAGAGGTCCATGTCCTGGTGTCTGTGTATTAGGAGGAGGTGAGAGGTCCATGTCCTGGTGTCTGTGTATTAGGAGGAGGTGAGAGGTCCATGTCCTGGAGTCTGTGTATTAGGAGGAGGTGAGAGGTCCATGTTCTGTGTCTGTGTATTAGGAGGAGGTGAGAGGTCCGTGTCCTGGTGTCTGTGTATTAGGAGGAGGTGAGAGGTCCGTGTCCTGGTGTCTTTGTACTCGGAGTAGATACGAGGTATGTGTCCTGATGTCTGTGTATTACATACATTAGGGGTGGGGAAAGGGACATGTACAGATTTGGATGTATACATATTAGGAGACATGTGAGAGGTATGTTTCCTGATATATATGTATTAGGTGGAGGTGAGTATATTGTCCCCAGGGTGAGAGTCTGAGCAGCAGGTATGCATCAGTACTGAGTAGTACATCTGATTCGAAACCCTGACGCTACATCCCTTTCTTTTCCAGGTACCTCTAAGGGCTTGTGCAAACAGATCGACCACTTCCCGGAGGACGCAGATTATGAAGCGGATACCGCAGAATATTTCCTCCGTAAGTACCCTATTATACCCTAATAGAATACAAGGAATTACAGTGGGAGAAGGTTATTTGGAGGTTCCATGTTCAGTGGACCTTGGTCTGCATTCTCCTCTGGTGATAGAATAAAAAGTATCATCATGTCTTAGGGATATTGTTGTCCATTTTCCTAAACTGTTAGAGATTTCATGCCATGTGAGTATTGTAGTCTATTCTTTTGTGGACATAGAACATAAGTTATCTTCCATTTGAAAAGGTTCTGTGGAGGTCCAATGCCATAAAGATCATGTTCTCCATTTGTCTGTGTTAATAGAATAACATGTGTAAAAGTGTGAGAAGATTATGTAGAGGTTCCATGTCAGTGAAGACCTTGTTCTCCATGCTATTGTGCAGATAAAATACAAAGCATTAGTGTGAGCAGGTTCTGTACAGGTTCCATGTCAGTGTAGACCTTGTTCTCCATGCTATTGTGCAGATAGAATACAAAGCATCAATGTGAGCAGGTTCTGTACAGATTCCATGTCAGTGTAGACCTTGTTCCCCATACTATTGTGCAGATAGAATACAAAGCATCAGTGTGAGCAGGTTCTGTACAGGTTCCATGTCATTGTAGACCTTGTTCTCCATGCTATTGTGCTGATAGAATAGAAAGCATCAGTGTGAGAATGTTCTGTACAGGTTCCATGTCATTGTAGACCTTGATCTCCATGCTATTGTGCAGATAGAATACAAAGCATCAGTGTGAGCAGGTTCTGTACAGGTTCCATGTCATTGTAGACCTTGTTCTCCATGCTATTGTGCTGATAGAATAGAAAGCATCAGTGTGAGAATGTTCTGTACAGGTTCCATGTCATTGTAGACCTTGATCTCCATGCTATTGTGCAGATAGAATACAAAGCCTCAGTGTGAGCAGGTTCTATTCTTTTGTTGACATGTACATGTACAGGTTCCATGTCAGTGTAGACCTTGTTCTCTATGCTATTATGCAGATAGAATACAAAGCATCAGTGTGAGCAGGTTCTGTACAGGTTCCATGTCAGTGAAGACCTTGTTCTCCATGCTATTGTGCAGATAGAATACAAAACATCAGTGTGAGAAGGTTCTGTACAGGTTCCATGTCAGTGTAGACCTTGTTCTCCATGCTATTGTGCAGATAGAACACAAAGCATCAGTGTGAGAATGTTCTGTAGAGGTTCCATGTCAGTGTAGACCTTGTTCCCCATACTATTGTGCAGATAGAATACAAAGCATCAGTGTGAGCAGGTTCTGTACAGGTTCCATGTCATTGTAGACCTTGTTCTCCATGCTATTGTGCTGATAGAATAGAAAGCATCAGTGTGAGAATGTTCTGTACAGGTTCCATGTCATTGTAGACCTTGATCTCCATGCTATTGTGCAGATAGAATACAAAGCCTCAGTGTGAGCAGGTTCTGTACAGGTTCCATGTCAGTGTAGACCTTGTTCCCCATACTATTGTGCAGATAGAATACAAAGCATCAGTGTGAGCAGGTTCTGTACAGGTTCCATGTCAGTGTAGACCTTGTTCTCCATGCTATTGTGCTGATAGAATAGAAAGCATCAGTGTGAAAATGTTCTGTACAGGTTCCATGTCATTGTAGACCTTGATCTCCATGCTATTGTGCAGATAGAATACAAAGCCTCACTGTGAGTAGGTTCTGTACAGGTTCCATGTCAGTGTAGACCTTGTTCTCCATGCTATTATGCAGATAGAATACAAAGCATCAGTGTGAGCAGGTTCTGTACAGGTTCCATGTCAGTGTAGACCTTGGTCCCCATACTATTGTGCTGATAGAATAGAAAGCATCAGTGTGAGAATGTTCTGTACAGGTTCCATGTCATTGTAGACCTTGATCTCCATGCTATTGTGCAGATAGAATACAAAGCCTCAGTGTGAGCAGGTTCTATTCTTTTGTTGACATGTACATGTACAGGTTCCATGTCAGTGTAGACCTTGTTCTCTATGCTATTATGCAGATAGAATACAAAGCATCAGTGTGAGCAGGTTCTGTACAGGTTCCATGTCAGTGAAGACCTTGTTCTCCATGCTATTGTGCAGATAGAATACAAAACATCAGTGTGAGAAGGTTCTGTACAGGTTCCATGTCAGTGTAGACCTTGTTCTCCATGCTATTGTGCAGATAGAACACAAAGCATCAGTGTGAGAATGTTCTGTAGAGGTTCCATGTCAGTGTATACCTTGTTCTCCATGCTATTGTGCAGATAGAATACAAAGCATCAGTGTGAGCAGGTTCTGTACAGGTTCCATGTCAGTGTAGACCTTGTTCTCAATTCTGTTGTGCAGATAGAACACAAAGCATCAGTGTGAGAAGGTTCTGTAGAGGTTCTATGTCAGTGTAGACTTTGTTCTCCATGCTATTGTGCAGATAGAATACAAAGCATCAGTATGAGAAGGTTCTGTAGAGGTTCTATGTCAGTGTATACCTTGTTCTCCATGCTATTGTGCAGATAGAATACAAAGCATCAGTGTGAGCAGGTTCTGTACAGGTTCCATGTCAGTGTAGACCTTGTTCTCCATGCTATTGTGCAGATAGAATAGAAAGCATCAGTGTGAGAAGGTTCTGTAGAGGTTCTATGTCAGTGTAGACCTTGTTCTCCATGCTATTGTGCAGATAGAATAGAAAGCATCAGTGTGAGAAGGTTCTGTAGAGGTTCTATGTCAGTGTAGACCTTGTTCTCCATGCTATTGTGCAGATAGAATACAAAGCATCAATGTGAGAATGTTCTGTACAGGTTCCATGTCAGTGTAGACCTTGTTCTCCATGCTATTGCGCAGATAAAATACAAAGCATCAATGTGAGCAGGTTCTGTAGATGTTCCATGTTGGATGGGTCTTGTTGTAAATTCTCCTGAAGAGAAGATTCTGAAGAGGTTCCAAGTCATGTGAATCTTGTGCATTTTGAATGGTGATAGAGTATAAATACTCACAATGTAATGACATTCTCTATATATGCTGAGTTTATATGAGCCTTGGACCAGTTTGGTCAACGTTCTCTAATCTCCTTTGAATACTTTGATTTTGGACGAATACAGCTACTGTATGTGGGACATTTCTTCTATACATGTGCAATCCTGGTGTGATTTCCCTCTAGCCCTGATATAACACAAGATATAAGTGTTATAAGTTTCTAAATATATGCCATGGAATCGACTCAAATTTTGTTGACCATTCCTCTGTGTTGAAAGAAGTAAATGTAATAATTGAGAGAGAAGGTTCTGTGGATGTGCCAAGTCAGTATAATCCTTGTCATCCATCCCCCATTGATTCACCTTAGTTATGGTAGAACACAAGGTATCACTCACTGTATGAACTTTAATATAATTGCCAAATTAGTTTACAACCTTGTCTCTACTCCTGTGACCTGCCTCTTGTATTGCCCATGTTCAAAGCCCTTGGCGGTCCTGAGTGCTAGCGACTCTTTCACTCTGATACAATAGCATATATAGCATAATCGTATAGTGAGCTTATTTACATGTGCCAAGTTTGTATGGGCCAGTGTTCCCAGGATTCTCCACTCTGCTAGCAATAGAGCAATGTTAAAGCACTGGATTTCCTACTTTATTTCACCCTAAAATATATATTGCATATATTTAATTAATGGTTATTTATTATTATGTTGCTATTTAATTATTTTTTTTAGTTGTCAGTATTTGGATAAAAAATCAATTTACCTTGGAGTTGAGAGGAACCCTCAGGAAACCCTTATGGGCCTTGGAATGTTTGTAACTTTCTTTTCTACAGATTGTCAAATTGGAGTAGATAATCTTAGTGTAGAACTGTGGGAAAATAATTTATGTCTGCATTGCCATCTCTCTCCTCTGATGCTGGTATAATAAAAAATATAATAATTAGAGAAGGTACCATGGATATGTTGGAATATAGTGTATCTCAGTTCCATTGTTTCCCTGTGATGTTGGTAAAATAAAAGAATGATAGTTTGAGAAGGTTCTGCAGATGTTTGGGCTTGCATTGATCCGTACCCTTTATGGTCACTTTTCTCCACTGATTCCCACAGAACATATAGCATTAGAGATGAGAAGGTCCTGTAGATATGGTCAGTGTATATTATTATGAGTTTTTGGTGAGTTTTAAGGCAGGGAGATAAGAGTAAGGCAAGTAGCTCCACAGAATAGGTGACGCTCAAGAAAAATCCTGAAGGTTGAGGAGAGAGGAGGTAACAGAAGTGGAGATGCAGGCCAAGTGTGGTTGGGGAATTATTTGTAGATGAGGACAGATATATAGTGGGGTACACTTTATGCAAGGGGTTGTATGTTAAAGATTATTTTGGAGGCTATGGGAAGCCAGTAGAGTGACTGGTAGAGAGGTGCTAGAGACACAAGTGTCGAGGGAGGTAAATAGGTCTAGTAGGCACGTTCATTAAATATTGGAGTTGATGTGAGGTATGATGAGTGAGTAGATTCAAGTTTTTGCTTTGTCTTCTGAAGATAGCGACGTATTCTGGAGATCATTTTTAGGTGAAGATGACATGTTTTGGTTATTTATTGGAAGTGAGGAGTGAAATAGAGGGCATAGTGTAATATAATCCAAGATATTGGCCTGATGTATATTTACATGTAACATATATTATGAATGTGTACAGACCGTATTTACTATACTCCGGTCTCTCTCTTTTCTAGGGGCTGTGAGGGCTTCCAGTATATTCCCCATCCTCAGTGTGATCCTGCTCTTCATGGGAGGGCTTTGCATTGCGGCCAGTGAGTTCTACAAGACCCGACACAACATTATACTGAGTGCCGGCATCTTCTTTGTGTCTGCAGGTAATGAATACCACCTGAGAAGGGATATGGGTAAGGGGAGAGTATCTGTGGCAAGGAGGTTCATTGCAGAACATCATGGGACCCAAATGGATTTGACACCACAAGCTGCTCTATTTAGTTTGGTTAAAAAAAACACCACAGTAAATAACCACTTGACAATACAACTAAATAGAAGAGTAAGTCCCACTATGATAACCCTCCCACTTAAGCAGACTAGCAATCCAAGATGCAATCCTTCAGGACACTACAGTGGCCCTTTGATTTCCCCCCACCAAAGGTCCAAAATAAGGGAGGTTTATCCTGTGCCAGCCCAATGGGAAGAAAAGCATCTTTAAGATGTGTCTCTTTGAGAAATTTTAAATATGTGTATATGCTAAGCTAGATATTTTTTTCAGAACTAAATATTTTGCCTCTGTGTGACACTCTATGTTAATTTGTGACATGCTGTGCTAGTTGGTGGCTCTGTATGTTCATTTGCAACACTGTGAGCCACATTCAATTCCAAGCCTGCAGCTTGCTCGCTGAAGGCCGCATGTCTGTGATCGAGTTGCCGGCTCCCGTTGGTCTCTGTTTGCGAAGCTATTCAATTGCTCCAACTCGCGAGTTGCAATCCTGAAGCCAGCTTCATAAACCATGCACTGGTTCAGAGCAGTTGTGGGCAGGAATCGTATCAATTCACTGAGCCCGTAAACGCACATTTCGAATCGGCCAATAGAAAATGAGACTGTCATAACTACTGCAGTAAAACATGAAGGCTACATGTCAATCGATCAGGTTCAGGAGTCCGATATGCGATCAGACTTGCACAACCTTGTAAATGAAGATTTTTGAAAATGAATGCCAATAATGTTCTAGTCCATATGGGTGGCCTGATATGTATTAACCCAATATTCTTTAACCCCCAAATTACACATAAAAATAAAACTTATTTCCTGAAGTTGTGCGTGCTTGAGACTGTTGTGCAATTAATTATAATGTCTGTCATCGTTCTCCCCGTAATTTACAGTGCAGTGTTACAGTTTTATTTGCATTCTCAGTGCAACAAATTGGTGTTTAACCCCCTTGCGGGTCCTCTCGAGCACACGTAGGATTTTCTCCTCCATTTGCGATTTACAAGTGTGGATACCTTTGCAAACTCTGGGAATCGGAGCAATTGAATAGCGATTTGTCATTTTAGTCCTGCAAAAGTGACACATCGAAGGCTTCTGGATGGTGTAAGTTACGAGTTGTACGGCCGACATTTTTTCAAGCTCGTAACTCGTAACCCGATCCGAGCCCGCAAAAAGATGCCAATTGAATAGCAAATTTGACTGCGTTCTCCACTTGCGAGCTCGGATCTGAAAATCGCAGCAATTGAATGAGGCTCTGTGTGTTTGATTACTGTAGGCAGTGAGAGATAGCTGTCTATACACGAACAAAGTATCAACGGCACATATTAACAAGCAGAAGAAAACATGGTGTGTCAAAAGCTTGCACTCCAGGGCACAGGTCCCTAACAAACTCAGCCATGGGCTCTAAAACACTGGTGGAACCTCAGAACTACAAAATAATTCATGTTGAACAAACTCTTCCAAGTGGAACAGAATTATCTCCAGTGGCACAAACCTATCTAAAATATTCCAAAGATCACCAAGGACATAAAAAATCCTCCCAAACATTCATAACCTAGCCCAATCACAAAGCTTTCAAGAAGAAACCATTTATATTGGCATAAGGTACTTACAGAAATTCAAAATTTCCTGGAAATTGATCTTTAGCTATTCCATCCACACATCACCCTGGGAATATATCCCTGCATGACTAAATTATCAGATACAAGCTTGACTCTTAGATTTGAGTTAACAGTTACTGTGCAGAAATCAGCTTTGAATTGTAAAGCTAAGTCACCTAATGTAAGTTTTAGGAAGGATAAACCATGTCATAAGACTCAAATATACTACAACACTGGCGATCCTTGGGTTTCCATTTTGTACGACCATGAAACTATCACGCCAAAAGCTTAAACTTTGTGGAAAGCTTTGTAGTTCCAGAAATGGATACAGAAAGAGGTGATGAGGTTCAGTGTGTGCAAATTTTGAGGTTAGGGTTTAGACACCCGAGAGCCATTTGAGGTACATCAGGGGGACATGTGGGATTCCACAGAAGTCATGGGGATCTGCCAGTATATTTGGACACCAAGTAGAGCTCCATGGCTATAATAGTTTAGGAAACAGTTGTAGAGAGTGCATTTACACATGGAGAGTGCAAGTTGCAGTACTGGTGCTTTGGATTATCTCTCTCTCTCTTGAGGTTCTTCACTATGATGATCACCTGTAATGATCAAGCAATGATCAGCTACATAAGAGAATGGAGACATAAGAAGCACAAGCGTGAATAGACCAGAGGTAGATGATACGGTTATGGAGGAGTTTGTTAGAAACCAAGATGAAAATAAGGAAAATTCTCCAATCTCTTATCTGTCTGATTTAATGGATAAGAGATCAATATGTTGGTGAGCTGGCATACAATGGTCAAAGAGGTGTCTTGCAGGCAGTAACAGGTTTGGAATTTAGCTGTGTGAAGGTCATGAGCTACTTCTTCTATTGATACTTCAATGGAGTGTGAATGGGAGGAGCAAGACGGAAGAGGCTCAGTAATATCAAAGAAGCAGTCCCACCAACATTGTGTGTATGAGTAGCAAGACTGGAGAAGAGTGAAGTTGCCTTGTAAAATAATTGTCTTAATTCCGAAAGATAGGAGGAAGCTTTGAAGATAAATGTAGGCAAGAAATGCAACACAGAGATGCAGAGAGTGAGAAAGGAGATAAAAGCTCAAGATAACATAATCTTTCATATTAGTTAATAAATCCATGGTACCCCAATTATATTTCCAATAGAGACAGATCAATAAACCATTAATGAATACATTTCACGCACCATAACCTGCAAAACATGTCCCAACATGTTCCTTAAACACATTGCCTGGTCAGCTGGTTGATTCTCAAATTGGGCCCAGTAGGATAAATTTGATATCTAGAATTATTAAACTTTTTGGCTTTGTTTTACAATTCTTGAGTTAAACCAACATTCTTTTAATAGCCTAACTTTTATTTTGTACTTCACATGTAACATTACATGTTCTTTTTTTTGTTTATGATCCTTTTCTATTTGTTCTACTTGCTCTCTGTCAGGCTCTTTTTTGCCCACCACTGCTCTGTTCTTTAACATCCATCTACCTTCTTCTTGGCTTCCATTAGCTTTGGTGTCCACCAACCTACTTACTTTCTCTGTCGCTAATATAAATTTTGTCTGTCTTCTAAATGTCTAATTCTTTATACTCAACTGCTTTCTTCCTCTTTCGTCTCTTTCATTATCTTCTTCACTGACCAATCACTTCTTTGTCAAATCTTCCCTGGCAAAGTGTTGCTTCTTCAAATCCTCACTGTTTTTCTCTCTTGTTCCCCTGACTCATAGGCCTGAGCAACATCATTGGGATCATCGTGTACATATCTGCCAATGCTGGTGATCCTTCCAAGAGCGATTCCAAGAAAAACAGCTACTCGTATGGCTGGTCCTTCTATTTTGGGGCACTTTCCTTCATTATTGCTGAAATGGTGGGGGTGCTGGCCGTCCATATGTTCATTGACCGCCACAAGCAGCTGAGGGCCACGGCACGGGCCACGGACTACCTTCAGTCCTCTGCCATCACCCGTATCCCAAGCTATCGCTACCGTTACCAGAGGCGCAGCCGATCCAGTTCCCGGTCCACGGAGCCATCCCACTCTCGTGATGCCTCCCCAGTAGGGCTCAAGGGCTTCAACACCCTCCCCTCCACCGAGATCTCCATGTACACGCTGAGCCGCGACCCCCTCAAGTCGGCCGGGACCCCCACGGCCACTTATAACTCGGATAACAGCTTCCTCCAAGTTCATAACTGTATACCCAAAGATAACAAGGACTCTGCGCACACCAACACAGCCAACCGCAGGACCACCCCGGTATGAGACAGGACGGAGGAGGAAGACGGGAGAGAGGAATGGGGAGAGGGAGAAGAGGGTCAGAAAGCTAAGCTAGAGTGGAAGAGACTACTGGATCTGTCTATCAAGCTTTTGGCCGTGAAGTAGACTTCAAATTGGCCCTGTTGGGCTCTAACTCACGTCCCAAAACTGCCCTTTTTAATCATGACTCAAATACCAAAACTACCCATTTTTAGTTGTAAATCAAAAATGACTTTTAGACTTGAATTTCCAGTTATATACTTGAGGCCTGTGTTAACCTCTTCAAAGCTGGACCTACAGTCTCATTGATATTACAATATTCCTCCCAACACACCTAAGCCTTTAGGACAAGTCGGTCCACTGTTATAAACCCCTATCCCTCGGCATTGTGGGAGTTGTAGTTTTCAATATAGACTTATGGACTACAAATCCTACAATACATGTGGTGTAAGAAAGAGGACTGTTTCACACCATCAAATTATTCAAAAACTTGAGGTCAGTTGGCAAATTTTACTGACTGTTCCACCAACTGGCACTGAATGATCTTGAAATTTCAGAAGGCCGTTAGTGTGAGTCTGATACACAGATCCAGAAGGGTTAAAGGCAGAGCTCACTCCAATCAATATAGCCTCAAAATGTACTGAACAAAATAGCATCTAGAACAATACTCCAAATGTCAGAATCAAAATCTAGAAAAAGCTTTACGTAATTCTGAAATTCAGAATGGAATCATGTTCCGGCATCTAGAATTGGGTTCTAGAGGCCTTATATCCAGAATAATGTGGTTTGATCTAAAATCACATTTCTCAATGCTGAAGCCGGGTATGCTAATTATGAGCTGCATAAACTGAACCTCTTGTTCTCTTTCTCAATCTTTTATCTATAACTAGTATCTATATATATGTTCTATATCTGTTATCTATATCTATTATCTATATCTGCCCACTCACATCTCTATATTTTCATCTACATAGTTATATCTATCTATCATCCATCTATCTATCTATCTATCTATCTATCTATCTATGTATCTATCTACCATCTATCTATCTATCTATCTATCTATCTATCTATCTATCTATCTATCTATCATCTATCTATCTATATATCTATCTATCTATCTATCTGTCACTCCTTTCCTCCTTCTCACACTCAGCCTCTTTCCCTCCTGCATTTCTCTATTTTCCTACACTCCCCCTCCCATCACCCTCCAATCTCTCTCTGCCACACTACCACCATCTCTCTCTCTTTCCTTTCTACCTCCTTCTCTCCCTCTTTCTCTCTCTCCTATGTTATAATCTCATCTACGTGAGAGATATAACACTGCAAAACTTCTGACATTGTCAAATCCACTTATAAAACATTTTGAGGCCATAATTTACTATGGAGTCAGCCTGTCTTTAAAGCAGTCTTGCTTGTTTGGGGTTTAAATACTTTAATATCCACCCCTCCCAAAAAATCTATGCTGAATTACAAATGATAGTGAGTATCTATCTTAATATTCATGTGTGTATATATATATATATATATATATATATATATATATATATATTTATATACATATTTATATCTGCGTGTGTCTATATATATATATATATATATATATATATATATATATATATAGATACATAGATATATTTACATATATATATTATCAGAATGATCTGTAAAAATTACAGAAAACAAGGATATCATTAGATGATTGATCAATAGACTGTGTATATATATATATATATATATATATATATATATATATATATAAATATATATATATATAAAAGATGCTAGGCATCCCTATATTGTGCTGCGAGCCAGAGTATAGATACTCAATATCAATATGTTGTTTAGCCTATTTATTAATAATTTACTGATTTAAGATACAGCATGAAAATTAAGAGGGGTGTTTAATTAACTGTGCTTAGAGATACTAAGTATCATTGTACAAGATTGTGATTTTTATGTTACGAGGGGCTGAACATGTTTTGAGATACTCCATATCATTATACAGATCAACGTGTTTGAGAGGTTTTCCCTTCTCCCCATACAAGCAAGCTGTAAAGCAGAAAGGGGCCGTGTCACAGCAAGGGGACCCATATGGTAAAAAGAAAAAAATGCAAGAAGAACGAAGAAAAACTGCAAAGAAAAAAATAAACAAAAAGCGTGAATTTCTTAAAAAATAAAAGACAAAAAAAAATCAAAACACACATTTAAAAAAAATCCCTGAAAGGATAGAATGAACCAAACAAGAAAAATGCATGAAAAACCTCTATGTACCCATTCATTTTATCAATTCATTTAAATAACAAAAAAATTGAAGTGAAAGGACAAGTAAATGGGGTGAAAAAATACAGGGGGTCGGAAAAAACCCAAAAAAGGGACGAGATTTTCAAGAGAAATATTTAAAATAAATTCAGGGTTTTTGTGGGGGTGGGGAGAAGGGGGAGGGTCATAGGATTGAGATTTTATTTCAAATGTTTGATTTTTATTTATTTGATTTTTTTTACCACTTTAATAGGGTGGGGTGACATTTTATGGTTGGACACAGAAAATACCAGGCCAGGCTTTTAGACTTTCTATAAAGACAAGTTACAACAAATATTTACTTTAAATTGATTATTATGAATGATATTTAAAAAAAATTAAGATAATTACCCTCATATAGAAAAAAATAATAATATATATATATATATATATATATATATATTTTCTGTTAGGTATATATATATATATAATCAGTATTTAAAAAATATATATATATGTTTTTCTCTATGTTAAGTATATATAATTATATATATGTTTATAAATATATATAAAATATATATATATATATATATATATATATACATATTTATATATATATATATATATATATATATATATATATATAAATAATATAAATATAGATAGAAATAGATAGAAATATAGATATACGGTATATATAATTTTTTTCATTTTTATACTGATACATATAAACATATGTATAGAGAGAAGAAATTATACGCAAAAATAAAGTATTAGGAGACGACAAAGAATTATAGGATGAAGCAAAGGAAGAGAAATATATAGGTAGGGGTTATATGGAGCTATAGAATGGGATATAAGAAGGTGATTTATGTGAGGGATTATATGGTATAGTACTAGGTAGAGGTATGTCAGGGAAAATGTTTATGGTGCACTGGGAGGAATAATGGTGAGATATATATGAAGCTATAGGGGATTATTATAGGGGGAGCTATATGGAGCTGCGAGGTGTTATAGGGAGGGTATGTAGAGCTTATAGGGAGACATTATAAGCGAAAACAGGAAATTAGTGAGGTGTTATATGGAATGTTAAGAGATATTAGAGGTAAGGTTATATGCAAATATTATATATATATATATATATATATATATTGGGATTGTTATATGGAGCCATATATCTTAGAAATAGAGGTTATATAATGCTATAGGGATGTTAACAAGCTATATTGATGAGATAGGTCACATGATTGTATTATAGGCGCTGTCCTAGTCCTAGTTACTGTGCAATATTATCTATCAGATCTTAATTCCCCAAAACCTGATTAATTCATCTTGGAACAAGCAGAATATCAGCCCACGTCCCCCTCACTCCTCGAACAGCTGTGACTAATTCTCATCTAAATACCAAGGTATTAAATCTGTACTTTACAGGGAGCCTCAAAGCCTGGCCTGGCAGTGTCTTTATTTATGAGTCTGTATATATTTATAGATATAATATATATAATATATATATACCCGCAAAATAGTATACTTACAGACCTCTCTGGAACGAAGGGGGTTATAAAAGATAAGAGAGTCCCGCAAGACAAAACTGGGTGAAATATTAGGGATTTTCTGATTTATTTTCTTTTTCTTTTCTTTTTTTTCTTTTTTTTTCTCCTTTTTTTAATAAAAAACTGAACAGTTATAAATAAATGTAAATATGTACCTGCGTCCTAGCAAGAGGAGGAACATGGTGGTTATTTCATTATTAGGGGATTTTGGGGTCAAAACATGATTGTTACTTTTTCTCTGTCTCCGCGAAACACTGTGAAATCCAACAAAAAGAGTTCAAAAAGTACCAGTCGCCTGTCTGTGTGTACATGTGTGAGGGGAGCCTGGCACTGCCACTGTCTGTGTGTGTGTTAACATGTGTGAGGAGAGCCTGGCACTGCCACTGTCTGTGTGTGTGTGTACATGTGTGAGGAGAGCCTGGCACTGCCACTGTCTGTGTGTGTGTATGTACATGTGTGAGAGGAGACTGGCACTGCCACTGTCTGTTTTTACATGTGTGAGGGGAGCCTGGCACTGCCACTGTCTGTATGTGTGTACATGTGTGAGGAGAGTCTGGCACTGCCACTGTCTGTGTGTACATGTGTGAGAGGAGCCTGGCACTGCCACTGTCTGTCTATGTACATATGTGAGGGGAGCCTGGCACTGCCACTGTCTGTCTGTATATGTGTGAGAGGAGCGTGGCACTGCCACTGTCTGTCTGTGTGTACATGTGTGAGTGGAGTCTGGCACTGCCACTGTCTGTCTGTGCATGTGTGAAGGGGAGTCTAGCACTGCCACTGTCTATGTGTGTGTACATATGTGAAGGGAGCCTGTACTGCCACTGTCTGTCTGTGTACATGTGTGAGAGGAGCCTGGCACTGCCACGTTCTGTCTGTACATGTGTGAGGGGAGCCTGGCACTGCCACTGTCTGTGTGTACATGTATGAGGGGAGCCTGTCACTGCTGCTGTATGTCGTTGTGTACATGTGTGGGGAGCCTGGCACTGCCAATGTCTGTGTGTACATCTGGGAGGGGAGCCTGGCACTGCCACCAACTGTCTGTGTGTACATGTGTGAGGGGAGCCTGGCACTGCCACTGTCTGTCTATGTACATGTGTGAGGGGATCTTGGCACTGCCACTGTCTGTGGGTACATGTGTTAGGAGAGCCTGGCACTGCCACTGTCAGTCTATGTACATGTGTGAGGGGATCTTGGCACTGCCACTGTCTGTGGGTACATGTGTGAGGGGAGCGTGGCACTGCACCTGTCTGTCTATGTACATGTGTGAGGGGAGCCTGCCACTGCCACTGTCTGACTCTGTACATTTTTGAGGGGAGCCTGGCACTGCCACTGTCTGTCTGAGTGTACATGTGTGAGGGGAGCCTGACACTGCCACTGTCTGTCTGTGTGTACATGTGTGAGGGGAGCCTGGCACTGCCACCTCTGTCTGTGTGTACATGTGTGAGGGGAGCCTGGCACTGCCACTGTCTGTCTATGTACATGTGTGAGGGGATCTTGGCACTGCTACTGTCTGTGGGTACATGTGTGAGGGGAGCGTGGCACTGCACCTGTCTGTCTATGTACATGTGTGAGGGGAGCCTGGCACTGCCACTGTCTGTCTATGTACATGTGTGAGGGGATCTTGGCACTGCTACTGTCTGTGGGTACATGTGTGAGGGGAGCGTGGCACTGCACCTGTCTGTCTATGTACATGTGTGAGGGGAGCCTGGCACTGCCGCTGTCTGTCTATGTACATGTGTGGGGGGATCTTGGCACTGCTACTGTCTGTGGGTACATGTGTGAGGAGAGCCTGGCACTGCCACTGTCAGTCTATGTACATGTGTGAGGGGATCTTGGCACTGCCACTGTCTGTGGGTACATGTGTGAGGGGAGCGTGGCACTGCACCTGTCTGTCTATGTACATGTGTGAGGGGAGCCTGGCACTGCCACCTCTGTCTGTGTGTACATGTGTGAGGGGAGCCTGGCACTGCCACTGTCTGTCTATGTACATGTGTGAGGGGATCTTGGCACTGCCACTGTCTGTGGGTACATGTGTTAGGAGAGCCTGGCACTGCCACTGTCAGTCTATGTACATGTGTGAGGGGATCTTGGCACTGCCACTGTCTGTGGGTACATGTGTGAGGGGAGCGTGGCACTGCACCTGTCTGTCTATGTACATGTGTGAGGGGAGCGTGGCACTGCACCTGTCTGTCTATGTACATGTGTGAGGGGAGCCTGGCACTGCCACTGTCTGTCTATGTACATGTGTGAGGGGAGCCTGGCACTGCCACTGTCTGTCTATGTACATTTTTGAGGGGAGCCTGGCACTGCCACTGTCTGTCTGAGTGTACATGTGTGAGGGGAGCCTGCCACTGCCACTGTCTGTCTGTGTGTACATGTGTGAGGGGAGCCTGGCACTGCCACCTCTGTCTGTCTATGTACATGTGTGAGGGGAGCCTGGCACTGCACCTGTCTGTCTATGTACATGTGTGAGGGGATCTTGGCACTGCTACTGTCTGTGGGTACATGTGTTAGGAGAGCCTGGCACTGCCACTGTCTGTCTATGTACATGTGTGAGGGGATCTTGGCACTGCCACTGTCTGTCGGTACATGTGTGAGGGGAGCCTGGCACTGCCACTGTCTGTGGGTACATGTGTGAGGGGAGCATGGCACTGTACCTGTCTGTCTATGTACATGTGTGAGGGGAGCCTGCCACTGCCACTGTCTGTCTATGTACATGTTTGAGGGGAGCCTGGCACTGCCACTGTCTGTCTGTGTGTACAAGTGTGAGGGGAGCCTGGCACTGCCACTGTCTGTCTGTGTGTACATGTGTGAGGGAAGCCTGGCACTGCCACTTCTGTCTGTGTGTACATGTGTGAGTGGAGCCTGGCACTGCACCTGTCTGTCTGTGTGTACATGTGTGAGGGAAGCCTGGCACTGCCGCTTTCTTTCTGTGTGTACATGTTTAAGCAGAGCCTGGCACTACCTATCTGTGTGTACATGTGTGAGGGGGCACAGGCACTGCCTATCTGTGTGTACATGGGTGAGGGGGGACTGGCACTGCCTATATGTGTGTACATTTGTAAGGGGGGACTGGCACTGCCGCTGTCTGTGTGTGGATGTGTAAGGGGAGCCTTGCACTGTCGCTGTCTGTGTGTATGTATGTGAGGGGGAGCCTGGCACTACTACTGTCTGTGTGTCAGGGGAGACTGGCATTGCCGCTGTCTCTCTGTGAGTACATGTGTGAGGGAAGCCTGGCACTGCCGCTTTCTTTCTGTGTGTACATGTGTGAGCAGAGCCTGGCACTGCCTATCTGTGTGTACATGTGTGAGGGGGCACAGGCACTGCCTATCTGTGTGTACATGGGTGAGGGGGGGCTGGCACTGCCTATATGTGTGTACATTTGTAAGGGGGGACTGGCACTGCCGCTGTCTGTGTGTGGATGTGTAAGGGGAGCCTTGCACTGTCGCTGTCTGTGTGTATGTATGTGAGGGGGAGCCTGGCACTACTACTGTCTGTGTGTCAGGGGAGACTGGCATTGCCACTGTCTGTCTGTGTGTACATGTGTGAGAGGAGCCTGGCACTGCCACTTCTGTCTGTGTGTACATGTGTGAGGGGAGCCTGGCACTGCACCTGTCTCTCTGTGAGTACATGTGTGAGGGAAGCCTGGCACTGCCGCTTTCTTTCTGTGTGTACATGTGTGAGCAGAGCCTGGCACTGCCTATCTGTGTGTACATGTGTGAGGGGGCACAGGCACTGCCTATCTGTGTGTACATGGGTGAGGGGGGGCTGGCACTGCCTATATGTGTGTACATTTGTAAGGGGGGACTGGCACTGCCGCTGTCTGTGTGTGGATGTGTAAGGGGAGCCTTGCACTGCCGCTGTCTGTGTGTGGATGTGTAAGGGGAGCCTTGCACTGTCGCTGTCTGTGTGCATGTATGTGAGGGGGAGCCTGGCACTACTACTGTCTGTGTGTCAGGGGAGACTGGCATTGCCGCTGTCTGTCTGTGAGTACATGTGTAAGGGGAGCCTTGCACTGTCGCTGTCTGTGTGTATGTATGTGAGGGGGAGCCTGGCACTACTACTGTCTGTGTGTCAGGGGAGACTGGCATTGCCGCTGTCTCTCTGTGAGTACATGTGTGAGGGAAGCCTGGCACTGCCGCTTTCTTTCTGTGTGTACATGTGTGAGCAGAGCCTGGCACTGCCTATCTGTGTGTACATGTGTAAGGGGGCACAGGCACTGCCTATCTGTGTGTACATGGGTGAGGGGGGGCTGGCACTGCCTATATGTGTGTACATTTGTAAGGGGGGACTGGCACTGCCGCTGTCTGTGTGTGGATGTGTAAGGGGAGCCTTGCACTGTCGCTGTCTGTGTGTATGTATGTGAGGGGGAGCCTGGCACTACTACTGTCTGTGTGTCAGGGGAGACTGGCATTGCCGCTGTCTGTGAGTACATGTGTGAGGGGAGCCTGGCACTGCCACCGACTGTCGGTGTGTACATGTTTGAGGGGAGCCTGGCACTGCCGCTGTTTGTGTTTGTGTGTACATGTGTAAAAGGAGCCTGGCACTGTCACTGTATGTCTATGTGTTATGGTGAAAGAGAACCACTACTATTTTATCTCTTAACTGCTCTGAGTCTAAATGTGTAAGAGGAGCCTGGCACTGCCCCTGCCTGCTCTGTGTTATGGTTTAGTGTGTGTGTGAAGGGATCCTGGCACTGCCCCTTCCTGCTGTATGCCATGATAGCCTGGCACTGCCCACTGTATGTCTACATGTACATGTGAAAGAGGAACCTGAAACTGCCACTTCCTGAGTGTTCAGCGTGTGCTGGGAGCCTGGCACCACCACTGCTGGTCATTTTACATGTGAGAAGGGAGCCTGGCAATGCCACAGCTTAAGTTCTCTGAGTGAAAATGTGTAAGAGGAGTCTGGCACTACCCCTGCCTGCTCTGTCTTGTGATGTAGCATGTGAGGGGATTCCAGAACTACCCCTGCCTGCTGTGTGCCATGATGAGAGGGATCCTGGCACTGCCCCATCTTGCTCCGTGTAAGGATGAGGGAGAGCTTAGCACTGTCCCTGCCTACGCTGTGTGATAATGAGGGGTAGCCTGGCACTGACCCTGCCTGCTCTGTTTGACGATCAGGGGGAGCCTGGCACTGACCCTGGCTGCTTTGTGTGATGATGAGGGGGAGCCTGGCACTGTCCATGCCTACTGTGTGTGATAAAGAGGTGTAACCTGGTACTGCCCCTTCCTGCTCTGTGCCACGATGAAGGGGAGCCTGGCACTGCCCCTGCCTTCTCTGTGTAACAATGAGGGGGATCCTGGTACTACATCTGCCTGCTGTGTGCCACGATGAGGGAGAGCTTGGCACTGCACCTTCCTGCTGTTTGTAAGGACGAGGGGAAGTCTGGCATTGGCCCTGTCTGCTGTGTGTGCTATAATGAGGGGTAACCTGGCACTGCCACTACATGCTCTGTCACTCTGCCCCTGTCTGGGCTTAGAGTCTGCTCCCAAGGTCATGTCCTGATAGTCAAGGAGTTCTCTCACTTCTCTCTCCACCTCTCCTGTTCCCCTCTTCTCTCTCCACCTCTCCTGTTCCCCTCTTCTCTCTACACCTCTCCTGTTCCCCTCTTCTTTCTCTCCACCTCTCCTGTTCCCCTCTTCTTTCTCTCCACCTCTCCTGTTCCCCTCTTCTCTCTCTCCACATCTCCTGTTCCCCTCTTCTCTCTCTCCACCGCTCCTGTTCCCCTCTTCTCTCTCTCCACCTCTCCTATTCTCCTCTTCTCTCTCTCCACCTCTCCTCTTCTCCTCTCCACCTCTCCTGTTCCCCTGTTCTCTCTCTCCACCTCTCCTGTTCCCCTCTTCTTTCTCTCCACCTCTCCCGTTTCTCTCTTCTTTCTCTCCACCTCTCCTGTTCCCCTCTTCTCTCTTTCTGACTCTACTGTTCTCCTCCTCTCTCTCTCCACCTCTCTCGATCTCCTCTTCTTTCTCTCTACCTCTCCTGTTCCCCTCTTCTCTCTCTCCACCTCTCCTGTTCCCCTCTTCTCTCTCTCCACCTCTCCTGTTCCCCTCTTCTTTCTCCACCTCTCCTGTTCCCCTCTTCTCTCTCTCCACATCTCCTGTTCCCCTCTTCTCTCTCTCCACCTCTCTTGTTCCCCTCTTCTCTCTCCACCTCTCCTGTTCCCCTCTTCTCTCTCTCCACATCTCCTGTTCCCCTCTTCTCTCTCTCCACCGCTCCTGTTTTTCTCTTCTATCTCTACACCTCTCCTGTTCCCCTCTTCTTTCTCTCCACCTCTCCTGTTCCCCTCTTCTCTCTCTCCACATCTCCTGTTCCCCTCTTCTCTCTCTCCACATCTCCTGTTCCCCTCTTCTCTCTCTCCACCGCTCCTGTTTTTCTCTTCTATCTCTACACCTCTCCTGTTCCCCTCTTCTTTCTCTCCACCTCTCCTGTTCCCCTCTTCTCTCTCCACCTCTCCTGTTCCCCTCTTCTCTCTCTCCACATCTCCTGTTCCCCTCTTCTCTCTCTCCACCGCTCCTGTTTTTCTCTTCTATCTCTACACCTCTCCTGTTCCCTTCTTCTTTCTCTCCACCTCTCCTGTTCCCCTCTTCTTTCTCTCCACCTCTCCTGTTCCCCTCTTCTCTCTCTCCACATCTCCTGTTCCCCTCTTCTCTCTCTCTGACTCTCCTGTTCTCCTCCTCTCTCTCTCAACCTCTCTCATTCTCCTCTTCTTTCTCTCTACCTCTCCTGTTCCCCTCTTCTCTCTCTCCACCTCTCCTGTCCCCCTCTTCTCTCTCTCTGCCTCTCCTGTTCCCCTCTTCTCTCTCTCCACCTCTCCTGTTCTCCTTTTCTCTCTCTCCACGTCTCCTGTTCCCCTCTTCTCTCTCTCCACCTCTCCTGTCCCCCTCTTCTCTCTCTCTGCCTCTCCTGTTCCCCTCTTCTCTCTCTCCACCTCTCCTGTTCTCCTTTTCTCTCTCTCCACGTCTCCTGTTCCCCTCTTCTCTCTCTCCAACTCTCCTGTCCCCTTCTTCTCTCTCCACCTCTCCTGTTACCCCTCTTCTCTCTCCACATCTCCTGTTGCCCATCTTCTTTCTTTCCAAATCTCCTGTTCCCCTTTTCTCTCTCTCCACTTCTCCTGTTCTCCTTTTCTCTCTCTCCACGTCTCCTGTTCCCCTCTTCTCTCTCTCCACCTCTCCTGTCCCCCTCTTCTCTCTCTCTGCCTCTCCTGTTCCCCTCTTCTCTCTCTCCACCTCTCCTGTTCTCCTTTTCTCTCTCTCCATGTCTCCTGTTCCCCTCTTCTCTCTCTCCACCTCTCCTGTCCCCCTCTTCTCTCTCTCTGCCTCTCCTGTTCCCCTCTTCTCTCTCTCCACCTCTCCTGTTCTCCTTGTCTCTCTCTCCACGTCTCCTGTTCCCCTCTTCTCTCTCTCCACCTCTCCTGTCCCCTTCTTCTCTCTCCACCTCTCCTGTTACCCCTCTTCTCTCTCCACATCTCCTGTTGCCCATCTTCTTTCTTTCCAAATCTCCTGTTCCCCTTTTCTCTCTCTCCACTTCTCCTGTTCTCCTCTTCTCTCTCTCCACCTCTCCTGTTCCCCTCTTCTCTCTCTCCACCTCTCTTGTTCTCCTTTTCTCTCTCTCCACCTCTCCTGTTCCCCTCTTCTCTCTCTCCACCTCTCCTGTCCCCTTCTTCTCTCTCTGCCTCTCCTGTTCCCTTCTTCTCTCTCTCCACCTCTCCTGTTTTCCTCCTCTTTCTCTCCACCTCTCCTGTAACCCCTCTTCTCTCTCTCCACATCTCCTGTTGCCCCTCTTCTTTCCTTCCAAATCTCCTGTTCCCCTTTTCTCTCTCTCCACTTCTCCTGTTCTCCTCTTCTCTCTCTCCACCTCTCCTGTTCCCCTCTTCACTCTCTCCAACTCTCCTGTTCTCTCTCTCCACATCTCCTGTCCCCTCTCTTCTTTCTTTACACTTTTTCTGTTCCCCCTTTCTCTCTCTCCACCTCTCCTGTTTTCCTCCTCTTTCTCTCCACCTCTCCTGTTACCCCTCTTCTCTCTCCACATCTCCTGTTGCCCATCTTCTTTCTTTCCAAATCTCCTGTTCCCCTTTTCTCTCTCTCCACTTCTCCTGTTCTCCTCTTCTCTCTCTCCACCTCTCCTGTTCCCCTCTTCTCTCTCTCCACCTCTCTTGTTCTCCTTTTCTCTCTCTCCACCTCTCCTGTTCCCCTCTTCTCTCTCTCCACCTCTCCTGTCCCCTTCTTCTCTCTCTGCCTCTCCTGTTCCCTTCTTCTCTCTCTCCACCTCTCCTGTTTTCCTCCTCTTTCTCTCCACCTCTCCTGTTACCCCTCTTCTCTCTCTCCACATCTCCTGTTGCCCCTCTTCTTTCCTTCCAAATCTCCTGTTCCCCTTTTCTCTCTCTCCACTTCTCCTGTTCTCCTCTTCTCTCTCTCCACCTCTCCTGTTCCCCTCTTCACTCTCTCCAACTCTCCTCTTCTCTCTCTCCACCTCTCCTGTCCCCCCTCTTCTTTCTTTCCACCTCTCATGTTCCCCTCTTCTCTCTCCACCTCTCCAGTTACCCTCTTCTCTCTCTCCACCTCTCCTGTCCCCCTTCCTCTTTCTCTGCCTCTCCTGTTCCCCTCTTCACTCTCTCCAACTCTGCTGTTCTCCTCCTCTCTCTCTCCACCTCTCCTGTTCCCTCTCTTCTCTCTCTCCACATCTCCTGCCCCCCCCTCTTCTTTCTTTCCACCTCTCCTGTTCCCCTCTTCTCTCTCTCCACCTCTCCTGTCCTGCTCTTCTTTCTCTCTGCCTCTCCTGTTCCCCTCTTCTCTCTCTCCACCTCTCCTGTTCTCCTTTTCTCTCTCTCCACGTCTCCTGTTCCCCTCTTCTCTCTCTCCACCTCTCCTGTCCCCTTCTTCTCTCTCTGCCTCTCCTGTTCCCCTCTTCTCTCTCTCCACCTCTCCTGTTTTCCTCCTCTTTCTCTCCACCGCTCCTGTTTTTCTCTTCTATCTCTACACCTCTCCTGTTCCCCTCTTCTTTCTCTCCACCTCTCCTGTTCCCCTCTTCTCTCTCCACATCTCCTGTTGCCCATCTTCTTTCTTTCCAAATCTCCTGTTCCGCTCTTCTCTCTCTCCACCTCTCCTGTTCCCCTCTTCTCTCTCCACCTCTCCTGTTCCCCTCTTCTCTCTCTCCACATCACCTGTTCCCCTCTTCTCTCTCTCCACCGCTCCTGTTTTTCTCTTCTATCTCTACACCTCTCCTGTTCCCCTCTTCTTTCTCTCCACCTCTCCTGTTCCCCTCTTCTCTCTCTCCACATCTCCTGTTCCCCTCTTCTCTCTCTCTGACTCTCCTGTTCTCCTCCTCTCTCTCTCTACCTCTCTCATTCTCCTCTTCTTTCTCTCTACCTCTCCTGTTCCCCTCTTCTCTCTCTCCACCTCTCCTGTCCCCCTCTTCTCTCTCTCTGCCTCTCCTGTTCCGCTCTTCTCTCTCTCCACCTCTCCTGTTCCCCTCTTCTCTCTCCACCTCTCCTGTTCCCCTCTTCTCTCTCTCCACATCACCTGTTCCCCTCTTCTCTCTCTCCACCGCTCCTGTTTTTCTCTTCTATCTCTACACCTCTCCTGTTCCCCTCTTCTTTCTCTCCACCTCTCCTGTTCCCCTCTTCTCTCTCTCCACATCTCCTGTTCCCCTCTTCTCTCTCTCTGACTCTCCTGTTCTCCTCCTCTCTCTCTCTACCTCTCTCATTCTCCTCTTCTTTCTCTCTACCTCTCCTGTTCCCCTCTTCTCTCTCTCCACCTCTCCTGTCCCCCTCTTCTCTCTCTCTGCCTCTCCTGTTCCCCTCTTCTCTCTCTCCACCTCTCCTGTTCTCCTTTTCTCTCTCTCCACATCTCCTGTTCCCCTCTTCTCTCTCTCCACCTCTCCTGTCCCCTTCTTCTCTCTCTGCCTCTCCTGTTCCCTTCTTCTCTCTCTCCACCTCTCCTGTTTTCCTCCTCTTTCTCTCCACCTCTCCTGTTACCCCTCTTCTCTCTCTCCACATCTCCTGTTGCCCCTCTTCTTTCTTTCCAAATCTCCTGTTCCCCTTTTCTCTCTCTCCACCTCTCCTGTTCTCCTCTTCTCTCTCTCCACCTCTCCTGTTCCCCTCTTCACTCTCTCCAACTCTCCTCTTCTCTCTCTCCACCTCTCCTGTCCCCCCTCTTCTTTCTTTCCACCTCTCATGTTCCCCTCTTCTCTCTCCACCTCTCCAGTTACCCTCTTCTCTCTCTCCACCTCTCCTGTCCCCCTTCCTCTTTCTCTGCCTCTCCTGTTCCCCTCTTCACTCTCTCCAACTCTGCTGTTCTCCTCCTCTCTCTCTCCACCTCTCCTGTTCCCTCTCTTCTCTCTCTCCACATCTCCTGCCCCCCCCTCTTCTTTCTTTCCACCTCTCCTGTTCCCCTCTTCTCTCTCTCCACCTCTCCTGTCCTGCTCTTCTTTCTCTCTGCCTCTCCTGTTCCCCTCTTCTCTCTCTCCACCTCTCCTGTTCTCCTTTTCTCTCTCTCCACCTCTCCTGTTCCCCTCTTCTCTCTCTCCACCTCTCCTGTCCCCTTCTTCTCTCTCTGCCTCTCCTGTTCCCCTCTTCTCTCTCTCCACCTCTCCTGTTTTCCTCCTCTTTCTCTCCACCGCTCCTGTTTTTCTCTTCTATCTCTACACCTCTCCTGTTCCCCTCTTCTTTCTCTCCACCTCTCCTGTTCCCCTCTTCTCTCTCCACATCTCCTGTTGCCCATCTTCTTTCTTTCCAAATCTCCTGTTCCGCTCTTCTCTCTCTCCACCTCTCCTGTTCCCCTCTTCTCTCTCCACCTCTCCTGTTCCCCTCTTCTCTATCTCCACATCACCTGTTCCCCTCTTCTCTCTCTCCACCGCTCCTGTTTTTCTCTTCTATCTCTACACCTCTCCTGTTCCCCTCTTCTTTCTCTCCACCTCTCCTGTTCCCCTCTTCTCTCTCTCCACATCTCCTGTTCCCCTCTTCTCTCTCTCTGACTCTCCTGTTCTCCTCCTCTCTCTCTCTACCTCTCTCATTCTCCTCTTCTTTCTCTCTACCTCTCCTGTTCCCCTCTTCTCTCTCTCCACCTCTCCTGTCCCCCTCTTCTCTCTCTCTGCCTCTCCTGTTCCCCTCTTCTCTCTCTCCACCTCTCCTGTTCTCCTTTTCTCTCTCTCCACATCTCCTGTTCCCCTCTTCTCTCTCTCCACCTCTCCTGTCCCCTTCTTCTCTCTCTGCCTCTCCTGTTCCCCTCTTCTCTCTCTCCACCTCTCCTGTTTTCCTCCTCTTTCTCTCCACCTCTCCTGTTACCCCTCTTCTCTCTCTCCACATCTCCTGTTGCCCCTCTTCTTTTCTTCCAAATCTCCTGTTCCCCTTTTCTCTCTCTCCACTTCTCCTGTTCTCCTCTTCTCTCTCTCCACCTCTCCTGTTCCCCTCTTCACTCTCTCCAACTCTCCTGTTCCCCGCTTCTCTCTCCACCTCTCCAGTTACCCTCTTCTCTCTCTCCACCTCTCCTGTCCCCCTTCTTCTTTCTCTGCCTCTCCTGTTCCCCTCCTCTCTCTCTCCACCTCTCCTGTTCCCTCTCTTCTCTCTCTCCACATCTCCTGCCCCCCCCCCCTCTTCTTTCTTTCCACCTCTCCTGTTCCCCTCTTCTCTCTCTCCACCTCTCCTGTCCTGCTCTTCTTTCTCTCTGCCTCTCCTGTTCCCCTCTTCTCTCTCTCCACCGCTCCAGTTCCCCCTCTCCTCTTCTCTCTCCACTGCTCCTGTTCCCCTCTTTTTCTCACCACCTCTCCCATTCCCCTCTTCTTTCTCTCCACCTTTCCTGCTCCCCTCTTCTCTCTCTGAACATCACCTGTTCCCCTCACCTCTCTCTCCACCGCTCCTGTTCTTCACTTCAATCTCTACACCTCTCCTGTTCCCCTCTTCTCTCTCTCCACCTCTCCTGTTCACCTCTTCTCTCTCCAAAGCTCCTGTTCCCCTCTTCTCTCTCTCCACCTCTCCTGTTACCCTCTTCTCTCTCTCCACCGCTTCCGTTCTTCTCTTCTATCTCTAAACCTCTCCTGTTCCCCTCTTTTCTCTCCAAAGCTCCTGTTCTCCTCTTCTCTCTCTCCACCTCTCCTGTTCCCCTCTTCTCTCTCTCCACCTCTCCTGTTCCCCTCTTCTCTCTCTCCACCTCTCCTGTTCCCCTCTTCTCTCTCTCCTCCGCTCCTGATCTTCTCCTCTATCTCTACACCTCTCCTGTTCCCCTCTTTTCTCTCCAAAGCTCCTGTTCTCCTCTTCTCTCTCTCCACCTCTCCTGTTCCCCTCTTCTCTCTCTCCACCTCTCCTGTTCCCCTCTTCTTTCTCTCCACCTCTCCTGTCCCCTTCTTCTCTCTCTGCCTCTCCTGTTCCCCTCTTCTCTCTCTCCACCTCTCCTGTATTCCTCCTCTTTCTCTCCACCTCTCCTGTTACCCCTCTTCTTTCTCTCCACCTCTCCTGTCCCCTTCTTCTCTCTCTGCCTCTCCTGTTCCCCTCTTCTCTCTCTCCACCTCTCCTGTATTCCTCCTCTTTCTCTCCACCTCTCCTGTTACCCCTCTTCTCTCTCTCCACATCTCCTGTTGCCCCTCTTCTTTCTTTCCAAATCTCCTGTTCCCGTTTTCTCTCTCTCCACTTCTCCTGTTCTCCTCTTCTCTCTCTCCAACTCTCCTGTTCTCCTCTTCTCTCTCTCCACCTCTCCTGATCCCCCTCTTCTCTCTCTCCACATCTCCTGTCCCCCCTCTTCTTTCTTTACACCTTTTCTGTTCCCCTTTTCTCTCTCTCCACCTCTCCTGTCCCCCCTCTTCTTTCTTTCCACCTCTCATGTTCCCCTCTTCTCTCTCCACCTCTCCAGTTCCCCTCTTCTCTCTCTCCACCTCTCCTGTCCCCCTACTTCTTTCTCTGCCTCTCCTGTTCTCCTCTTCACTCTCTCCAACTCTGCTGTTCTCCTCTTCTCTCTCTCCACCTCTCCTGTTCCCTCTCTTCTCTCTCTCCACATCTCCTGCCCCCAATCTTCTTTCTTTCCACCTCTCCTGTTCCCATCTTCTCTCTCTCCACCTCTCCTGTCCCCCTCTTCTTTCTCTCTGCCTCTCCTGTTCCCCTCTTCTCTCTCCACCGCTCCTGTTCCCCCTCTCCTTTTCTCTCTCCACCGCTCCTGTTCCCCTCTTCTATCTCTCCACCTCTCCTGTTCTCCTCTTCTCTCTCTCCACCTCTCCTGTTCCCCCACTTCTCTCTCTCCACCTCTCCTGTTCCCCTCTTCTCTCTCCACCTCTCCTGTTCCCCTCTTCTCTCTCTCCTCATCTCCTGTTCCCCTCTTCTCTCTTCTGCCTCTCCTGTTCCCCTCTTCTCTCTCTCTGTCTCTCCTGTTCCCCTCTTCTCTCTCTCCACCTCTCCTGTTTTCCCTCTTCTCTCTCCACGGCTCCTGTTCTCCTCTTCTATCTCTACACCTCTCCTGTTCTTCTCCTCTCTCTCTCCACCTCTCCTGTTTTCCTCTTATCTCTCCACCTCTCCTGTCCCCCCTCTTCTCTCTCTCCAACTCTCCTGTTCTCCACTTCTCTCTCTCCACATCCCCTGTTCTCCTCTTCTCTCTCTGCACCTCTCCTTTTCTCTTCCTCTCTCTCTCTCTCCACCTCCCCTGTTCTCCTCTTCTCTCTCTCCACCTCTCTTGTTCTCCTCTTACCTCTCTCCACCTCTACTGTTCCCCCTTTTGTCTCTCTCTCCACCTCCCCTGTTCTCGTCTTCTATCTCTCCACCTCTCCTGTTCTCCTCTTCTCTCTTTCCACCTCTCCTGTTACCCTCTTCTCTCTCTCCACATATGCTGTTCCCCCTCTCCTCTTCTCTCTCTGCCTCTCCTGTTCCCCTCTTCTCTCTCACCACCTCTCCTGTTCCCCCTCTTCTTTCTCTCCACCTCTCCCATTCCCCTCTTCTTTTTCTCCACCTCTCCTGTTCCCCTCTTCTCTCTCTCCACCTCTCCTGTTTTCCCTCTTCTCTCTCTCCACATCTCCTGTTCCCCTCTTCTCTCTTCTGCCTCTCCTGTTCCCCTCTTCTCTCTCTCCACCTCTCCTGTTCTCTTCTCTCTTTCTGCTTCTCCTGTTCTCCACTTCTCTCTCTCCACCTCTCCTGTTTTCTTCTTTTCTCTCTCCACCTCTCCTGTTTTCTTCTTCTCTCTCTCCACCTCTCCTGTTCTCCTCTTCTATCTCTCCACCTCTTCTGTTCCCCCTCTTCTCTCTCTCTCCACCTCCCCTGTTCTCCTCTTCTCTCTCTCCACCTCTCTTGTTCTCCTCTTACCTCTCTCCACCTCTACTGTTTCCCTCTTCTCTCTCTCCAACTCTCCTGTTCTCCTCTTCTATCTCTACACCTCTCCTGTTCTTCTCCTCTCTCTCTCCACCTCTCCTGTTTTCCTCTTATCTCTCCACCTCTCCTGTTCCCCCTCTTCTCTCTCTCCAACTCTCCTGTTCTCCTCTTCTCTCTCTCCACATCCCCTGTTCTCCTCTTCTCTCTCTGCACCTCTCCTTTTCTCTTCCTCTCTCTCTCTCTCTCTCCACCTCTCCTGTTCTCCTCTTCTCTCTCTCCACCTCTCCTGTTTTCCTCTTCTCTCTCCACCTCTCCTGTTCCCCCTTTTCTCTCTCTATCCACCTCTCCTGTTCTCCTCTTCTCTCTCTCCAGCTCCCCCGTTCTCCTCTTCTCTCTCTCCACCTCTCCTGTTTTCCTCTTCTCTCTCCACCTCTCCTGTTCCCCCTTTTCTCTCTCTATCCACCTCTCCTGTTCTCCTCTTCTCTCTCTCCAGCTCCCCCGTTCTCCTCTTCTCTCTCTCCACCTCTCCTGTTTTCCTCTTCTCTCTCCACCTCTCCTGTTCCCCCTTTTCTCTCTCTCTCCACCTCTGATGTTCTCCCCTTCTCTCTCTCCACCTCTCCTGTTTTCTTTTTCTCTCTCTCCACCTCTCCTTTTTTCCTCCTCTCTCTCCACCTCTCCTTTTTTCTTCTTCTCTCTCTCCACCTCTCCTGTTTTCCTCTTATCTCTCCACATTTCCTGTTCTCTTCCTCTCTCTCTCCACCTCTCCTATTCCCCTCTTCTGTCTCCACCTCTTCTGTCCCCCTCTTCTGTCTCCACCTCTTCTGTCCCCCTCTTCTCTCTCTCCACATCCCCTGTTCCCCTCCTCTCCTGTTCTCCCCTTCTCTCTCTCTACCTCTCCTGTTACCCTCTTCTCTCTCTCCACATATGCTGTTCCCCCTCTCCTCTTCTCTCTCTGCCTCTCCTGTTCCCCTCTTCTCTCTCACCACCTCTCCTGTTCCCCCTCTTCTTTCTCTCCACCTCTCCCATTCCCCTCTTCTTTTTCTCCACCTCTCCTGTTTTCCCTCTTCTCTCTCCACCGCTCCTGTTCTCCTCTTCTATCACTACACCTCTCCTGTTCTTCTCCTCTCTCTCTCCACCTCTCCTGTTTTACTCTTATCTCTCCACCTCTCCTGTTCCCCCTCTTCTCTCTCTCCAACTCTCCTGTTCTCCTCTTCTCTCTCTCCACATCCCCTGTTCTCCTCTTCTCTCTCTGCACCTCTCCTTTTCTCTTCCTCTCTCTCTCTCTCTCTCTCCACCTCTCCTGTTCTCCTCTTCTATCTCTCCACCTCTCCTGTTCTCCTCTTCTCTCTCTCCCCCTCTCCTGTTCCCCCACTTCTCTCTCTCCACCTCTCCTGTTCCCCTCTTCTCTCTCCACCTCTCCTGTTCCCCTCTTCTCTCTCTCCTCATCTCCTGTTCCCCTCTTCTCTCTTCTGCCTCTCCTGTTCCCCTCTTCTCTCTCTCTGTCTCTCCTGTTCCCCTCTTCTCTCTCTCCACCTCTCCTGTTTTCCCTCTTCTCTCTCCACGGCTCCTGTTCTCCTCTTCTATCTCTACACCTCTCCTGTTCTTCTCCTCTCTCTCTCCACCTCTCCTGTTTTCCTCTTATCTCTCCACCTCTCCTGTCCCCCCTCTTCTCTCTCTCCAACTCTCCTGTTCTCCACTTCTCTCTCTCCACATCCCCTGTTCTCCTCTTCTCTCTCTGCACCTCTCCTTTTCTCTTCCTCTCTCTCTCTCTCCACCTCCCCTGTTCTCCTCTTCTCTTTCTCCACCTCTCTTGTTCTCCTCTTACCTCTCTCCACCTCTACTGTTCCCCCTTTTGTCTCTCTCTCCACCTCCCCTGTTCTCGTCTTCTATCTCTCCACCTCTCCTGTTCTCCTCTTCTCTCTTTCCACCTCTCCTGTTCTCCTCTTCTCTCTCTCTCCACCTCTCCTGTTCACCCACTTCTTTCTCTCCACCTCTCCTGTTCCCCTCTTCTCTCTCCACCTCTCCTGTTCCCCTCATCTCTCTCTCCATCTCTCCTTTCCCCCTCTTCTCTCTCTCCAACTCTCCTGTTTTCCTCTTCTCTCTCTACCTCTCCTGTTCTCCTCCTCTCTCTCTCCACCTCTCCTGTTTTCTTCTTCTCTCTCTCCACCTTTCCTGTTTTCCTCTTCTCTCTCCAACTCTCCTGTTTTCTTCTTTTCTCTCTCCACCTCTCCTGTTGTCTTCTTCTCTCTCTCCACCTCTCCTGTTTTCCTCTTCTCTCTCCACCTCTCCTGTTTTCTTCTTTTCTCTCTCCACCTCTCCTGTTTTCTTCTTCTCTCTCCACATCTCCTGTTCCCCCTTTTCTCTCTCTCTCCACCTCCCCTGTTCTCCTCTTCTATCTCTCCACCTCTCCTGTTCTCCTCTTCTCTCTCTCCACCTCTCCTGTTCCCCCTCTTCTCTCTCTCCGCCTCCCCCGTTCTCCTCTTCTCTCTCTGCACCTCTCCTGTTCTCTTCCTCTCTCTCCACCTCTCCTTTTTTCTTCTTCTCTCTCTGCACCTCTCCTGTTCTCTTCCTCCCTCTCCACCTCTCCTGTTTTCTTCTTCTCTCTCTCCACCTCTCCTGTTTTCTTCTTCTCTCTCTCCACCTCTCCTGTTTTCCTCTTATCTCTCCACATTTCCTGTTCTCTTCCTCTCTCTCTCTCCACCTCTCCTGTTCCCCCACTTCCCTCTCTCCACCTCTCCTGTTCCCCTCTTCTGTCTCCACCTCTTCTGTCCCCCTCTTCTCTCTCTCCACATCTCCTGTTCCCCTCCTCTCCTGTTCTCCCCTTCTCTCTCTCCACCTCTCCTGTTTTCTTCTTCTCTCTCTTCACCTCTCCTGTTTTCCTCTTATCTCTCCACCTCTCCTGCCCCCCTCTTCTTTCTGTCCACATCTCCTGTTCCCCTCCTCTCCTGTTCTCCCCTTCTCTCTCTCCATCTCTTTTGTTCCCCTCTTCTCTCTCTCCACCTCACCTGTTCTCGTCTTCTCTCTCTCCACCTCTCCTGTTTTCCTCTTCTCTCTCCACCTCTCCTGTTCCCCCTTTTCTCTCTCTATCCACCTCTCCTGTTCTCCTCTTCTCTCTCTCCAGCTCCCCCATTCTCCTCTTCTCTCTCTGCACCTCTCCTGTTCTCTTCCTCTCTCTCTCTCTCTCCACCTCTGATGTTCTCCCCTTCTCTCTCTACACCTCTCCTGTTTTCTTCTTCTCTCTCTCCACCTCTCCTGTTTTCCTCCTCTCTCTCCACCTCTCCTTTTTTCTTCTTCTCTCTCCACCTCTCCTGTTCCCCCTTTTCTCTCTCTAACCACCTCTCCTGTTCTCCTCTTCTCTCTCTCCAGCTCCCCCGTTCTCCTCTTCTCTCTCTGCACCTCTCCTGTTCTCTTCCTCTCTCTCTCTCTCTCTCTCTCCACCTCTGATGTTCTCCCCTTCTCTCTCTCCACCTCTCCTGTTTTTTCCTCCTCTCTCTCCATCTCTCCTTTTTTCTTCTTCTCTCTTTCCACCTCTCCTGTTTTCCTCTTATCTCTCCACATTTCCTGTTCTCTTCCTCTCTCTCTCCACCTCTCCTATTCCCCTCTTCTGTCTCCACCTCTTCTGTCCCCCTCTTCTCTCTCTCCACATCCCCTGTTCCCATCCTCTCCTGTTCTCCCCTTCTCTCTCTCTACCTCTCCTGTTACCCTCTTCTCTCTCTCCACATATGCTGTTCCCCCTCTCCTCTTCTCTCTCTGCCTCTCCTGTTCCCCTCTTCTCTCTCACCACCTCTCCTGTTCCCCCTCTTCTTTCTCTCCACCTCTCCCATTCCCCTCTTCTTTTTCTCCACCTCTCCTGTTCCCCTCTTCTCTCTCTCCACCTCTCCTGTTTTCCCTCTTCTCTCTCTCCACATCTCCTGTTCCCCTCTTCTCTCTTCTGCCTCTCCTGTTCCCCTCTTCTCTCTCTCCACCTCTCCTGTTCTCTTCTCTCTTCCTGCCTCTCCTGTTCTCCACTTCTCTCTCTCCACCTCTCCTGTTTTCTTCTTTTCTCTCTCCACCTCTCCTGTTTTCTTCTTCTCTCTCTCCACCTCTCCTGTTCTCCTCTTCTATCTCTCCACCTCTTCTGTTCCCCCTCTTCTCTCTCTCTCCACCTCCCCTGTTCTCCTCTTCTCTCTCTCCACCTCTCTTGTTCTCCTCTTACCTCTCTCCACCTCTACTGTTTCCCTCTTCTCTCTCTCCAACTCTCCTGTTCTCTTCTATCTCTACACCTCTCCTGTTCTTCTCCTCTCTCTCTCCACCTCTCCTGTTTTCCTCTTATCTCTCCACCTCTCCTGTTCCCCCTTTTCTCTCTCTCCACCTCTCCTGTTCCCCTCTTCTCTCTCCACCTCTCCTGTTCCCCTCTTCTCTCTCTCCACATCTCCTGTTCCCCTCTTCTCTCTACTGCCTCTCCTGTTCCACTCTTCTCTCTCTCTGTCTCTCCTGTTCCCCTCTTCTCTCTCTCCACCTCTCCTGTTTTCCCTCTTCTCTCTCTCCACATCTCCTGTTCCCCTCTTCTCTCTTCTGCCTCTCCTGTTCCCCTCTTCTCTCTCTCTGTCTCTCCTGTTCCCCTCTTCTCTCTCTCCACCTCTCCTGTTTTCCCTCTTCTCTCTCCACCGCTCCTGTTCTCCTCTTCTCTCTCTTCGCCTTTCCTGTTCCCTTCTTCTCTCTTTCTGCCTCTCCTGTTCTCCCCTTCTCTCTCCACCTCTCCTGTTTTCTTCTTTTCTCTCTCCACCTCCCCTGTTCTCCTCTTCTCTCTCTCCACCTCTCCTGTTTTCTTATTCTCTCTCTCCACCTCTCCTGTTTGCCTCTTCTCTCTCCACCTCTCCTGTTCCCCCTCTTCTCTCTCTCTCCACCTCCCCTGTTCTCCTCCTCTCTCTCTCTCAACCTCTCCTGTTCCCCCTTTTCTCTCTCTCTCCACCTCCCCTGTTCTCCTCTTCTCTCTCACCACCGCTCCTGTTCTCCTCTTCTCTCTCTCCACCTCTCCTGTTTTCTTCTTTTCTCTCTCCACCTCTCCTGTTCTCATCTTCTCTCTCTCCACCTCTCCTGTTGCCCCTCTTCTCTCTCTCCACCTCCCTATTTCTCCTCTTCTCTCTCTGCACCTCTCCTGTTCTCTTCCTCTCTCTCTGTCCACCTCTGATGTTCTCCCCTTCTCTCTCTCCACCTCTCCGGTTTTCTTCTTCTCTCTCTCCACCTCTCCTGTTTTCCTCTTATCTCTCCACATTTCCTGTTCTCTTCCTCTCTCTCCACCTCTCCTGTTCCCTCACTTCTCTCTCTCCGCCTCTCCTGTTCCCCTCTTCTCTCTCCACCTCTCCTGTTCTCCCCTTCTCTCTCCACCTCTCCTGTTTTCTACTTCTCTCTCTCCATCTCTCCTGTTCTCCTCTTCTCTCTCTGCACCACTCCTGTTCTCTTCCTTTCTCTCTCTCCACCTCTCCTGTTCTCCTCTTCTCTCTCTCCACCTCTCCTGTTCTCCTCTTCTCTCTCTCCACCTCTCTTGTTCTCCTCTTACCTCTCTCCACCTCTCCTGTTCTCCTCCTCTCTCTCTCCACCTCTCATGTTCCCCTCTTCTCTCTCTCTCTCCAACTCCCCTGTTCTCCTTTTCTCTCTCACCACCGCTCCTGTTCTTCTCCTCTCTCTCTCCAACTCTCCTGTTCCCCTCTTCTCTCTCTCCACATCTCCTGTTCCCCTCTTCTTTCTCTCCACCTCTCCCATTCCCCTCTTCTTTCTCTCCACCTCTCTTGTTCTCCTCTTACCTCTCTCCACCTCTCCTGTTTTCCTCGTCTCTCTCTCCACCTCTCCTGTTCCCCTCTTCTCTCTCTCCACCTCTCCTGTCCCCTTCTTCTCTCTCTCCACATCTCCTGTTCCCCTCCTCTCCTGTTCCCCCTCTTCTCTCTCTCCGCCTCCCCCGTTCTCCTCTTCTCTCTCTGCACCTCTCCTGTTCTCTTCCTCTCTCTCGACCCCTGATGTTCTCCCCTTCTCTCTCTCCCCCTCTCCTGTTTTCTTCTTCTCTCTCTCCACCTCTCCTGTTTTCCTCTTATCTCTCCACCTCTCCTGTTCCCCCTCTTCTCTCTCTCCACCTCACCTGTTCTCCTCTTCTCTCTATCCACCTCCCCTGTTCTCCTTTTCTCTCACTCCATATCCCCTGTTCTCCTCTTCTCTCTCTGCACCTTTCCTGTTCTTTTCCTCTCTCTCTCTCCACCTCTCTTGTTCTCCTCTTCCCTTTCTCCACTGCTCATGTTCTCCTCCTCTCCTGTTCCCCCACTTCTCTCTCTCCACCTCTCCTGTTTTCCTCTTCTCTCTCTCCACCTCTCTTGTTCTCCTCTTACCTCTCTCCACCTCTCCTGTTCTCCTCCTCTCTCTCTCCACCTCTCATGTTCCCCTCTTATCTCTCTCTCTCCAACTCCCCTGTTCTCCTCTTCTCTCTCACCACCGCTCCTGTTCTTCTCCTCTCTCTCTCCAACTCTCCTGTTCCCCTCTTCTCTCTCTCCACATCTCCTGTTCCACTCTTCTTTCTCTCCACCTCTCCCATTCCCCTCTTCTTTCTCTCCACCTCTCTTGTTCTCCTCTTACCTCTCTCCACCTCTCCTGTTTCCTCGTCTCTCTCTCCACCTCTCCTGTTCCCCCATTTCTCTCTCTACACCTCTCCTGTTCTCCTCTTCTCTCTCTCCACATCTCCGGTTCACTCTCTCCTCTTCTCTCTCTGCCTCTCCTGTTCCCTTCTTCTCTCTCTCCACTGTTCCTGTTACACTCTTCTCTCTCCTCCTCTCCTGTTCCCCTCTTCTCTCTCCACCTCTCCTGTCCCCCTCTTTTCTCTCTCCACATCTCCTGTTCCCCTCCTCTACAGTTCTCCCCTTCTCTCTCTCCACCTCTCCTGTTTTCCTCTTCTCTCTCTCCATCTCTCCTGTTCTCCTCTTCTCTCTCTGCACCACTCCTGTTCCCTTCCTTTCTCTCTCTCCATCTCTCCTGTTCTCCTCTTCTCTCTCTCCACCTCTCCTGTTTTCCTCTTCTCTCTCTCCAACTCTCTTGTTCTCCTCTTACCTCTCTCCACCTCTCCTGTTCTTCTCCTCTCTCTCTCCACCTCTCCTGTTCCCCACCTTTCTCTTTCTCCACCTCTCCTGTTCCCCTCTTCTCTCTCTCCACCTTTCCTGTTCCCCTCTTCTCTCTCCACCTCTCCTGTTCCCCTCTTCTCTCTCTCCACCTCTCCTGTCCCCCTCTTCTCTCTCTCCACATCTCCTGTTCCCCCTCTCCTCTTCTCTCTCCGCAGCTCCTGTTCTCCTCCTCTTTAACTCTCCACCTCTCCTGTCCCCCTCTTCTCTCTCTCTGCCTCTCCTGTTCACCTCTTCTCCCTCTCCACCTCTCCTGTTCCCCTCTTCTCTCTCCACCTCTCCTGTTCCCTCTTTTCTCTCTCTCTCCACCTCCCCTGTTCTCCTCCTCTCTCTCTCTCCACCTCTCCTGTTCCTCTCTTCTCTCCACCTCTCCTGTTTTCTTCTTCTCTCTCTTCACCTCTCCTGTTTTCCTCTTATCTCTCCACCTCTCCTATTCCCCCTCTTCTCTCTCTCCAACTCACCTGTTCTCCTCTTCTCTCTATCCACCTCCCCTGTTCTCCTCTTCTCTCACTCCACATCCCCTGTTCTCCTCTTCTCTCTCTGCACCTTTCATGTTCTCTTCCTCTCTCTCTCTCTACCTCTCGTTCTACTCTTCTCTCTCTCCACCTCTCTTGTTCTCCTCTTCCCTCTTTCCACTGCTCATGTTCTCCTCCTCTCCTGTTCCCCCACTTCTCTCTCTCCACCTCTCCTGTTACCCTCTTCTCTCTCTCCACCTCTCCTGTTCTCCTCTTCTCTCTCTCCACCTCTCCTGTTACCCTCCTCTCTCTCCACATATGCTGTTTCCCCTCTCCTCTTCTCTCTCTGCCGGTGCTATTCCCCTCTTCTCTCTCTCCACCTCTCCTGTTCCCCCTCCCGTTTCTCTCCACCTCTCCCATTCCCCTCTTCTTTCTCTCCACCTCTCCTGTTCCCCTCTTCTCTCTCTCCACCTCTCCTGTTTTCCCTCTTCTCTCTCCACCGCTCCTGTTCTCCTCTTCTCTCTCTCCACCTCTTCTGTTACCCCTCTTCTCTCTCTCCACCTCTTCTGTTACCCCTTTTCTCTCTTCTGCCTCTCCTGTTCCCCTCTTCTCTCTCTCCACATCTCCTGTTCCACTCTTCTCTCTCTCCACCTCTCCTGTTCCCCCTCTTCTCTCTCTCCACCTCTCCTGTTCTCCTCCTGTCTCTCTCCACCCCTCTTGTTCTCCTCTTACCTCTCTCCGCCTCTCCTGTTCTTCTACTCTATCTCTCCACCTCTCCTGTTCCCCTCTTTTCTCTCTCCACCTCTCCTGTTCTCCTCTTCTCTCTCTCCACCTCTCCTGTTCTCCTCTTCTCTCTCTCCACCTCTCCTGTTCCCCCCCTTTCTCTCTCTCCACCTCTCCTGTTCCCCTCTTCTCTCTCTCCACCTTTCCTGTTCCCCTCTTCTCTCTCCACCTCTCCTGTTCCCCTCTTCTCTCTTTCCACCTCTCCTGTCCCCCTCTTCTCTCTCTCCACATCTCCTGTTCCCCCTCTCCTCTTCTCTCTCCACCGCTCCTGTTCTCCTCCTCCTCTCTCTCCACCTCTCCTGTCCCCCGCTTCTCTCTATCTGCCTCTCCTGTTCCCCTCTTCTCTCTCTCCACCTCTCCTGTTCCCCTCTTCTCTCTCCACCTCTCCTGTTTCCCCTTTTCTCTCTCTCTCCACCTCCCCTGTTCTCCTCCTCTCTCTCTCTCTCCATCTCTCCTGTTCCTCTCTTTTCTCTCTCCACCTCTCCTGTTTTCTTCTTCTCTCTCTTCACCTCTCCTGTTTTCCTCTTATCTCTCCACCTCTCCTATTCCCCCTCTTCTCTCTCTCCACCTCCCCTGTTCTCCTCTTCTCTCACTCCACATCCCCTGTTCTCCTCTTCTCTCTCTGCACCTTTCATGTTCTCTTCCTCTCTCTCTCTCCACCTCTCCTGTTTTACTCTTCTCTCTCTCCACCTCTCTTGTTCTCCTCTTACCTCTCTCCACTGCTCATGTTCTCCTGCTCTCCTGTTCCTCTACTTCTCTCTCCACCTCTCCTGTTACCCTCTTCTCTCTCTCCACCTCTCCTGTTCTCCTCTTCTCTCTCTCCACCTCTCCTGTTCTCCTCTTTTCTCTCTCCACCTCTCCTGTTACCCTCCTCTCTCTCCACATATGCTGTTCCCCCTCTCCTCTTCTCTCTCTGCCGGTCCTATTCCCCTCTTCTCTCTCTCCACCTCTCCTGTTCCCCCTCTTCTTTCTCTCCACCTCTCCCATTCCCCTCTTCTTTCTCTCCGCCTCTCCTGTTCCCTTCTTCTCTCTTTCCACCTCTCCTGTTTTCCCTCTTCTCTCTCCACTGCTCCTGTTCTCCTCTTCTCTCTCCCCACCTCTCCTGTTCTCCTCTTCTCTCTCTCCACCTCTTCTGTTACTCCTCTTCTCTCTTCTGCCTCTCCTGTTCCCCTCTTCTATCTCTACACATCTCCTGTCCCCCTCTTCTCTCTTCTGCCTCTCCTGTTCCCCTCTCCTATCTCTCCACATCTCCTGTTCCGCTCTGCTCTCTCTCCACATCTCCTGTTCCCCCTCTTCTCTCTCTCCACCTCTCCTGTTCTCCTCCTCCTCTCTCTCCACCTCTCCTGTCCCCCGCTTCTCTCTATCTGTCTCTCCTGTTCCCCTTTTCTCTCTCTCCACCTCTCCTGTTCCCCTCTTCTCTATCTCCACCTCTCCTGTTCCCCCTCTTCTCTCTCTCCACCTCTCCTGTTCTCCTCCTGTCTCTCTCCACCTCTCCTGTTCTCCTCCTGTCTCTCTCCACCTCTCCTGTTCCCCCTCTTCTCTCTCTCCACCTCACCTGTTCCCCTCTTCTCTCTCTCCACCTCTCTTGTTCCCCTCTTCTCTCTCCACCTCTCCTGTTCCCCTCTTCTCTCTCTCCACCTCTCCTGTCCCCCTCTTCTCTCTCTCCACATCTCCTGTTCCCCCTCTCCTCTTCTCTCTCTCCACCTTTCCTGTTCCCCTCTTCTCTCTCCACCTCTCCTGTTCCCCTCTTCTCTCTCTCCACCTCTCCTGTCCCCCTCTTCTCTCTCTCCACATCTCCTGTTCCCCCTCTCCTCTTCTCTCTCCGCCGCTCCTGTTCTCCTCCTCTTTATCTCTCCACCTCTCCTGTCCCCCTCTTCTCTCTATCTGCCTCTCCTGTTCCCCTCTTCTCTCTCTCCACCTCTCCTGTTCTCCTCTTCTCTCTCTCCACCTCTTCTGTTACCCCTCTTCTCTCTTCTGCCTCTCCTGTTCCCCTCTTCTATCTCTCCACATCTCCTGTTCCCCTCTTCTCTCTCTCCACCTCTCCTGTTCCCCCTCTTCTCTCTCTCCACCTCTCCTGTTCTCCTCCTGTCTCTCTCCACCTCTCCTGTTCCCCTCTTCTCTCTTCTGCCTCTCCTGTTCCCCTCTTCTATCTCTCCACCTCTCCAGTTACCCTCTTCTCTATCTCCACCTCTCCTGTTCCCCCTCTTCTCTCTCTCCACCTCTCCTGTTCTCCTCCTGTCTCTCTCCACCTCTCCTGTTCTCCTCCTGTCTCTCTCCACCTCTCCTGTTCCCCCTCTTCTCTCTCTCCATCTCTCCTGTTCCTCTCTTCTCTCTCTCCACCTCTCCTGTTTTCTTCTTCTCTCTCTTCACCTCTCCTGTTTTCCTCTTATCTCTCCACCTCTCCTATTCCTCCTCTTCTCTCTCTCCACCTCCCCTGTTCTCCTCTTCTCTCACTCCACATCCCCTGTTCTCCTCTTCTCTCTCTGCACCTTTCATGTTCTCTTCCTCTCTCTCTCTCCACCTCTCCTGTTTTACTCTTCTCTCTCTCCACCTCTCTTGTTCTCCTCTTACCTCTCTCCACTGCTCATGTTCTCCTCCTCTCCTGTTCCTCCACTTCTCTCTCTCCACCTCTCCTGTTACCCACCTCTCTCTCCACCTCTCCTGTTCTCCTCTTCTCTCTCTCCACCTCTCGAGTTCTCCTCTTCTCTCTCTCCACCTCTCCTGTTACCCTCCTCTCTCTCCACATATGCTGTTCCCCCTCTCCTCTTCTCTCTCTGACGGTCCTATTCCCCTCTTCTCTCTCTCCACCTCTCCTGTTCCCCCTCTTCTTTCTCTCCACCTCTCCCATTCCCCTCTTCTTTCTCTCCGCCTCTCCTGTTCCCCTCTTCTCTCTTTCCACCTCTCCTGTTTTCCCTCTTCTCTCTCCACTGCTCCTGTTCTCCTCTTCTCTCTCTCCACCTCTCCTGTTCTCCTCTTCTCTCTCTCCACCTCTTCTGTTACCCCTCTTCTCTCTTCTGCCTCTCCTGTTCCCCTCTTCTATCTCTCCACCTCTCCTGTTCTCCTCTTCTCTCTCTCCACCTCTTCTGTTACCCCTCTTCTCTCTTCTGCCTCTCCTGTTCCCCTCTTCTATCTCTCCACCTCTCCTGTTCTCCTCTTCTCTCTCTCCACCTCTTCTGTTACCCCTCTTCTCTCTTCTGCCTCTCCTGTTCCCCTCTTCTCTCTCTCCACCTCTCCTGTTCCCCCTCTTCTCTCTCTCCACCTCTCCTGTTCTCCTCCTGTCTCTCTCCACCTCTCCTGTTCCCCCTCTTCTCTCTCTCCACCTCACCTGTTCTCCTCTTCTCTCTCTCTACCTCCCCTGTCTACCTTTCTCTCTCTGCACCTCTCCTGTTCTCTTCTGCTCTCTCTACACCTCTCTTGTTCTCCTCTTCCCTCTCTCCACCGTTCCTGTTCTCCTCCTCTCTCTCTCCACCTCTCCTGTTCTCCTAATCTCTCTCTCCACCTCTCTTGTTCACCTCTTCTCTCTCTCCACATCTCCTGTTCCCCCTCTCCTCTTCTCTCTCCGCCGCTCCTGTTCTCCTTCTCTCTCTCTCCACCTCTCCTGTTCCCCTCTTCTCTCTCTCCACCTCTCCTGTTCCACTCTTCTCTCTCTCCACCTCTCCTTTTTTCCTCTTCTCTTTCCACCTCTCCCGTCCTCCTCTCCTCTCTCTGCCCCTCTCCTTTTCGCTTCCTCTCTTTCTCCACCTCTCCTGTTCTCCCCCTCTCCCTCTCTCCACCTCTCCTGTTTTCTTCTTCTCTCTCTGCACCTCTCCTGTTCTCTTCCTCTCTCTCTCCACCTCTCCTGTTCCCCCACTTCTCTCTCTCCACCTCTCCTGTTCTCCTCTTCTCTCTCCACCTCTGCTGTTCTTCCCTTCTCTCTCCAACTCTCCTGTTTTCCTCTTCTCTCTCTCCATCTCTCCTGTGCTCCTCTTCTCTCTCTGCACCACCCCTGTTCTCTTCCTTTCTCTCTCTCCACCTCTCCTGTTTTCCTCTTCTCTCTCTCCATCTCTCCTGTTCCCCTTTTCTCTCTCTCCACCTCTCCTGTCCCCCTCTTCTATCTCTCCACCTCTCCTGTTCCTCTCTTCTCTCTCTCCACCTCTCCTGTTTTCTTCTTCTCTCTCTCTACCTCTCCTGTTTTCATCTTATCTCTCCACCTTTCCTGTTCCCCCTCTTCTCTCTCTCCACCTCACCTGTTCTCCTCCTCTCTATACACCTCCCCTGTTCTCCCCTTCTCTCTCTCCACATCCCCTGTTCTCCTCTTCTCTCTCTGCACCTCTCCTGTTCTCTTCCTCTCTCTCCACCTCTCCTGTTCTCCTCTTCTCTCTCTCCATCTCTCCTGTTTTCTTTGTCTCTCTCTCCAACTCTCCTGTTCTTCTCTTCTCTCTCTGCACCTCTCCTTTTCTCTTCCTCTCTCTCTCTCTCCACCTCCCCTGTTCTCCTCTTCTCTCTCTCCACCTCTCTTGTTCTCCTCTTCCCTCTCTCCACCGCTCCTGTTCTCCTCCTCTCTCTCCACCTCTCCTGTTCCCCCACTTCTCTCTCTCCACCTCTCCTGTCCCCCTCTTCTCTCTCTCCACATCTCCTGTTCCCCCTCTTCTCTCTCTCCACATCTCCTGTTCCCCCTCTCCTCTTCTCTCTCCGCCGCTCCTGTTCTCCTCCTCTTTATCTCTCCACCTCTCCTATCCCCCCTTCTCTCTCTCTGCTTCTCCTGTTCCCCTCTTCTCTCTCCACCTCTCCTGTTCCCCTCTTCTCTCTCCATCTCTCCTGTTCCCCTTTTCTCTCTCTCCACCTCTCCTGTTCTCCTCTTCTCTCTTTCCACCTCTCCTGTTCTCCTCATACCTCTCTCCACCTCTCCTGTTCTCCTCCTCTCTATCTCCACCTCTCCTGTTCCCCCCATTTCTCTCTCTCCACCTCTCTCGTTCTCCTCTTCTCTCTCTCCACCTCTCCTGTCCCCCTCTTCTCTCTCTCCACCTCTCCTGTTCCTCTCTTCTCTCTCTCCACCTCTCCTGTTTTCTTCTTCTCTCTCTCTACCTCTCCTGTTTTCCTCTTATCTCTCCACCTTTCCTGTTCCCCCTCTTCTCTCTCTCCACCTCACCTGTTCTCCTCCTCTCTATACACCTCCCCTGTTCTCCCCTTCTCTCTCTCCACATCCCCTGTTCTCCTCTTCTCTCTCTGCACCTCTCCTGTTCTCTTCCTCTTCTCTCTCTCCATCTCTCCTGTTTTCTTCTTCTCTCTCTCCAACTCTCCTGTTCTCCTCTTCTCTCTCTCCACATCCCCTGTTTACCTCTTCTCTCTCTCCATCTCTCCTGTTTTTCTCTTCTCTCTCTCCACCTCTCCTGTTTTCTTCTTCTCTCTCTCTACCTCTCCTGTTTTCCTCTTATCTCTCCACCTTTCCTGTTCCCCCTCTTCTCTCTCTCCACCTCACCTGTTCTCCTCCTCTCTATACACCTCCCCTGTTCTCCCCTTCTCTCTCTCCACATCCCCTGTTCTCCTCTTCTCTCTCCACCTCTCCTGTTCTCCTCTTCTCTCTCTCCATCTCTCCTGTTTTCTTCTTCTCTCTCTCCAACTCTCCTGTTCTCCTCTTCTCTCTCTCCACATCCCCTGTTCTCCTCCTCTCTCTCTGCACCTCTCCTTTTCTCTTCCTCTCTCTCTCTCTCCACCGCTCCTGTTCTCCTCCTCTCTCTCCACCTCTCCTGTTCCCCCACTTCTCTCTCTCCACCTCTCCTGTCCCCCTCTTCTCTCTCTCCACATCTCCTGTTCCCCCTCTCCTCTTCTCTCTCCGCCGCTCCTGTTCTCCTCCTCTTTATCTCTCCACCTCTCCTGTCCCCCCTTCTCTCTCTCTGCCTCTCCTGTTCCCCTCTTCTCTCTCTCCACCTCTCCTGATCCCCTCTTCTCTCTCCACCTCTCCTGTTCCCCCTTTTCTCTCTCTCTCCACCTCCCCTGTTCTCCTCCTCTCTCTCTCTCCACCTCTCCTGTTCCTCTCTTTTCTCTCTCCACCTCTCCTTTTTTCTTCTGTCCCCCTCTTCTCTCTCTCCACATCTCCTGTTCCCCCTCTCCTCTTCTCTCTCCGCCGCTCCTGTTCTCCTCCTCTTTATCTCTCCACCTCTCCTGTCCCCCCTTCTCTCTCTCTGCCTCTCCTGTTCCCCTCTTCTCTCTCTCCACCTCTCCTGATCCCCTCTTCTCTCTCCACCTCTCCTGTTCCCCCTTTTCTCTCTCTCTCCACCTCCCCTGTTCTCCTCCTCTCTCTCTCTCCACCTCTCCTGTTCCTCTCTTCTCTCTCTCTCCACCTCTCCTGTCCCCCTCTTCTCTCTCTCCACCTCTCCAGTTCCCCCTCTCCTCTTCTCTCTCCGCTGCTCCTGTTCTCCTCCTCTCTCTCTCTCCACCTCTCCTGTCCCCCTCTTCTCTCTCTCTGCCTCTCCTGTTCCCCCATTTCTCTCTCTACACCTCTCCTGTTCTCCTCTTCTCTCTCTCCACATCTCCTGTTCCCTCTCTCCTCTTCTCTCTCCGCCTCTCCTGTTCTCCTCCTCTCTCTCTCTCCACCTCTCCTGTCCCCCTCTTCTCTCTCTTTCTCTGCCTCTCCTGTTCCCCTCTTCTCTCTCTCCACCTCTCCTGTTTTCCTCTTCTCTCTCTACCTCTCCTGTTCCCCTCTTCTCTCTCTCCACCTTTCCTGTTACCCTCTTCTCTCTCCTCCTCTCCTGTTCCCCTCTTCTCTCTCCACCTCTCCTGTCCCCCTCTTCTCTCTCTCCACATCTCCTGTTCCCCTCCTCTCCTGTTCTCCCCTTCTCTTTATCCACCTCTCCTGTTCTCCTCTTCTCTCTCTCCACCTCTCCTGTTCTCCTCTTCTCTCTCTCCACCTCTCTTGTTCTCCTCTTCCCTCTCTCCGCTGCTCATGTTCTCCTCCTCTCCTGATCCCCCACTTCTCTCTCTCCACCTCTCCTGTTCTCCTCTTCTCTCTCTCCACCTCTCCTGTTTCCCTCTTCTCTCTCTCCACATATGCTGTTCCCCCTCTCCTCTTCTCACTCTGCTGGTCCTATTCCCCTCTTCTCTCTCTCCACCTCTCCTGTTCCCCCTCTTCTTTCTCTCCACCTCTCCTGTTCCCCTCTTCTCTCTCTCCACCTCTCCTGTTCCCCTCTTCTCTCTCTCCACCTCTCCTGTTTTCCTCTTCTCTCTCCACCTCTCCTGTTCACCCCTTTCTGTCTCTCTCCACCTCTCCTGTTCTCCTCTTCTATCTCTCCACCTCTCCTGTTCCCCCTCTTCTCTCTCTCCACCTCTCTGGTTCTCCTCTTCTCTCTCTGCCCCTCTCCTTTTCTCTTCCTCTCTTTCTCCACCTCTCCTGTTTTCTTCTTCTCTCTCTCCACCTCTCCTGTTTTCCTCTTATCTCTCCACCTTTCCTGTTCTCTTCCTCTCTCTCTCCACCTCTCCTGTTCCCCTCTTCTCTCTCCACCTCTCCTGTTTTTCCCTTCTCTCTCCACCTCTCCTGTTTTCCTCTTCTCTCTCTCCATCCCTCCCGTTCTCCTCTTCTCTCTCTGCACCTCTTGTTCTCCTCTTACCTCTCTCCACCTCTCCTGTTCTCCTCCTCTCTCTCTCCACCTCTCCTGTTCCCCCCCTTTCTCTCTCTCCACCTCTCTCGTTCTCTTCTCTCTCTCCACCTTTCCCGTTCCCCTCGTCTCTCTCCACCTCTCCTGTTCCACCCCTTCTCTTTCTCCACCTCTCCTGTCCCCCTCTTCTCTCTCTACACCTCTCCTGTTCTCTTTCTTTCTCTCTCTCTCCACCTCTCCTGTTCTCCTCTTCTCTCTCTCTGCCTCTCCTGTTCTCCTCTTCTCTCTCTCCACCTCTTGTTCTCCTCTTACCTCTCTCCACCTCTCCTGTTCTCCTCCTCTCTCTCTTCACCTCTCCTGTTCCCCCCCTTTCTCTCTCTCCACCTCTCTCGTTCTCTTCTCTCTCTCCACCTTTCCCGTTCCCCTCGTCTCTCTCCACCTCTCCTGTTCCCCTCTTCTCTTTCTCCACCTCTCCTGTCCCCCTCTTCTCTCTCTCCACCTCTCCTGTTCCTCTCTTCTCTCTCTCCACCTCTCCTGTTTTCCTCTTATCTCTCCACCTTTCCTGTTCCCCCTCTCTCCACCTCACCTGTTCTCCTCTTCTCTCTATCCACCTCCCCTGTTCTCCTCTTCTCTCTCTGCACCTCTCCTGTTCTCTTCCTCTTCTCTCGCTCCATCTCTCCTGTTCTCCTCTTCTCTCTCTCCACCTCTCTTGTTCTCCTCTTCCCTCTCTCCACCGCTCCTGTTCCAGTCACTCTCCCCTTCCAATCTCTGTCTCTCTCCCCCCTCTCCATCTCTCAGTCACTCTCCCCCTCCCCATCTCTCAGTCTCTCCCCCCTCCCCATCTCTCAGTCTCTCCCCCTCCCCATCCCTCAGTTTCTCTCCCTCTCCATCTCTAAGTCTTTCTCTCCTCCCCATCTCTCAGTCTCTCTCCCCTACTCATCTCTTACTATCTCTCCCCCTCCCCATCTCTCAGTCTCTCCCCTCCCCATCTCTCAGTCTCTCTCCTCCTCCCCATCCCTCAGTCTCTCTCCCTCCCCATCTCTAAGTCTTTCTCCCCTCCCCATCTCTCAGTCTCTCCCCTCCCCATCTCTCAGTCTCTCTCCCCCTCCTCATCTCTCAGTCTCTCTCGCCCTCCCCATCTCTCAGTCTCTCTCCCCTCCTCATTTCTTACTATCTCTCCCCCTCCCCATCTCTCAGTCTCTCTCCCCCTCCCCATCTCTCAGTCTCTCTCCCCTACTCATCTCTTACTATCTCTCCCCCTCCCCATCTCTCAGTCTCTCCCTCCCCATCTCTAAGTCTTTCTCCCCTCCCCATCTCTCAGTCTCTCCCCTCCCCATCTCTCAGTCTCTCTCCCCCTCCTCATCTCTCAGTCTCTCTCGCCCTCCCCATCTCTCAGTCTCTCTCCCCTCCTCATTTCTTACTATCTCTCCCCCTCCCCATCTCTCAGTCTCTCTCCCCCTCCCCATCTCTCAGTCTCTCTCCCCACCTCATCTCTTACTATATCTCCCCCTCCCCATGCCTCAGTCTCTCTCCCCTCCCCATCTCTCAGTCTCTCTCCCCCTCCCCATCTCTCAGTCTCTCTCCCCTCCTCGTCTCTTACTATCTCTCCCCCTTCCTCAGTCTCTCTCCCCTCCCCATCTCTAAGTCTCTCTCCCCCTCCCCATCTCTCAGTCTCTCTCCCCTCCTCGTCTCTTACTATCTCTCCCCCTTCCTCAGTCTCTCTCCTCTCCCCATCTCTCAGTCTCTCTCCCCCTCCCCATCTCTCAGTCTCTCTCCTGCACTGCAGGCCTGTTTATCCCCTGCAGTGTGTATCACAGTGAGAGATGTTCTGCGCCCAGCTCCTCATGTCAGACTGCAGCAGGAGCTGAGTGGGGGGCAATGAGAGTCCACCCACCTGCAGCCCCCGCTACATGAGCCAGATACCCTGCCAGATAAACACTCTAATATGCACGTAAATGTGCACACATATCACATACACTATACATTAGATATATACACTGTGCATACAATATATACACTACACATTGCAGATATATATATATATATATATATATATATATATATATATACACACTGCATCTTATAGATATATATACACTACACATTAGATATATACACGGCACATTACAGATATATACACTTCACATTCAATATTTATACACTGCACATTAGCTATATACACTGCACATTACAGATATACACACTGCACATTAGATATATGTGCACTGCACATTGGATATATACACTGCACATTAACTATATACACTGCACATTACAGATATACACACTGCACATTAGAAATATATGCACTGCACATTGGATATAGACACTGCACATTAGCTATATACACTGCACATTTCAGATATACACACTGCTCATTAGATATATATACACTGCACATTGGATATATACACTGCACATTAGCTGTATACACTGCACATTACAGATATACACACTACACATTAGATATACACACTGTGCATTAGATATACACACTGCACATTAGATATACACACTGTGCATTAGATATACACACTGCACATTGGATATATACACTGCACATAAGATATATACACTGCACATTACAGATATATACACGGCACATTATATATATATATATATACACTGCACATAAGATATATACACTGCACATTACATATATATACACGGCACATTATATATATATATATATACACTGCACATAAGATATATACACTGCACATTACAGATATATACACGGCACATTATATATATATATATATACACTGCACATAAGATATATGCACTGCACATTACATATATATACTGCACAGTATATATATCACATATTATAATTGTCCAACTACGATTCGTCGTCACGCTGTGTTGCTTAGTGCGTACAACTTAGAGATGAGCGCCGCAGGTGCTCATTGCCTGGCGAGCCGCGCGCAGCGCGGCGAGACGTTAAACCGTACCACTTTGCCGATCGTACCACTTTGCGATGAGCGCCGCAGACGCTCTTTGCCCGGCGAGCACTTTGGCAGTGAGCGACGCAGGCGCTCATTGCAGGCGAGACTCGCGTAGCGAGGCGAGCCGTTACGTTAAACCGTAGCACTTTGGCAATGAGCGCCACAGGCGCTCATTGCAGGCGAGCCTCGCGTAGCTAGGCGAGCCGTTAAACCGTAGCACTTTTTTACACAAGACGCAGGACTTAGAAAAAAAATATGAGATGAAAAAAATTACGAGATAAGCGGCGGAACCAAAACAATAAAAAAAACACTAAATACACACTAAAAAATAAAAAAAAGGTCACTTACAGCATGGGGAACCAGGCAGGACGTCTGGGAGTGAGTTGGAACTCCAATTTACATCGATTTAGACGAGTTACAAAGATCAAAAATGGCTAAGCAAGAAAAAAATGGCCGCCGAAAAAAATGAAAACGAGGCTATAGTACTACGAACTGCGTAAAACACAGCCACAGGCGTATGTGCTCGAAAAACAATGAGACAAAGGATGCGCATTAACCGTACAATGAGTAAAAAAAGACAGTAGCGAGTACATTTTACGAAACGCAAGAACGCAAAACCCGAGCACTTTGGCATTTAGCGCCGCAGGCGCTCATTGCAGGCGAGCCTCGCGTAGCGAGGCGAGCCGTTAAACCATAGCAAAAAAATAGATTGCCAGCTCTTCAACACAATGCATAAAAATAGGTAAAGTATATTAATTTATTAATTTGAATTCTATATTTCAGTAGTACACACAAAACAACATTAGCTACCTTACAATTCCATATGTATATTAATAACTAAACAACTTTCCAAACATACACATCTCATTGCCGTCATATTTTGACGGACAATACGCTAGTATATATATATATATATATATATATATATATATATACACTGAACATTTGATATATACACTGCACATAACAGATATATACACTGTACATTACATATTTACATTGCAAATTAGATATATACACTACACATAAGATATATATATACACACTGCTCATTTAATATATTCACTGCACATAACAGATATATACACTGTACATTGGATATATACACTGCACAGTATAGATATATACAATGCACATTAGGTATATATACACTGCATATTAGATATACACACTGCACATTAGATATATACACTGCGTATTGGATATATACACTGCACCTTGTAGATGTATACACTTCACATTACAGATATATACACTACATATTAGATATATACACTGAATAGTATATATATATATATATATATATATATTTATTTATATATATATACGTGAGGAAAAATAAGTATTTGATCCCCTGCTGATTTTGAACGTTTGTCCACTGACAAAGTATAATTTTAATGGTAGGTGTATTTTAACAGTGAGAGACATGACCAGTTACCGTCATACCTGGGATATCCCCAAAGCCCAACAAACCTGAAATAATGACATGACACCAATCTGGGTATAAAAAACTGGCCACAGCTTCTTTATTAAACTTAACAGGGTGAACCAAAACCAATTTCTTAATTAACCAAATTACCAACTAGTGCTTGCCCGCCCTACTTAGCATAAGACCCCTCAGGGGACCCTGCGCCCCTAGAGGCACTACCGCCCCCTGCTGTGACATATACAACACATACCATATTACCTTACAAAACTTTCCATGCATGTTTTTTTTTTTTTTCTTTTTTTTTCTTTATTTCTTTCTTTTATTTTTTTTGAAAACATTCCAAGACAGCGAAAAAAGAGGGAGGGAGGGTGGGAACTAACCTGCAGCTCTTGCTTAGGCTCATGTGTGCTCAACTGTCCCACACATCCCCTTAAAAAACCTCTGTTGAAACCCCTCCTCTCTCCCCTCTCTACCAATCAGAACCAATCCTATCCTTTGATTCCTGCTCTGGTCACCACCCACTCCCCTTCCACTTCGCTCTGCCGTGGGTTCAAGAATAACAAAAAAACAAGAACGCATGTCACAAAAGTTATAAATTGATTTGCAGGTCAGTGAGTGAAATAAGTATTTGATCCCCTATCAATAAGCAAGATTTCTGGCTCCCAGGTGTCTTTTATACAGGTAACGAGCTGAGATTAGGAGCACTCTCTTAAAGGGAGTGCTCCTAATCTCAGCTTGTTACCTGTTTAGACTACACTTGTCCACAAAAGCAACCAAGCAATCAGATTCCCAACTCTCCACCATGGCCAAGACCAAAGAGCCGTCCAAGGATGTCACGGACAAGATTGTAGACCTACACAAGGCTGGAATGGGCTACAAGACCATCGGCAAGCAGCTGGGTGAGAAGGTGACAACAGTTGGTGCGATTATTCGCAAATGGAAGAAACACAAAATAACTGTCAGTTTCCCTTGTTCTGGTGCTCCATGCAAGATCTCACCTCGTAGAGGTTCAATGATCATGAGAACGGTGAGGAATCAGACCAGACCTACACAGGAAGATCTTGTTAATGACCTCAAGGCAGCTGGGACCATAGTCACCAAGAAAACAAATGGTAACACACTACGCCACAAAGGACTGAAATACTGCAGCGCCTGCAAGACCCCCTGCTCAAGAAAGCACATGTACAGGCCCTTCTGAAGTTTGCCAATGAACACCTGAGTGATTCAGAGGAGAACTGGGGGAAAGTGTTGTGGTCAGATGAGACCAAAACCGAGCTCTTTGGCATCAACTCAAATCACTGTGTTTGGAGGAGGAGGAATGCTGCCTATAACCCCAAGAACACCATCCCCACCGTAAAACATGGAGGTGGAAACATTATGCTTTGGGGGTGTTTTTCTGCTAAGGGGACAGGACAACTGCACCTCATCAAAGGGACGATGGACGGGGCTATGTACCGTCAAATCTTGGGTGAGAACCTCCTTCCCTCAGCCAGGGCATTGAAAATGGGTTGTGGATGGGTATTCCAGCATGACAATGACCCAAAACACACAGCCAAGGCAACAAAGGAGTGGCTCAAGAAGAAGCACATTAAGGTCCTGGAGTGGCTCCAGACCTTAATCCCATAGAAAATCTGTGGAGGGAGCTAAAGGTTCGAGTTGCCAAACATCAGCCTTGAAGCCTTAATGACTTGGAGAGGATCTACAAAGAGGAGTGGGACAAAATCCCTCCTGAGATGTGTGCAAACCGGGTGGTCAAATACCAGAAACGTCTGACCTCTGTAATTGCCAACAGGGGTTTTGCTCTTAAGTGTTAAGACAAAGGGGTCAAATACCTATTTCCCTCACTGACCTGCAAATCAATTTATAACTTTTGTGACATGCGTTTTTCTTGTTTTTTTTGTTACATTAGATATATACACTGCACATTACAGATATATACACTGTACATTACATATATATATATATATATATATATATATATATATATATATATATATCCTTATAGATATATACACTCCAATTAGATATATAGACTGCACATTAGATGTTTACACTGCACATTACAGATACATACCCTCTTCGTTCTGCTAACGACCTTATTCTTTCTACCACTCTTGTCACCTCCTCCCACTCCCGCCTCCAGGACTTTTTTCGTGCTGCCCCTATTCTCTGGAACTCCTTGCCTCGCTTCACCAGACTATCCTCCTGCCTTAAATCCTTCAAAACTTTAATAAAAACGCACCTCTTTAAAGAAGCCTATAACCTTCCTCCCTAACATGTTCAGCACTACTCTCTCCCTACTGTACCACATACAAACTTCAACCTTTAGATTGTAAGTCTGTGAGTTTCAATTCTGCGCTGTGCTCAATATTTTGTGTGGCCACCATTATTTTCCAGCACTGCCTTAACTTTCATGGGCGTGGAGTTCACCCGAGCTTCATAGGTTGCCACTGGAGTCCTCGTACGGCCAGTGGTTGGAGGAGCACAACAAAGACTTCCAAGTACTTCCCTGGCCTCCAAATTCCCTGGACTTGAACCCATTGAGCACCAGTGGGACCACCTTGATCGCCATGTTCACCATATGGATCCTCCACCACGCCTTCTTCAGCAGCTGTCGGATGCGCTGCAGTCTGCATGGCTCCAAATACCCTAGCCAACCTTCCAGCATCTTATTGACTCGCTACCACGCTGTCTAGCTGCACACAGAGGTTATTTGGGATATAAGCTGGTAGTCATAATAATCTGACTTGACTATGTATATAAACCCTACATTACAGATATATAAACTGCACATTAGATATATGTATGGCATATTAGATAGATATACTGCATATTACAGATATAAACAATGTACATTGGATGTATACACTGAATATTACATATATACACTGCACTTTACATGTATACAGTGTACAATACAGATCTTTACACTGCACATTACATATACTCTACACATTGTACATTACAGGTATATACACTGCATAGTAAACATATACACTGCACATTACATATTTGCACACTGTATATTACAGATATATAATCTGAACATAACAGAGCCCCTACGGTTCCCATAGTTGCAGCCCTTGGCCATCCTTGCACTGGTGAATGAGACATACGCACTTTACAATGTATATGCTGCCAGTGGACGGCAACTCCATCCTACGAGGGCTGACAACAGTCCAGAATTTCAGTCTTTCTCTGCATGAGCCTAAGTGGAACAATCAGATCAGAACTGAACAACTCTGAGCGGGAGCCGAGAATCTGAATTCAGAGACATGTATAAATCCTGGACTGTTGGCGGCCTCCCTAGGACCAAAGTGCCCAGCACTGCTATATACCATGCACACAAACCCAAGCTTCAAACTTCCATTACTATACATGGCTGCCCTCTAGTGGAGACATCTGGAACAGCAGAACATGCACACACTGTCCAGTGGCTGAACCTGTCATACTTATCAATCTTGGGTTGGTCCCCACCGCACACCCCTACTGGTAATGGTTATAGGACTACTGTAGCTCAAGAAAATGGAGCTTGTTTATGACGTGCATAAAAAATGTAAATAGATTGCACTGAAAATGGGCCTGGTGCTTTGCACCACCTGCACCGGTGGTTTCTCCGCCCCTGCCTCCAGAGTTCTGCAGATGCAACCACATTTATTTGTTTTCTAATTAAAAACTAACTGTATGACGATTTCCTGCTTAATTATGCTCTTCGACTCAATTGACACCGTATTCACCTCATCGTGGCGCTGTCACTTTAAGAAAAGTTTTAATAAAATTAATTTAAATTTACCTGAATGAGAATTGATGGATGAGATGGAAAAAAAATTGGTCATTTATGTAGAAGCCAATAATTTTCATGACAAATGCAAGTTTTTGGTTTAAATGATCCAATTCTGGAAAATTGATGAGAAAGCTCAGAAACGTTAGATTAATGACTGCCCCTGACAGAGATTGAAAGGAAAATGTAACGGGGCGAGCTAGCAAGTGCAAGCTCAGCGGGACGGCTGGCTAACAACAGGGACACAAAATGTAGATACAGAGAAAAAAGGATCCTGATAAAGAAGACCTGCATTACCATATGACAGTGCTCCGGAGCTGCTGAGGATTCTGGGTAGTGATATGCAAATGAGGCTTTATATATAAATATATATATATAGTACATAGTTATTTATTTTTGTAGCCTCATTTGCATATTACTACCCAGAATCCTCAGCATCATCAGGATCTATCGATTTGTCCATCTATATATTCCTCTATCTATATATATATATATATCTCCATCCATCTATCATCTATTTATCTATCTCTCTATCCATACATCTATCTATCCATCCACCCATCTATCATCTATCCACCCATCCACGCATCTATCATCTATCTATTTATCTATCTTTCTATGTCTATCTATCCATACATCTATTATCTATCTATCCATCCATCCACCCATCTATCATCTTTCTATTTATCTATCGATCTATCTATCTATCCATCCATCTATCATCTATCTATCCATCAATCCACCCATCTATCTATCTATCTATCTATATATCTATCTATCCATCTATCCATCCATCCATTCACTCATCTTTCTATCGATCCATCCACCCATCTATTATCTATCTATCTATCTATTTATCTATCTATCTCTATCTATCTATCTATCTATCTATCCATCCATCTATCATCTATCTATACATCCATCCACCCATCTATCATCTATCTATCATCTATCTATACATCCATCCACCCATCTATCTATCTATCTATCTATATATCTATCTATCCATCTATCCATCCATCCATTCACTCATCTTTCTATCGATCCATCCACCCATCTATTATCTATCTATCTATCTATTTATCTATCTATCTCTATCTATCTATCTATCTATCTATCTATCTATCTATCCATCCATCTATCATCTATCTATACATCCATCCACCCATCTATCATCTATCTATCATCTATCTATACATCCATCCACCCATCTATCATCTATCTATCTATCTATCATCTATCAATCTATCTATCTATCCATCATCAATCAATCTAATTATCTATCTCTCTATCTATCTATCAATCTATCTATCGATCTATCCATACATCTGTCATCTATCTATCCATCAATCCACCCATCTATCATCTATATATCTATCATCTATCAATCTATCTATCTATCTATCTATCCATCCATCCATCTATCTATCCATCCATCCGTCCACCCATCTATTATCTATCTATCTATCTACATATATATCTATTTACCTATCTATCCATCTATCATCTATCTATCTATCTATCATCTATCTAATTATCTTTCTTTCTATCTATCTATCAATCTATCTATCCATCTATCCATCCATCTATCATCTATCATCTATATATCTATCCATCTATCTTTCTAATTATCTATCTATCTATCTATCTATCTATCTATCTATCTATCTATCGATCAATCAATCTATCAATCTATCTATCTATCATTCTATCAATCTATCTATCTACATATTTACGTCTCTATCTATCTATCTACCTATCTATCTATCCATCCATCTATCATCTATCCATCCACCCATCTGTCATCTATCTATCATCTATCGATCCATCCACCCATCTATCATCTATATGTCGATCCATTCACCCATCTATCATCTATCTATCTATATATATATATATATATATATCATCTATCTATCTATCCATCCATCCACCAATCTATCATCTATATATCTATCATCTATCTATCCATCCATCCACCCACCCATGTATCATCTATCTATCTATCTGTCTATCTTTCCATCCATCTATCATCTAGCTATCCATCCATCCATCCATCCACCTATCTATCTCTATATCTATCCATCTATCCATCCATCTATCATCTATCTATGGATCCATTTATCTTTCTATCTATCTATCCATCTATCCATCTATCCATCCATCTGTCATCTATCTACCCATCCACCCATCTATTTATCTATCTATCTATCTATACATCCATCTATCTAGCCATCCCTCCACCTATCTATCTATCCATCCATAAATATATATATATATATATATATATATATATATATATATCCATCTATCTATGTATCTATCTATCTCTATCTGTCTGTCTGTCCACCGATCTATCTATCTATCTATTGTAATGATATAGGTATATAGGTTTTGGAGACCAGCAGCCTAGGTCAGCAATAATCCAATTCAGCAACTTTGTAGGTGAAACAGGAACATGCTTTATTGAAGGGATCAGGAACCACAATAATCTGGCAAGGTACATTGACAGGAAGTGCCTTATATAGGCCAAGGACCAGACACCTGACCAGACACAGCTGAAGAGACTTAGTCACTGATGCTATTGCTAGCAGAGTCAAGGTTATCAGATCTCCAGGAATTTCACAAAGGCAGGCTGGCGCAGTGGTAGGGAAGAGGATCAGCAGCCTGGGGACCAGGGTTCAACACCCAGCAGAGTCAACTCCGCACATTACCCCCGCCTCTATAGGTGCAGCCTCTGGATGCCCTATTACCCGGCTTAGCAGGGTACTGCACATGAAAAGACAGAAGAAGGTCAGGAGCATGAATATTGTCCGCTGGTTCCCACGAACTATCCTCCTCACCATAGCCTTTCCAACGCACCAGATACTGAAGCTTGTTGCGGAAGATCCTGGAGTCCAGAATTTTCTCCACCTCGTATTCATCCTCACCATCCCCGAGGACTGGAGGTGGGGCAGGCAGGGCTCGGCCAGGGAAAGTGTTTGCATGGAAAGGTTTCAGCAGTGCAACGTGAAACACCGGATGTATTTTCATGGAATCTGGAAGTTGCAAACGAAAAGTGACAGCATTGATCTGAGCGATGATCTCAAAAGGTCCCATGAACCTCTGACCCAATTTATGAGAAGGAACCCTAAGCTTAAGATTCCTTGTTGACAGCCAAACCTTGTCACCAACATGATAAACTGGGGCCTCCGTTCTATGACTATCAGCAGATCTCTTGTGATATTCCTGAGCCTTCGAAAGAGTCTCCTTCAGCAGGTCTTGGGAATCTCGTAAGGTGGTTAGCCGATCAGTGACTGCAGGAATGGAAGTAGTAATTGGGAGACTCACTAGAAAGGTTGGATGGTAACCATAGTTGGCAAAAAGAAGTGTAGTAGTGTTGGGCATTGTTATAGGCAAACTCCGCCGTGGGTAGAAAATCCAGCCAGTCATCCTGTAGGTAACTAATATAGCACCGCAAATATTGCTCCAAAGTCTGGTTGGTTCGCTCAGTCTGTCCATTACTTTGTGGATGAAAAGCTGATGACAGATTTACATTAATACCTAGATTAGAGCAAAAATGTTTCCAAAAACGAGATCTAAACTGCACTCCCCTGTCAGAAACTACTTCATCAGGCACTCCATGCAAGCGAAATATTTCCCGAATAACCAGGTCAGCCGTCTGTTTAGCTGAAGGGAGACCACAAGCTGGTATGAAATGACCCATCTTAGTTAACCTGTCCACAACAACAAGAATGGTAGTGTGTTCCTTAGAGGGAGGTAGTTCCACAATAAAGTCCATGGATATAGATCCCCAGGGACGATGAGGAATTGGAAGAGGCTGAAGCAAGCCAACAGGGGATGAGAGAGGAGTCTTATGTCTGGCACATACATCACAAGAGGACACATACTTCTTAACATCCTCATAATACTTGGGCAACCAAAAGGATCGGGCGAGTAGCTCTTGTGTCTTTCGGATTCCTGGATGACCTGATGGTTTTGAGTCATGGTAGAGACGTAAAAGGTCCAGTCGCACTGACTCCGGAGCAAACAGACGTTGTTGAAAAATCCAAAACCCATTAAGCATCGTCATATGGAGATCACGAGGAGGATCACGAAGAACTGGGTCTTCAGCGTAGCCCTGTTTAATGCGAGACATCAGATCAGAAGGAAATGTGATTCCTATAAATATATCCTCCGGCAAGATGGTGGTCTTGGTTACGGTAGTATGGAGGCGGTCAGCTATTCTAGACAAGGCATCTGCCTTACCATTCTTGGAGCCAGGACGGTATGTAACCAAAAAATTAAACCTTGAGAAGAAGAGGGACCAGCGTGCTTGTCTGGCTGACAGTCTCTTAGCTGATCGAATACATTCCAGATTTTTGTGATCTGTGAGGACAGTAATTGGATGGGTGGCTCCCTCCAAGAGATGTCTCCATTCGGTGAAGGCAGCTTTTATAGCCAATAGTTCTTTATTCCCTATGTTATAGTTTCTTTCTGCTGGCACCATCTGGCGGGAATAGAAGGCACACGGATGTAACAGCATCTTAGGTCCAGTCCTTTGAGATTGAAGGGATCAGGAACCACAATAATCTGGCAAGGTACATTGACAGGAAGTGCCTTATATAGGCCAAGGACCAGACACCTGACCAGACACAGCTGAAGAGACTTAGTCACTGATGCTATTGCTAGCAGAGTCAAGGTTATCAGATCTCCAGGAATTTCACAAAGGCAGGCTGGTGCAGTGGTAGGGAAGAGGATCAGCAGCCTGGGGACCAGGGTTCAAAACCCAGCAAAGTCAATTCCTCACTAGTGATGTCGCGAACATAAAATTTTCGGTTCACGTACCGCGAACCGCAGCAAATGTTCGCGAACCGGCGAACCCGGCGAACCGACATAGACTTCAATTGCAGGCGAATTTTAAGACCCACAGGGACACTTTCTGGCCACAATAGTGATGGGAAAGTTGTTTCAACGGGACTAACACCTGGACTGTCGCATGCCGGAGGGGGATCCATGGCAAAACTCCCACGAAAAATTACATAGTTGATGCAGAGTCTGGTTTTAAGCCATAAAAGGCATAAATTACCTAACATTCCTAAATTGTTTGGAATAACGTGCTTTAAAACATCAGGTATGATGTTGTATCGATCAGGTAGTGTAAGGGTTAGGCCCGCTTCACAATGACAAACCAAACTCCCCGTTTAACGCACAGCAAACAACCGCAAACAGTCCATTTGCACAACCGCAAATTCCCTATTTGCACAAGGTTGGATACTAAGCTAGCCATGTCCCGTTCCTTGTCCTCACTGATGTCATCGAAGGTCTCTTCCTCCACCCAGCCACCAAGGGTCCCCGAAAGGTGACAACAAGCCCCCTGGGACGCCTGCTGTGTTTGGTCTTCCACCTCCTCAAAGCCACCTTCCTCCTCTGACTCCTCTTCTTCAGACTCCTCTCACTGTGTTGCCTCTCACTGCATTATTATAAGGTGTGTTAAGTAGTACTACTCTTATCAGTTTAATACTTGTTACGTCACCTATCAGGGGGCGAGTATAAGGCCTGGATTTTTAGAACACTGATGATGCTGGACCAGGAGGGGGATGGCGGCTTTGAGTTTGTGTGCTGCTTGTACTCATGTGTTGGTCTGGAGTCACCCAAACATTAGGTCTCAACCTGTAGAGGATAAGGGAACCAGGCTACTCTAGACCTTATTCATCATTACAGGTTTTGACAGATCGGTACTATGCGTGCAAGCTACTGTGACAACAGATATGAGTGGTACTGTGCAGTACAATTTTTTTTTTTTAAATGTACACTACTGTTACACCACATATGAGTGGTGTGTTAAGTAGTACTACTCCTATCAGTTTAATCCCTGTTATGTGCCTTTTTTTTGGGTTTGGTTGTTGAAGCCACAGTGCAGCACCAGAGGCCAGAAAAATTAGGCATGTACACATGCCTGAAAAATTAGGTATTGTTGATCTTGCATCGAGCAGAGAAGAAGGTAGGCCTGATTCAACGCCCCATCCCTGCATATCCACACTCAGAGATTGAGGGGGCGACCCTTACAAGGCCACGGGCCGGAGATATAAAGGGGGGCCATCCCAAATAAGCACACAAGCGGGGACAAAGGTAGTGAAGGGGACATAGAGGCCCATGGACTGACGGTCGCCATCTTGGCAGGAAAAGGGCCCAGCAATTAAGCCAAACTGACCCAGCACAGGCAGCTATTTGAGTCAAACGCTGTACACCTTAATAAAGCTGAAACATGCAGGATTCTAAACGGCCACACGGGGACAAGGAGGCTAACAGCCCCCACAGTCTCTGCACCACTCTTTTTAACAGATAACCCAATGGGCTAACCAGGAGGTTATTATTATTATTGGAGGAATTATTAGTGTCTTTACCCCCCAAGAGAGGACATAATATACGGTATCTTTAGACTACCTGATGGCCAAACCTCCTTTAGCCCCAATGCTATCCAAGAAACATTTCAAAACTTTATCTGACTGGGGGTCTATAGAGTGACATTAGTACTGACCTTTATATGACTGGGTGTCTATAGAGGGACATTAGTAATGACCTTTATATGACTGGGGGTCTATAGAGTGACATTAGTACTGACCTTTATATGACTGGGGGTCTATAGAGGGACATTAGTACTGACCTTTATCTGACTGGGTGTCTATAGAGGGACATTAGTATTGACCTTTATATGACTGGGGGTCTATAGGTGACATTAGTACTGACCTTTATCTGACTGGGTGTCTATAGAGGGACATTAGTAATGACCTTTATCTGACTGGGGGTCTATAGAGGGACATTAGTACTGACCTTTATCTGACTGGGGGTCTATAGAGGGACATTAGTACTGACCTTTATCTGTCTGGGGGTCTATAGGTGACATTAGTCCTGACCTCCTGCTGCAGTATTATTACTCCCAGTACTCCCAGGCTTGCTACTATTAGATATAATAACCTCAGTTTCGTTTCCTTATCTGTTGGTAACATCAAAATATGATTATTAAATATTTCATATTTGTTTGTTTTTTCTCCCAAAGTGAACCCCTTTGTGTGTGTCCCACAGATGTGGCGTTTCCACTCTGCGTATGTTGGATTTGCACCGCTCAAAAAGTATGAAAAGAGATCCCCCCCCTTGAAGCCCATTAATGACATCATCAGTAAATTGTATGTAACAGATTCCAGTGTTTAGGGTTTATTATGACCCAATACTGCGATCATATGATTTATGAAAAAAATCCGTATTTGTCGTATTATTCAGACGCGCGTGCATATTTGTGTTACATTTCCTGATACTTTTATTATCTTGATCTTTATATATTTACTAGCGAGTTGCCCATCAAAAAATGGCGGCAATAAGATTGTAAGGCAGGTAATGGTGTTTGGACGAGACATTCATTTTGTTGGCGGTCTGAGATCCTTCGGCGCTCATTGCGAGGCTGTTGGTTGTTTTTTTTTCTGATAGGCGCTTTTGCTGTTATTCTTTGGTCGGCGGTGATGTGTTTTTTGCGCTTATTGCAAGGCTTTGTGTGCTATGAGCAGCGTTGGCGCTCGTTGTGAGGCGCGCAGTGAATGGCTTTTATGTTTAATGTGATAATGTTTTTTTTGTGTATATGTATTTTTGTATGCTAATGAAATAATTACTAAATGAATATACTTTACCTATTTGTAAGTAATATATGCAGGAAGCATTGTGCTGAAGAGCTGACAATCTGTTTTCATGTTCCTGCAGCATACAATGTAGGTTTTCAGTGCTGTGGAGCTGCTGTGTAAGTGTCAGCAATGTGCGCAGTGTGTAGTGTAAATAGGCTGCGTGCGCGAGGGGAAGACGTTAGGGTAGCTGGGTACTTCCGCATTGTGTAAGTTAGTGTTGTAAAATGGCGGGGAATGTGTATGTGGTACGCGGGTGTGGATGATTTAGCGTCCTTGTTAATAGTGTATCTTTACCTCGTACGGCTTTTTAGGAAAATCTGTATGTGTTTTGCGTGTTTAGGGTCCTCGTTTTCTTTTTTTCAACGGCCATTTTTTCTCTCACTTAGGTGATTTTCGGGTGTCTAAACTCATGAATTTGGACTTAAATGGAGGTGTAACTTCACTTGCAGAGGTCCTCGGTGCCCGCCTTGCTGTTTGTTGTGTGTATCTATTGTGTTTTTAATGTTTTTAAGTGCGCGCGGTTCGGGCGTTAAGGTCGTATTTTTGTGAGCTCGTAATGTTTTTTTTTCTAAGTCCCGTATTGCTGGATGGTAAGTCCGTAAATTTGATGGTGTAAGTCCCGCCTGCGGCTCATTGCAGCCGACGTGGGAGCCTTCGGCGCTCCTTGCCAGCAACTCTGGCCCTGGCTTCGCAAGCCTGCAGCGTTAGCAACAACCAACCTGCTCACAACTATATATGTGATATCTGCAACGTCTTCCCCAGTTGGCACTTGTAAATCGGCTAAGCGACAAAAAAAATGGCGTCCGGAAAAAATGAAAACGAGGCTACACGACCCCAAACCGCGCAAAACATCGCCAGCCATGTACGACTTTTACCTAGGAACAGACGAGGTACAAAATACACTATAAGAAATAATGGAAACTGCTGGCGAGCCGCGTAACACATACACAATCGCCGCCATTTTACAACACTAACTTGCAACTAATAACATTACAAATCTAAAATGGCGCGTTACACGACTATACAAGCGGTTTCCCCTCGTGCACCGCGCACATTGCTGACACTTACACCTCAGGTCACCAACAGTCCAAATGTACACTGTAAGCTGCAGGAAAATCAAAACTGATTGTTAGCTCTTCAGGATATTGATCACTGGATATATTAATTACAAATAGGTAAAGTATTTTAGTAATTCATTAATTCATTAATATTAAAAAAAATATCTATAAAAAAATACGCTTAATAGCATATTTTACACTGCCGTTACTTTACATACATTAACGCTTCGCACTTCCTAATACATTTGTTCATTCACAATAGTTATTATCGTGCATTCATTTAATAAGTATTAATTAGTAATGGAAAATAAAAATGTAGACTTTACACTACACTAAAATGTTTTACTTTTTACTCTGCAGTTATATATCTGGATTACTGCTCATTGGCTGCCAGCGATAGCACTCTCAAAGCAGTTACAAATCTAAATCACTTTATTATGCTCTGAGACCTGAATACATTTTTTTATTTACACTGCACACAAAAAATTATATATTTAACACTGTACTTATATATCTGTCTTTGCGATGAGCGCCGAAGATTGATCGTTGCAAAGCACGAAACATGAAGGACACGAGGGAAGAGGCTCACAATGAGCGCTGAAGGTCCTCAGAGTACAAAAAGCATCACATTGTGTGGCAAACAGCATTGCCATGGCTTCAAACTTTATTGCCCCGTCATTTGTGCCAGGCAAGTCACTAGTGATATAATATAACATAATGCAATACAATATTATACAGTACACATGGGTGTTGGAACTGGGGAACACACCCCCCCCCCCCACAGATTTCTTATCGTATGTATGTATGCATATAGAAGCTATAGGGGAGGAGAGAGGGGGAGGAAACACAGGGGAGAGGGAGAGGAAGACACAGGAGAGGGGAGAGGGGGAGGAAGACACAGTGGAGAGGGGGAGGAAGACACAGGGCAGAGGGCGGAAAAGAAACAGGGTAGGGGAGAGGTGAGGGGAAGAGACACATGGGAGGGGGGAGAGACACAGGAGAGAGTGGGGGGTAGAGACACAGGGGAGAGGGGGGAAGAGACTAATGGGAGGGAGTGGTGAGGAGACACCGGGGAGAGGAAAGGGGGTAAAGACACAGAGGAGGGGGGAAGAAACACAGGGGAAGGGAGAGGGGGTAGAGACACAGGGGAGAGGGGGTGAGACACAGGGGAGAAGGGGGAAGAGACACAGAGGAGGGGGGAGAGACACAGACGAGAGGGAAGGGGGAAAGACACATGGGAGGGGGGAAAGAAACACGGGAAGGGAGAGGGGGTAGAGACACAGGGGAGGGGGGAGTGACACAGGGAAGAGGGAAGGGGGAAAAGACACAGGAGAGGGGGGAAAGAAACACTGGAGAAGGGAGAGGGGGTAGAGACACAGGGAAGGGTGGGAGAGACACAGGGGAGAGGAGGGGAGAGAGACACATGGGAGGGAGTGGGGGGAGACACAGGGGAGGGGGGAGGAGAGACACATGGGGGGAGTGGGGGGGAGACACAGGGGAGGTCTTGTGCTTTATTATTATTCTTATTATTATTACTATATAATGTGTAGATGTACCGGCTGGGCATGCTCTTGTGCATTATTATTATTATTATTATTAGTATATAATGTGTATATGTACCGGCTGGGCATGCTCTTGTGCATTATTATTATTATTATTACTATATGATGTGTAGATGTACAGGCTGGGCATGCTCTTCTACATTATTATTATTATTATTACTATATAATGTGTAGATGTACCGGCTGGGCATGCTCTTGTGTATTATTATTATTATTACTATATAATGTGTAGATGTACTGGCTGGGCATGCTCTTGTGCATTATTATTATTAGTATTAGTATTTTACTAATAATAATAATAATAATGCACAAGAGCATGCCCAGCCGGTACATCTACACATTATATAATAATAATAATATTAATAATAATAATAATAATAGTAATGCACAAGAGCATGCCCAGCTGGTACATCTACACATTATACAGTAGTAATATTAATAATAATAATAAGGCACAAGAGTCCTTCAGCACTGCACTGGACACTGAATAAACTTGCCTAGCTATGGTTTTCCCTATTGATGCAGTATCACCTACACTCAGCCTCCTCTCAGAAAGACTGCAAGTTAGTTTTGATTCCAAAATGGCTGCTGTCCATGAGGTTAAAGGGTCTGGAAGGGAGTGTATGCTGCTGATTGGCTGCAATGTGTCTGCTGACTTTGACATGCCGGGTCAAAGTTTGCTCAATGATAAAGTATTGGGGGCGGGTCGAATATTGCATATGTTCGCAGTTCGCCGCGAACGCGAACATGCTATGTTCTCCGGGAACAGTCCGCCGGCGAACTATTCGCGACATCTCTAGTCTCAACCTGTAGAGGATATGAGTGGCACTGTGCACTTGCAGAAGTTATATCATCCTCATCATCCTCCCCTGTATCTCTTTACCCCCCATCATCATCCTCCCCTGTGTCTCTTTCCCCCCTTCCTCATCACCCTCCCCTGTGTCTCATCCCCCCTCCTTCATCATCCTCCCACCTCCCTCATCATCCTCCCCTGTATCTCTTTACCCCCTCCCTCATCATCCTCCCCTGTGTCTGTTTCCCCCCTCCCTCATCATCCTCCCCTGTGTCTCTTTCCCCCCTCCCTCATCATCCTCCCCTGTGTCTCTTCCCCCCCTCCCTCATCATCCTCTCCTGTGTCTCTTTCCCCCCTTCCTCATCACCCTTCCCTGTGTCTCATCCCCCCTTCCTCATCAACCTCCCACCTCCCTCATCATCCTCCCCTGTATCTCTTTACCCCCTTCCTCATCATCCTCCCCTGTGTCTGTTTCCCCCCTCCCTCATCATCCTCCCCTGTGTCTCTTTTCCCCCTCCCTCATCATCCTCCCCGTGTCTCTTTTCCCCCTCCCTCATTATCTTCCCCTTTGTCTCCTACCCCCCTCCCTCATCATCCTCCCCTGTGTCTCTTTGCCCCCTTCCTCATCACCCTCCCCTGTGTCTCATCCCCCCTCCCTCATCATCCTCCCACCTCCCTCATCATCCTCCCCTGTATCTCTTTACCCCCTCCCTCATCATCCTCCCCTGTGTCTGTTTCCCCCCTCCATCATCATCCTCCCCTGTGTCTCTTTCCCCCCTCCCTCATCATCCTCCCCTGTGTCTCTTCCCCCCTCCCTCATCATCCTCCCCTGTGTCTCTTTCCCCCCTTCCTCATCACCCTCCCCTGTGTCTCATCCCCCTCCCTCATCATCCTCCCACCTCCCTCATCATCCTCCCTTGTATCTCTTTACCCCCTCCCTCATCATCCTCCCCTGTGTCTGTTTCCCCCCTCCCGCATCATCCTCCCCTGTGTCTCTTTCCCCCCTCCCTCATCATCCTACCCGTGTCTCTTTTCCCCCTCCCACATCATCTTCCCCTTTGTCTCTCCCCCCCTCCCTCATCATCCTCCCCTGTGTGTCTTTGCCACCTTCCACATCACCCTCCCCTGTGTCTAATCCCCCCTCTCTCATCATCATCCCACCTCCCTCATCATCCTCCCCTGTATCTCTTTACCCCCTCCCTCATCATCCTCCCCTGTGTCTGTTTCCCTCCTCCCTCATTGTAACGGATCTACTGGCACCCCGACCGGGTACCTCCATTGATAGACGCGTCCTAGTTTGCGCCGAGGCCTACAAGCACCGCACCGGACACCTCAACCACCACAGACTCCACAACCGCCGTAGTTTAGCTGGAGCCGCACCGTCTTCCTTCCACCCTGTATGAATCTCCAGCATCCAGGACCGTGTGGGGAAGACCTCTCCTCCAAGGAGGACACATCAGGAACAAGCGTTCAGTAGTTACAGCTCAAGGGAGTATGCAAAAGCATAGCAATCCCCAGTATGATAGAGCAATCCCCTCCAATAACGAGACGAGGCTACGTTTTGAAGGGTCAAGAAGAACTATATCTTTAATGACAGGGGATCTCCTTTTATGCAATGGTGCCCTCTGAAGGGCTACACCCACATAATTATCACAGCCAATTATATACATGGTTCAACCCCCACGTCTCCTCCCCTCAGATAACAGGTAACACAATTAAAACAGACACAATTTTAACCACATTTTGGATGTACCCCAAAAACAGGGGGTACACCTTTAAGTCCAGCACCGTTCAATATCTCTCACCCAGGAAAACACCATATTAAAAAATGGCATGAATCAGACCAGGGGTTCAAAAGTTAGTAAAAGTATGTTTTTTCACATAAACACAGACATTTCACATATCCCCCATACAATACACATATAGGACAATAGGTGTGGTCACCCCTCCCTGAGGCAACTTGATATAATCAGACAATGATTAAATCAGCCTTCTTTGTTCTTATATGAGAATGAAAACACTTTATACAATCGACTCCCTTATCTGTAACAGGATTATCTCTCCTGCCAAGGTCTGCACTAGCCTGGGGCCAATATTCTGCAGAGCATAAACCAACATACATACAGTATATTACTAGGATCATATTTTAACCAAGAATTAAATAACAATTAAACAGGGTAAAACAGTGATGGGTTCCGTTACAGCTGGGATCTGAGCGCACAAAACTACTGAATAGCGCTCAGATCATCTTCACACAGTTAAATTGCCACATAGCTAAAGTCTTTCCCATAGTCTTTCATTATATGAATGGGCTCCATGGCATAGCTATCTGTGGTATCATTGTTCACACAGGGGAAGTACCGAATGACCCCCCCTGTATGTAAAGGGCCAGAATGAGTGACATACACTCTGGTATGGCCGAATACTGTGTTTGAAGGGCAATATGTACCAGGGCCATAGTCGCAGGGCAGGAGGCTGGCAAACAGTCCTCTCCAAGACAAAGTGGCAAAGGGCACTTCGTCACACATCTCCCCTTTGGGGGGAAGTCTAACCAGGCACCTGACCTTATGCCGGTCAGTGCCTCCGTTAGACGATCCACCAACCCACAATAAACCAGTGCTAGAGCAGCCCCCCCACAACAACAGTGTGCAAGAGCAGCCCACCCACAACAAACAGTTACGGCACCTGGATATTTCTTGTGGTGATGGGGCAACACACTGAGGGGACTTGAGGGGCAGAGGCCAGCGGCACTCTGCCCTGATGCCAGCTCTTCTGCTGGTATAACCTGCAGGACATCCTGCTCTGTACAAGGGACAAAGGGAGGGCAGAGGCCGACTGCACTCTGCCCCGCTGTCAGCTCTTCTGCTGTGGTACTTGTGACATATTCCGGCTCAGTAGCCAGGGAAAGGTGGAGGTCAGTGAGGGTTAACATTTCCTCTGTTAACCCTGCGGCCACATTAGAAGTTAGCTGGGGAGGGGAATTTGTACTTACCCCTTCCTCCGGTTGTCCCAGTGATGGTAGTTGGGGATCTGGACAGGCTGTGGGCGCAGAGACCACAGTCCCATCTGCGCCGTCTCGGAGATTGGTGTCTCCCCTGGTTAGGGTAAACTGTCGCTGGGGAGGAAGGACCACACCTTCTGCCCCCTGGGGTTCACACTGCCGCTGGGGGGGAAGGACGACACCTTCTGCCCCCTGTGGTTCACACTGCCAATGGGGGGGAAGGACGACACCTTCTGCCCCCTGGGGTTCACACTGCCGCTGGGGGGGAAGGATGACACCTTCTGCCCCCTGGGGTTCACACTGCCGCTGGGGGGAAAGGACGACACCTTCTGCCCCCTGGGGTTCACACTGCTTCTGGGGGGGAAGGATGACACCTTCTGCCCCCTGTGGTTCACACTGCCACTGGGGGGGAAGAAAGACACCTTCTGCCCCCTGGGGTTCACACTGCCGCTGGGGGGGAAGGACAACAACTTCTGCCCCCTGGGGTTCACACTGCCGCTGGGGGGGAAGGATGACACCTTCTGCCCCCTGGGGTTCACACTGCCGCTGGGGGGGAAGGACGACACCTTCTGCCCCCTGGGGTTCACACTGCCGCTGGGGGGAAGGACGACACCTTCTACCCCCTGGGGTTCACACTGCCGCTGGAGGGGGAAGGACGACACCTTCTGCCCCCTGGGGTTCACACTGCCGCTGGGGGGGAAGGACGACACCTTCTGCCCCCTGGGGTTCACACTGCCGCTGGGGGGGAAGGACGACACCTTCTGCCCCCTGTAGGGCCGGTAGAGAGACCTCGGTCCCATCTCTACCTGCCATCTGGAGGTCATCCCAGGACCAGTCAATGAAGTCTGGTTCCGCTTGTCGAGTAGGTTGGGGCTGCACGAAGCTGAGCAGGTGTTGGTAGTCCTGCTCCAGCTCCCACTCTCTCGTTACCAGGTGGGTCATGTCTTTGCTCACCTCGCCTTCGTCATCCCTGACATACATGCCCATCCGGTAGTCGTAGATGTCCCAAATCCTAGACTCCTCCATACTGCCAAGATCAATGTCGTCCTCCAAGGCATCCCATAATAAACCTGGGCCATCATAATCATCCCCCTCTGGTAAGTCGTGTTTAGCCGTCCAGGGGGTAAGTCGAACGGTATGCCACCAGAGGGCCTGGTATGCGTTGTCTAGCCAGATCTCTCGCCGTACCAGGATCTCTAGTCTTGTCACCCACTCATCCAGGGGCTGCTCTCCCAATAGATACATCCGCATCGCCAAAAGCTTCTGTAGCCGCTGCTCATCACTGGGGAGACTCTCACCTCGCCGCCATTGGGCATCTTCCAGGGCATCATACTAGAGTTCCTTTCTGTCTGCATCCCTGTAGTCCGCGTCCTCCTCCTCATCCTCATCATGGAACGCTGTCCGAAAACTAGCTGGTTCCATCCTGCTGTAGCCAGGGGCGCTGTACAGATACAAGCGTTGCCCTCAATTTGTAACTCCAAACGTTACCAATGTCTCCGGGCTGCTTTTCCTCTCACTAGGACGCCATCCCACCGCTGCCAGCTAATGTAACGGATCTACTGGCACCCCGACCGGGTACCTCCGTTGATAGACACGTCCTAGTTTGCGCCGAGGCCTACAAGCACCGCACCGGACACCTCAACCACCACAGACTCCACAACCGCCGTAGTTTAGCTGGAGCCGCACCGTCTTCCTTCCACCCTGTATGAATCTCCAGCATCCAGGACCGTGTGGGGAAGACCTCTCCTCCAAGGAGGACACATCAGGAACAAGCGTTCAGTAGTTACAGCTCAAGGGAGTATGCAAAAGCATAGCAATCCCCAGTATGATAGAGCAATCCCCTCCAATAACGAGACGAGGCTACGTTTTGAAGGGTCAAGAAGAACTATATCTTTAATGACAGGGGATCTCCTTTTATGCAATGGTGCCCTCTGAAGGGCTACACCCACATAATTATCACAGCCAATTATATACATGGTTCAACCCCCACGTCTCCTCCCCTCAGATAACAGGTAACACAATTAAAACAGACACAATTTTAACCACATTCTGGATGTACCCCAAAAACAGGGGGTACACCTTTAAGTCCAGCATCGTTCAATAGCTCTCACCCAGGGGAACACCATATTAAAAAATGGCATGAATCAGACCAGGGGTTCAAAAGTTAGTAAAAGTATGTTTTTTCACATAACACACAGACATTTCACATATCCCCCATACAATACACATATAGGACAATAGGTGTGGTCACCCCTCCCTGAGGCAACTTGATATAATCAGACAATGATTAAATCAGCCTTCTTTGTTCTTATCTGAGAATGAAAACACTTTATACAATCGACTCCCTTATCTGTAACAGGATTATCTCTCCTGCCAAGGTCTGCACTAGCCTGGGGCCAATATTCTGCAGAGCATAAACCAACATACAAACAGTATATTACTAGGATCATATTTTAACCAAGAATTAAATAACAATTAAACAGGGTAAAACAGTGATGGGTTCCGTTACAGCTGGGATCTGAGCGCACAAAACTACCGAATAGCGCTCAGATCATCTTCACACAGTTAAATTGCCACATAGCTAAAGTCTTTCCCATAGTCTTTCATTATATGAATGGGCTCCATGGCATAGCTATCTGTGGTATCATTGTTCACACAGGGGAAGTACCGAATGACCCCCCCTGTATGTAAAGGGCCAGAATGAGTGACATACACTCTGGTATGGCCGAATACTGTGTTTGAAGGGCAATATGTACCAGGGCCATAGTCGCAGGGCAGGAGGCTGGCAAACAGTCCTCTCCAAGACAAAGTGGCGAAGGGCACTTCGTCACACATCTCCCCTTTGGGGGGAAGTCTAACCAGGCACCTGACCTTCTGCCGGTCAGTGCCTCCGTTAGACGATCCACCAAAGGGGAGATGTGTGACGAAGTGCCCTTCGCCACTTTGTGAGGGGTGTTAGGTATAGGTGTTAGGGTGAGGGGTGTTAGGGATAAGTGTGAGGGGTGTTAGGGTTAGGTGTTAGGGTTAGGTGTTAGGGATAAGTGTGAGGGGTGTTAGGGTTAGGGTGAGGGGTGTTAGGGATAGGTGTTAGGGTGAGGGGTGTTAGGGATAAGTGTGAGGGGTGTTAGGGTTAGGTGTTAGGGTTAGGTGTTAGGGATAAGTGTGAGGGGTGTTAGGGTTAGGGTGAGGGGTGTTAGGGATAGGTGTTAGGGTGAGGGGTGTTAGGGATTAGTGTGAGGGGTGTTAGGGTTAGGGGGAGTGGTGTTAGGGATAGGTGTTAGGGTGAGGGGTGTTAGGGATAAGTGTGAGGGGTGTTAGGGTTAGGTGTTAGGGTTAGGTGTTAGGGATAAGTGTGAGGGGTGTTAGGGTTAGGGTGAGGGGTGTTAGGGTTAGGTGTTAGGGTTAGGTGTTAGGGATAAGTGTGAGGGGTGTTAGGGTTAGGGTGAGGGGTGTTAGGGATAGAAGTTAGGGTGAGGGGTGTTAGGGATAAGTGTGAGGGGTGTTAGGGTTAGGGTGAGGGGTGTTAGGGATAGGTGTTAGGGTGAGGGGTGTTAGGGATAAGTGTGAGGGGTGTTAGGGTTAGGGTGAGGGGTGTTAGGGATAGGTGTTAGGGTGAGGGGTGTTAGGGATAAGTGTGAGGGGTGTTAGGGTTAGGTGTTAGGGATAAGTGTGAGGGGTGTTAGGGTTAGGGTGAGGGGTGTTAGGGATAGGTGTTAGGGTGAGGGGTGTTAGGGATAAATGTCAACGGTGTTAGGGTTAGGTGTTAGGGATAAGTGTGAGAAGTGTTAGGGTTAGGGTGAGGGGTGTTAGGGATAGGTGTTAGGGTGAGGGGTGTTAGGGATACGTGTGAGGGGTGTTAGTTGTTAGGGTGAGGGGTGTTAGGGATAGGTGTTAGGGTGAGGGGTGTTAGGGATAAGTGTGAGGGGTGTTAGGGTAAGTGGTGTTAGGGATAAGGGTGAGGGGGTTAGGTGTTAGGGTGAGGGGTGTTAGGGATAAGTGTGAGGGGTGTTAGGGTTAGGGTGAGGGGTGTTAGGGATAAGTGTGAGGGGTGCTAAGGTGAGGGTAGGATGATGATAAGGGGGGGGAAGAGACACAGGGGTGTCCTTACAGCAGAGATCAAAAGAGTCCTTCAGGACGGTATTGCACACTGTGTACAGTAGCCTAGCTATGGTTTTCCCTATTGATGCAGTATCACCTACACTCAGCCTCCTCTCAGTAAGACTGCAAGTTAGTTATGATTCCAAAATGGCTGCTGTCCATGAGTTAGAAGGCTCTGGAAGGGAGTGTATGCTGCTGATTGGCTGGAATGTGTCTGCTGACTGTGACATGCAGGGTCAAAGTTTGCTCAATGATAAAGTATAGGGGGCGGGTCGAATCTCGCATATGTTCGCAGTTCGCTGCAAACGCGAACATGCTATGTCCGCCGGGAACAGTTCGCCGGCGAACTATTCGGGACATCTCTATTCCTCACATATATATCTATATATATATATCTATATATATATATATATATATATATATATATATATATATATATATATATATATATACACAGTGGATATAAAAAGTCTACACACCCCTGTTAAAATGTCAAGTTTCTGTGCTGTAAAAAAATGAGACAAAGATAAATCATTTCAGAACTTTTTCCACCTTTAATGTGACCTATAAACTGTACAACTCAATTGAAAAACAAACTGAAATCTTTTATGTGGAGGGAAGAAAAAAAAAGAAAAATAATGTGGTTGCATAAGCCTGCACA
>CM050169.1:53034710-53077210 GCA_027410445.1 Discoglossus pictus
GATAGATCTGGTGCTGAGAGGTAGATTTGGGTGTCATCTGCATAGAGATGATACTGAAGCCCAAAAGAGTTTATAAAGGTACCAAGTGAGGATGTGTAAATGGAAAAGAGGAGGGGGCCTAGGACTGAACCTTGGGGTATGCCAACAGACAGGGGTTAAGGAGAAGAAGAGGTGTCAGAGAAGGAGATACTGAATGATCGATTTTGTAGGTATGATGAGAACCATGAGAGAGCAGTGTCTCAAATACAGAGGGAGAAGAGAATATGGAGTAGAAGCGGATGGTCAACTGTGTCAAAGGCAGCAGAGGGATCTAGAAGAAGGAGAATAGAAAAGTGACCTTTTGACTTGGCGGCAAGCAGGTCATTGGTGACTTTTGTGAGAGCTGTCTCAGTGGAGTGTTGGGCCGAAAGCCAGATTGGAAGGTGTCAAGAAGGGAGTTAGAGGAAATAAAGCTGGTAAGGCGTTGTAGAAGAGCCGCTCCAGCTGTTTGGAAGCCAGGGGAAGTAGAGAGATACGGCGGTAGTTAGATGCAATGTCAGAGTCAGATGAGTGTTTTTTGAGAATGGGTGTAATTATGGCGTGTTTTACAGAAGATGGAAACCTGTCAGTATTTAGGGAAAGATTGAAAATGTGTGTGAGAGCTGGGATTAGTATGGTAGAGAGGGGAGAGATATGAGCTGAGATGGAATAGGATCCTGAGGACAGGTAGTGAGGCGAGTGGATGATAGCAGGCTGGCAACCTCGTCCTCTGTAGCTGGGGCAAAGCAGTTCAAGGTGGCTGTTGGACTGGGGGAGGGAAAAGACTGGATGTTGTTAGTTAGTTTAAAGGGTAGAGTGTGTGAGCCAATGTGTGATGAGAGTTCATTGCGGATATTTTGAATTTTATGAATAAAATGGTTGGCGAAGTCTTCAGCTGTGAGAGAGGAAGGGATGGGAGGAGGTGGTGGGCGGAGTAGAGTATTGAAAGTGGCAAACAGACGCTTGGGGTTAGAGGAAAGAGTTGATACTAGTGAAGAGGAGTAAGAGCGTAACATAATTTTGTAGTGGAGGAAATCTGCAGAAGTGCGTGATTTCCTCCAAAGCCATTCAGCAGTGCGGAAGCACCTCTGGATGTATTGTGTTTGTGTAGTGTGCCACGGTTGTGGATGAGAGTGAGGGTGTCTGCATGTGGATATGGGGGCCAGAGTGTCAAGGGTGGAAGAGTAGAGTTGTAGAGTGAGGGGAGTTGAGGTTAGTGATGGGGATGAGAAGGGGTTGGAGGACAGTGGAGAGCTGAGCAGGGTCAAGTGCTAGCAGGTTTCTGTGGGTGATGGTGGCAGGGGTTGAAGAAGAGTAATGAGAGGAAGATGTGGTGAGGTTAAAGGTAAGTAAGTGATGGTCAGATAGAGGGAGAGGGTGGATGACTGGGTTGGAGGTTGTGCTGAGATTGGTGAAGATAAGGTCTAGAGTGTGTCCAGCATGAGTAGAAGTATCTGTTAGTTGTGAGAGGCCAAGGGAAGAGGTGAGTGCAAGCAGTTTGGCTGCAGCTGGGGAGGTAGGAGTGTCAATGGGAATGTTAAAATCTCCAAGTACCAGTGAAGGAACATTGGAGGAGAGAAAGTGAGGGAGCCAGGCAGAAAAGTGATCAAGAAATTGAGAGAGAGTGCCTGGGGGGCGATAGATCACGGCAACACGTAGAGAGATAGGTGAGAAGAGGCGGATAGTATGAACTTCAAAGGATGAGAATTGGAGGGATGGGACAGGGGGTAAGAGGTGAAATGTACAGCGACTGGAAAGCAAAATACCCACACCACCACCTTGTTTGTTCACAGGTCTAGGTGTGTGACTGAGGTGAAAGCCACCATGAGAGAGTGCTGCAGAGGAGGCTGTGTCTGAGGATGAGAGCCAGGTTTCAGTGACAGCCAGTAGATTGAGGGAGTTGGAAATGAATAAGTCATGAGTGAAAGTGAGTTTATTGCAGATAGATTGTGCGTTCCAGAGGGTGCAGGAGAAAGGTAGAGTAGAAGGTTTGTGACAAGTGATGGATTTCAGATTCTGGGTGTTATGGGTATTTGCTGGCCCTGAAACAAATCATGGGTATCAGCAAGTAGAGATGAGTGAGGGGCCTGGGTTAGGGGATATATCTCCGGCAGCCAGGAGAAGGAGTGAAAGGGAGAGAAGATGGGACTGGGACTTACAGTGCTGTTTCTGCTTGTGTTAGGGAGGGGATGATGTTGTGACTGGAGGAGGGAGAGGAGCTCATGGGAGCAGAGAAGAGGAGAGGAGAGCAAGGAAGGTGAGATGGTAATATTGTTGGGGATGTGATATGGAGAGGCTGCAAATGAGAGTCTGAGAGAGAGGCAGTAGGTTATAAGAAAGAGGAAAGAGTGAGAAAGCATTGTGACAGTGTGTAAGCTCAGAAAAAAGATAGGATGATTGTTTGACTGTGGGGGTAAGAATTATTATCCTAAGATATAAAAGTTGTAGTGATATAGAATCAGGAGCATGGGAAAAGAGTGTGATAAGGTTTATCAGAATGACGGTGGGTGGTGAGTATCTAAGAGACTTTATTAATTAGTTTTTTAGCAAGTGATAACTGAGCAGTTAACATCTGCCTATCTATCTATCTATCTATCTATCCATCTCTCTCTCTCTCTATCTCTATCTATCTGTCTATCTCTCTCTCTCTATCTGTATGTCTGTCTATCTATCTATCTATCTATCTATCTATCTATCTATCTATCTACCTATGTATGTCTCTATCTATCTATCTCTATATATATCTGTCTATCTATCTATCTATCTATTGTTCTGTCTGTCTATATTGCATTTAAGTGAGTCAAAATAACCTAATTAAAAAATGTTATAGTTTAGTGTAGTCTTATATTTAAAGAGACCCTGTCACCACAACAGGGAGTTGCTTTCATCTTACAGTTCATAAAAAAATGCTTTACATTGTATTTGCTTTTTTCTCTCTTCAGTAAATAATTCCAGAGATACTTAGCATTGCTTGTGCGGCTCCTGTATGTGTGGCACAATATAGTAATTTGTGAGTACCTCAGGGACAGACAAGCATATTGAGATATTAATAAATACATTAAAGCAGCCAATTAGTATTTAGGAACTACTCGATTACCTAACAACTCAGCACAAACAATACTGAATTTCTCAGGAATTATTAGCTTTCGAAATACATGTCTAATTCAAAGTATAGGCTGTTTCACATGCTCTTTCAGAATAACCTAAAAAAACAACAAAACAATTTGATATTGGGGTGACAGAGGCCCTTTAAAACATACTATTTTAAAGATCTACACATGAAAAAATAGCGAAATATTTTTCAAATATGTGTATGTAATTGATTTATTTTTATATGTAGTTTCGCTGCAGTGGAATCTACCATTTTGTTTTTTGTTGTTCTAATCCCTGAGGTGAGAAAATACTTTAAATACATAGGAAGTTTCTGTCTGCACAATGGGAATGTGGCAGCTAAAGATGTGAGTGCTTTCAGGAGGACTAATGTGTCACGATCCAGGGGTGAGTGGACCCGGTTCACCCCAAAACCTCCTGCCTTCTGCTACTGGTTTCCCCCCAGCTCAGACTCAGAAACCTCACGGGTATCACGGGTTTCAGGATCAGCCCAAAGGTTTGTTTTTTGTTCAGTCCTTCAGTCGTGTCCGACTCTCAGTGACCATATGGACACAGAACGCCTGACACAACTATTTGTGTTTCTGGTTGTGCTCGTCCATTTGGTTTTCATGGTAAATATACTGTAATAGATTTCCAGTTCCTTCTTCAGTGGAACATAATTTGTCTGACCTCTCTGCCATGACCTGCCCATCTTGGGTGACCCTACATGGTATAGCTCACAGCTTCATTGAGGGGCAGAAGCCCCTTCACCACAACAAGGTAGTGATCCAGAAGGGGGCCCAAAGGTTACTAGTTTATTAAAAACATAATAAACTATTTTCCCTAATCCCTTAATATTTAGGATCAAGAAGGAGCACACACCATTGGATTAGTGTATGAGACAGAGACTCCACAGTACAAGGACCCAACCCTCATAAGCCCCCTGACTGGATAACACACTTTTCAGCCAATCCCTAACAACTGGTCTTATCTTAGCCCCTTGTCACATCTCTGTCTTAAACAGAACCCATCTGGTACCTTTTCTGTTGTCAGTAGGTTAGGGGTCAGGAGCCTCTAACCAAACAGAAGAAGCCAGGCAGGGTTGGGCCTGGTCAGTACTTGGATGGGAGACCACCTAGGAATATCAGGAGCTGTATGCTGTAGCCACTGGAGAATGAACTAGCAAACCACTCCAGTATCTCTGCCATGAAAACCAAGTGTATCAGCATGACCATAGACATAAAGATGTGCCTGGTGTGTTATGGTCCATGAGATCACGGAGAGTCGGAAATTACTGAACAACAAAACAACAACAAACTATATTTTAGCACACTAGAAGAAACATTCCAGGAGGGTCCTGGTTACAATCTCTTGTTTATCTGAAGTAAAACCGGGCTCTTGTTTATATGCTGTTCTGCCCAGGATAAGGGTAATTAAATTGCTCTTGTGGGGTATTTAAGCCTGGAGCAGTAAATAGTGACCTTTGTCATGAGAAATACCAGATTAAAAGTGTCATGACTTTTTAATTCCAAAATGGCAGCCATATGACAGTATGGATGGCCCTTCTTCTAGTAATTTAAAATGAGTCCCTATCACATCCAGTCAGTCCTTCAAGTAATTGTCCTGTAACCTTCAAAGACCTCTTCTGATTGGCAAAGGGTTGCCTTCTCTGATGAGTCACGTTTTCTGCTCCATCGTCTGGACGGTCGTTGACGTGTCAGGCGCAAAACCTCAGAGAACAAACACTCTGTAACGATTGTTAAAAGAACACAAGCTGGTGGCGGCAGCGTTATGGTCTGGGGAATGTGTTCTTGTATTATATCCTAGGGACTACATCTAAGCACATAGACATTCTTTAAACATTATCCTATTACACTATACTAACTTTATATTATTGGGGGTCAATGGTGGAGGTGATCTGTGGAGTCTCAGTCTGATATACTAATCCAACGGGTGTGCTCCTTCTTCATCCTTAGTATAAGGGGATAGGGAAAAGGGTTTATTATTTGTTTAATATGCTGGTAACTTTTGGGCCCCCTTCTGGATCGCTTCCTTGTCGTGGTGAAGGGGCTTCTGTCCCTCAATGAAGCTGTGAGCCATATCATGTAAGGTCACTCAAGATGGGCAGGTCATAGCAGAGGAGTCAGACGAATCGTGGTCCACTGGAGAAGGAACTGGCAACCCACTCCAGTGGATATCTGGTGAAGTTTTTTCCATTTTTGACCCAAATCAATACACTGAACCCTCCTAACCCCTCATCCATGTATACAATATATATATAAAGTGACTCCTGTTACCCCAACAGGAAGTTGATCTCATTTTAAAGAGTATTAAAAACTGGTTATACATTGTACTAGTAGTTTTTTTTATACAGTAAATAATTTCTGAAATATTTTATTATTATTATTTTTATTATTATTATCTTTTATTTGTAACGCGCCAACATGTTCTGTAGTGCTGTACAGGGTTGAACACTGTTTTTTCTCCTATATGCTGATTTGCAGCTTGATAAGAGAGAAAGGACTAACTGCCAGATAATATTGCAGTACTTTATTTTGGCCATACAGATAAGCCGACTGTAATCTTAGTTAGCCACTCATTTGCATATAAATGGAACAACAACAACATAGAATTTTCCAAGATTGATTCACTTTAGAACATATATCTAGTTTTTCCTGTTTTTTAAGAATAACTTAAAAGCAATTAGATTTTTTAGTGACGGAATTCCTTTAAAGGGCCACTGTAGTCCAAAGTTTCTGCCATGCATTTATAAGAAACATAGAGCCTGATTCAATTGAGCTATCGTAAGTTACCGAAGCCCGTAAGTGAGGCCGTAAGTTAATTTGCTGTTCAATTGGCGTCTTTTTGCGGGCTCTGAACGTATTACGAGTTACGGCCTTGAAAACTTTACGATGGTTAAATCCGTAACTTACAGCCTGCCGAAGCTTTTGATCTGTCAATTCTGCAAGAGTTACGATTGATAAAATCGCAAATGGCTATTCAATTGCTCCAATTGCTCAAGCCCGCAAATGGTTTCACACCCGTAAATGGCAAAAGAAGGAGAAAATCCTACGAGTGCTAGAGAGGACCCGCAAGGGGGTTAAACACCTGTTCGTAGCACTGTAAATGCAAATTAAAAAAAAACACTGCGCTGGCAATAACGGAAAAGCGATGATAGACATTAGAATTAATTGCACAACAGTCTCAAGCACGCAAATCGGCAGTATATAAACTTTATTTTAATGTGTCATTTTGGGGTTATATTGATCTCGGGAATCAACGAGTTAATACATATCAGGCCACCCACATGTACTAGAACAGTATTGGCATTAATATTTATTATTTTGTATTTTGCGGGTTTGCCCCTGAATCTAATTGATTGACATGTAACCTCCATGTTTTACTGACGTACTAATGACAGTCTCATTTTCTATTGGCTGATTCGAAATGGGTAGTTACGGACTTGCTTATTTGATCATGTTGCCGCACTGAACTGCTACATACGAGAGCATGGCTTATGGAGTCGGTTTTCGGCCCGTAACTGCAGCACGCCCACAGACATACGGCCAATTGAATTCGGGCTCATGGTTTGTACATTATAAATGTCTTTTTCCCATATAAATTAAATGATATTAATTCAAGAAAATGAACACTAAAACAACAAGACAGGCTGATAGACACAATTTGTTTGAGCAGCCGTTATCTAACCTGTGACGTGGGAGACCACTGGAGAATGAACTGGAAAACCACTCCTAAATCTCTGCCATGCATACCAAGTGGATCAGCATGGACATAAGATGTGCCTGGTTTGTTACAGTTCATGAGGTCACAAAGAGTTGGAAGCGACTGAACAACGCAAAGATATGAGTTATGCTTAGATTTGGGGGTTAGGGTTTATAGTTAGGGTAGTGGCTGATGACAAGCTTTACAGTAACAAGGAATTGAAGAACATCTCTAGTAACGGTCTGGAGGTCTGAAAACGGCTAAGCAATTTCCCAAGCCTGCAAATGGTTTCAGACCCGTACAGCACAGAGGAGGGAGAGGGAGGAGAAAGACACAGGGGAGGGAGAGGGTGGAAATAGACACAGGGGAGGGAGTGGTATTGGGGTAACAGACACAGTGGAGGGAGTGGGGGGTAAGAGACACAGGGGAGGGAGTTGGGGGGAGACACAGGGGAGGGAGTGGGGGGAAAGAGACACAGGGGTGAGAGAGGAGGGGAAGAGACACAGAGGAGGGAGATAAGGGGAAAAACTCACAGTGCAGGGAGAGGGGGCAAAGAGACAGTGGGAGGGAGAGAGTGGGAAAAAGACACAGGGGAGGGAGAGGGGAAAAGAGACACAGGTGTGAGAGAGTGGGGAGAGGCTGGCAATGAGCGCTCATTGCGAGGCTTGAAAGTTGCGGGTTGGACAACGCCTGCATCACAAACCCCATAAAGTAGAGGGGGGGAGAAGCTTGAAATGAGTAGAAGGGGAGAGGCTTGTATTGAGTGGCAAACAGCATTGCCAGGCTTAACATTTTATTGACGTAATTTTTGACAGGCAAAAAATGTTTTGTAACGGTTGAAACAAGATTGTTTAAACATATGCTAGAAATCTTTGGACGACAGTGGCCCTTTAAGAGCAGACCCTTGATAATGTCCCACTTTCCCTGATTATCAGCAATGTGAAGCTGTACATGTTTACATTATACAATGTTTCCTGTTTACTGGCTATTTTCTAATGTTTTGGTTCACATTTTCACATAAATTTGGCTTTTTATTGAAAATGATTGTAAAACTGTCCTTTTTGGATATTTTACGTTTTGTGGGTATATTTAATTTGTTATATTGTGTTAAATATCTCATTTTAGTTATATGAGATTGACATCTGAACTCTGTAGTCCTCCACAACACCCACACACATACGTTCTCAACTCTATAGAATGAAACTCTATGGTTGCACGCAATGACGTCAATGCTACTGGCACGTCTCCGGCTTCACTGGAGCGTTATGCCGTGGCTTGTTTTGCGACACATCTGGAAAACGTGCTGACGTTTTCTGGTTTCGCTCTGCGGCTTTCTCATTGCGCTGAGCCGGCATTAGGAAACAGGCTCAGGTGTGGCCTGTGGGTGAATCCTGGAACATCAGGGTGAAGCAACGGCGGGAAACGGTGAGAGGGGCCTGGGGTAAAGGAGGGGAGTCTGGTGGAATTTTATACGGATATATTGGGGAGATATACTCGCTTGGAGGGGAATAAGAGGCGGATTATGGCTCTGAGGTGGATATAGGAAGAGATGACTACGGAAGCCGGCTGGCGGGTAGATGGTAGCTAGGCCTGAATTGGTTACTTATATGTATATCCTGACTGTTTAAATTGTAGTTTAGGGGAAAAAAAACTCCCATTTTGTGTAAGTAACAACATTAGCAGCTGTGTAAGCCATGAGCAACGACGTATTTTATAAGAAAATCTTAAAGTGACCCAGTAATGAAAAGGCACTACCTATAGATCTAATTGGCTCGCAGAGGGCAAGCCCCCAAAATCAGTTACAGAATTACTTCTGAGTCTGAGCGTAAATTAAATCACCACTGCAGTTTAAGTAGAAAGACACTTGTTTGTCAAGTATGCATTAAACTAACATTCAGGAAAGTTGCAGTGTAATCCCGCTTGAAATGTTTTAGATGTTAAAGGGGTGTGTGTGGTACAACTGGCATGACTGAATGTAAAAAGTCCCTACATCCTCAAATTGAATTATAATGTGATGGCAAATCATTGAGATCTATCTGATTTAATGGAGCATCAGCTGATGGCTGGAGGTGTTTATAACAGAAGGACATGTTAATGAGACCACAACTGTGGCAGGTAATCTCTTGAGTCCCGGTGCTGACGTTGGCTGCGTCTGTTCTGTAGAATTAGGTGCAAATGTTTGAGCGATCGAGAGGGTGCCAGTCACTATAACCTCAAAAGCATCGTTTATGGGTGATTGAGATATGGGCGTTAGTATCAATATCAGATTTAGACTTGGGGAATATATATATATATATATATTAGTGCGTAGTGAAGTAAATGGTGACTTCCTAGTAGACTTTTTGCAGCCGTCATAATATCCCACCTGAGAGAACAGGATTTGGGCTGTGTGAAAATTTATTGAGGACCAAATGGTGCCCACCAGACATTAAACGCACTCTGTATGATGCTGGTTGTCTCTGTAAGGTTATGATTAATAATTGCCTATATTGGAAAATTCACACGTTCTCAATGGCCTCAGCTAACATTATTTCTCTCTTTGCCAGGTGAGAAAACAATGGCAAAGTTTCTGGCTCCTGCGATAAATGATAACCCTCTGGGATGGGGGCCATGCTCGGTGCCCGATCAGTTCAAGGACATGCCCTACCAGCCTTTCAGCAAAGGAGACCGCCTGGGAAAGGTACCTCCTCAATTTCTTTTTGTTACCCAGAGATTCCGTTGGGCTCTCATGGTTATATTTTTTTTATTCCCTACCTATATATAAATATATGTAAACATTTTTTATATATGAATTCTCATATCACTCAGGCCACATTGTACCAGCTGCGTGAAGAACGTGCCCACCCAATTTATATACCAGACTTCATGTGTGACATAGGGAAGGGAGAAGGAATCAAATCACAAAATGGAGAAGCCTATACATTCATATTGTAAAATATATATATCTTACTTTTTTAATTTAAAACAGTTACATTGCATTAAAGTTCCTACACTGGCCTTTTAAAGTCTCCGCAAACATCCTGGTGTACAGATGAAACATACTCAAATTAAAGTTGGTGGTTCTTTTCTTTGTCTTAGATAATTTAATTTGAAAGTTGAATATTTCTATATTATCTGGAAAGGTCCTCCTCCTTGCCTAATGACTTTGTATCACATGATTATTTTTCATATCTCTGTGACTATTATTATTATTTACCCAAAGAGCATAACTGTTAATATATTCATCACTGAGATGGTCATATCACTTATTCCATGAGATGATTAATCGGGTGGTGTGAGGTCATTGGGAGAGAGAATACCTGAGAGAAACACCTGATGCTCAACACTGCTCCACGCTTCCACTCTAAATGATTAGTAACACCCAACTGTAATTATATTTCTTTATATGTGTACTTTCTAATTTTTCAATAACTGGGACATTTATTGTGCCCCTTTAATCATTATTCTCTTGACCAGTAAGTCTCAACCCTTTTGGTCTGTGATCGGCTGGTTATCTTCCAATGATCATGGAATCTGCTTTGTTGTTCAGGATGATACTAAATGTGATGCAGTACATTTTATGTAGTCTTGCTCTGGTTCACATAGACTACATTTAACTGTCAATTCATTGATAATCACTATGAATAATTTGTTTAAAGTATTGCACTGTCACATCCTGATCGATTTTGTCCCTATGTCCCACAGATAAGGTCTCGGGGATTGACATATGTCCTAAGACCAGCTATTTGGAACCACTGCTCTATTCCCCCAAGCCTAACTAATTCATACATGCCGCAAAGACTAAGGTGTTGGGCTAGAAAAATGTGTGCAATTTATAAATATTTTCAAGGGGTGATGTTGTATCATCATTAGTCTTATACATATGAGTCTCTCTATATCAGTCTTATTGTGTGATGACTCTTATTTTTCGTGACTAATGTCAATTCTATGTCTTGTTTTGTCTGATAAGGTTGCGGACTGGACAGGGGCCACTTACCAGGACAAAAGATATACCAGTAAGTATGCAGCTGGGCCATATCTCCATCTCACACTCACTGCTGAGTCAGCACACGTGTTCAGTGTCATGGTTTGTGTTAAAGTAGACCCAGGTTGCAGTTTTGAACAACTACACACAAATATTTTTCTAACAAAATACATACTGCCTTTATTGTATTAACTATCATGCAATTATTCTGTAGTGGGAACTGCAGTTTTTTTGTCAGCTCTTACAAGAGTATTTATTAAACCGAGTAGCTTCAAAATTATGGAAATTCAATTCCCAATTACAGAGTTCAGTAAAGGCAATTGTGATAGCGAGCAAAGTCTTGTGTACAGGATGCACAAGCTCCCCCACTAAAAGGTTTGTATTAAAATATAGCTTTTATTGAAAACAACTTTAAAATAGAAACAAAAGGATAGAACAATATTATTCACAATACAGCCGGTGCGGTCCAGAGTGGGACTTCCTAAGGGTAAACCACCTCTAAATTAACTGTTAGTGTCTACTAATCAATGTAGCACAACGCCCTAAAGTATAGAAGGTATTGGCTGTGAAAGGGGTTGCAGTCAATGAGGGCACACTGGTCAACCAAGGATAAAGTCAATAGTGCACAAACTCTTTATTATTGTAAATAATATTGTTCTGTCCTTTTTGCTTCTAAAACTGTACATATTTGAAAGTTGATTTCAATAAAAGCTATATTTTAATACAGAGTATTTTAGTGGGGGAGCTTGTGCATTCTGTACACAAGACTTTGCTCGCTATCCCAATTGGCTTTTACAAGAGGGAGATGATCTTGAATGCAGAGATAAAAAATCAAGCTTTTTGATTTGGGACTGTATGGTTATCTTGCTTATAAGGATCAACTTTTTGAGCTCTACAATTTTTTATGTTCCACTTATACAAATAGTTTCCATTTTCACAGCAATTACATTCATTAATAATAACACTGAGTCCTTGAGATTCGGCAGATAAGGTCTTTGACCCTGACTATGGAAAACCACTCCTCTATTGAACGGTGAATTCCCTAAGATGATATTAACGGAGATTTAAAAATGTTTTCCTCCAAACTACATACTTAATCTGCAGCTAACATGTAGATAATCATGTATCTGTGTGTGTGTGTGTGTATATATATATATATATATATATATATATATATATATATATATATATCCCCTTTGTTTTGTTTTTTTCTTGCCTTTATCGCAAACTTTTTTTTTTATTTAACAATTTTTTTTATGTCTTATACATATTAGTGCAGAAAATATAAATGGTGTTTCCTGCTGCTTTGCAAATCTTTAATTGAACACAAATTATTAGAACTGCATAACAAAATGAAAGTTTTTTTTGTTTGTTTGTTTTTTCCCATCTATATATTACGAATAATTCTAAGACCTATGAGTGCGGAGAAAAAAATCTCTACATGTTCCTAATTCATTTCTCACAGATGTTGCACCGGCAATAAATTACAATTTTGTCAGTTAGTTCTTAGAATTTACTATTGAATGTCTATTCAGCTATTTTGTTCCTTTACATTTGCTATTGCATGGTGGTCTACAGAAGTCTGCATTGCTCAAGGCTCATCTGGTTAATGTATAGGATGGTGTTTGCATCATTGCAGTGTTGACATGACTTCAAGAGTCATTTATTTTGTAACTTTTTATAAAAAGAGAGGTCAAACTTTGAGCTCTGGATTATGAACCTGCATGGAGGGAATCCTTTGCATTAGAAAAAGTGAACTAGCCCACTTGTTGCATTCATCACACACAGAGCCCTTGTGTACCTCATTTACTAAAGGGAGTGGTATAGCCATACCATCCTTGCAACACGGGCCAGACACTCGCTAAAAATCTGTCTCTGGAGTGGCCAATAAGCTGGGATGAAATCCCTAAAATCTTAGTGTTGCTAGAAGAACTTCTCTAGGTTTATACTAGTAGAAGTCTCAATCCCTTTGCTCATTAGTTCTCGTAGATGCCTAGTTTACACATATATGTTTTGTTTTTGTTTTTTTCTTCCTAGCCACATCTGTCTTTTTACAGTATCCTCTTCTTTTCCTCCTCAGATAAATACTCCTCCCAGTTTGGAGGTGGTAGTCAGTATGCCTACTTCCATGAGGAAGATGAGACCAGCTTCCAACTGGTGGACACCACAAAGATGCAGAAGACAGCGTACCAGAGGAACAGACTGCGCTTTGCTCAGGTAATGAAGTAAATGGATAAACAAGCTGTTGGGCTGAGATTGTGGCTATATAGGATAAGACTTGTGCAAACCATAGGAAACCCAGTGGTCAAAGTTATATTCTTAATATTTGGTTCTTGACACATGTAAGATAAGGTTTGTAGTATGAGAGAATTTTGTAAACTTGGTAATCTTTTGGGCTCCGTTGAAGCCTGCTGACAGAGGCATAGTATAGTTATCTCAAATCATACGTGATTTGATTACAAGAACAAATCTGAAGCCTTATAACAAACTGGAATGCATGATAATGAGATGAGGATCTAACACTTCAGACCATCCTGATATGGACTCGCCCTCCCTTTCTGTTTGCAATGCCTTCTTTACCAAGCTCTTTTAGTTTACAGCATTAGTGTTAGGCCCAATCTCATTGTGCTCAATTGTTCATTGGTCATATTAGTTCTGGGGAGAGCAAATAGTGATACCCTACAGGCGCTTTGATTGTTCCTGAAGCCGGCATGATTGTTTTGTAATAGTGTTTTAGGAGCATCAATACCCAGTGGGTGCAGCATTTTTTTTTTTTTTGTATTATTATTATTTTTTTAAATACATGCTCTTGATTGGGGATAGTTTCTAGATTTTCAAATTTTTAAAAGACATGTACTTAAAGTTCCTAATAGTGTTTTCATCTCTATCCCTTCTTGCAGAGGAATTTGCGCCGTGATAAAGACAGAAGAAATATGCTCCAGTTCAACATGCAGACTCTGCCTAAAAGTGCCAAGCAGAAAGAGAGGTTTGTAATGTTCATTTCTATAACAAATCCACAATTTTATGGAATAAGGGGTTATTTTATATGGCACATGCACCATCACTTATACAACTTAAAATCATGTGGGAAGCAATTCATTTTTTTTAAACTTATTACGATATTGGGTTCGTTACAGCTATTTTGTTATTACAGGTATAGCCATTAAGCACTTCTCTCAAGCACATGTGAACTAAGTGGGGGGGGGGGGGGGGGGTGGTATCTGGTGGTATCAATATAGCTTAAATTTCTTCTTCTATGGAAAATGCAACCCAGCATGGTTAATCTGCACTGATACCTCACCTAGCCTACATAGTAAATTATAATGTATTTCTTGTGCAGCTTCATTTATATATACAGCAAGTTCAGGTGGTGGATATAACACTCCTAACTTGAAATGTTTCTAGCGCCATCAATTAAGCTGTGGTCTGAAAAAGGAAAACACTTTTCTACGCATGCTCTTCAATAATCTTTGATGGAGCAGAGCACATATAGGGCCTCATTCTATTACCGGCCGTAAATCGGCCGTAAGGCTGCGATTCCTAGCGGGGGTTCTGTTAACTCGAGATTCTATTATACGGCCCCGCAAGGATCTCTATTTGGGCTATTTTATGTGCTTAATTGGTGCTAGCGGGACCTCTTTCCTGCAAGTAAGCTGCGGCTCGCTTTTAGCCTTGCAGACAGGGTTCCCGGAGCAATTGAATTGCAAATAGGAATTTCTTACGGCCGATTTCCTTGCAGCCGTTAAAGATCAAAGGATTTCCTCCGGCGTGAGCGGCCGCAAGAGATAGCAAGGCACCGGCCGCAAGCCTGCCGGAATCCCCGGCCGGAGGGGAATAGAATAGCAGAATAGCTTGCGGCCGGTCCTTGCGGCCCCGCAACGGCTGCGGCCACTAATAGAAAGAGGCCCATAGTGACTAAGATAGTTGATTCAGATGTGCATTATGGGCCAGATTTCCGCTTTCTTTTTTATATGGGATAAGATGTTATTTATAAAAAAAAAAAATTGTCTTTTTGCAAATGTAATATATTCTCATGTTTAATGAAAAAATTAGTTTGAAAACAGTATTTATAAATGAACTAACTAATAAAGCATTTTTTTATTGGGGAAGCATAACATTTAGCCTTTGTCCGAAGCTAAAACTTCAGTCAATATTATTATTATTATTATCTTTATATCGCGCCTACATATTCCGTAGCTCTGTACGGGGGTTGAGTACATGGCAAAAAACAAACTTAACACCCTGTAAAGAATGGAGGGCATACAATTAAATATCAATATGCTGTATGTCAAATGCTATTTTATAGCTGAATACATATTTAGGGGGAAATGCGTAAGAGTACATTGGTTACAATTTTATATATGTTTTTTTTTTTTTTTTTTATATGAAAGAATTACTTAAATATTCTAATCCTAGTCACTTTAAGATGTAGTTATAAATTCTTGAATTACTCCAGGTTCCTCATGCTGAAAATAAGTTCTTTAATTTTAAAGTTTGGTTTTGATTTTTGTAAGTGTGTATTTTTGGGGCCATATTGCTAAACATTCAATATAATTGTTTATCAATATGCACCATTTCTATTTCAAGTAAATATTCTATTGGTAAGTGGGTTATAATACACAGTGTTAAAATGATGCTTACCAATGTATTATTTCTAATTTTAGGGATCGCCTGAGACTCCAAAAGAAATTCCAGAAGCAGTTTGGAGTGCGACAGAAATGGGATCAGAAATCTCAGGTACTCTGCTTTTAGCTCCCCCTTTCCCTTCTACTCCGGTATTCCCGTCCCGTTAACTTCTTCCTTAACCGCAGGATTAGCTGAAACCTCGTGACTCCTCTGTAGAGGTACGGAGCGATTGGGAGGTGAAGGAAGAAATGGACTTTCCAAGGCTGATGAAAATGAGATACCTGGAGGTGTCTGATCCAGTGGACATGTGAGTGACACATAAGAACCAGTAGATCAATTTGGCCTGCTCATTCTATCTGCATAAAATACTGTCCGTATAGTTCTAAAAGCTAGACCATTAATAAAGTTCAGTATAAATAACTTTACATTTTATCATTTAAAAAAAAAAACTTTCGAAAAAAGAATCTACAGCGTTTCATTTATTGAATATCCCCTGTGGTTTGGGAAAAACTTCACATGCTTGTAACGTATATGTGGCAGAATAACATTAAGAATCAAAGACCGGAACATAGAATATGTTTAGAGTAATTTGTATATTTAGTTGACTAATATGGATGGCAATGTGATCTTTCATCTTGGACTGCTAGTCTGCTAGGGGCAGTTAATTCAGCCCAACTTTGAGCACACCACTGTAATGTACTCCTGAAAACATTTTGAAATAGGTGCTTTTTTTAATTAATTTTTTTACAGTAGTAAAGTTCTGTTTAAATCAGAATTAAGCATGTCTCCAGAGACTGATATCAAGAGCTGTGTGCAGAGAGCAGATCAGAAAGATGGTTAACCCTTACCAAATTCATCTGTGCAGGGAAATGACTGCTAGAAACTCACAAATATGGTACTTGGGGTTTAACTGATAGCTAATGCCATTCCTGAAGGCAGAGTAAAACCATAATTATTTCTGTTCACACAGCTTGGAACGTCTGTTCCTGACAGATGCTGTTAATCATGGGTCAGCCTGCAGTGTGTTTGTAAACCAACCTAAGACTGCATTAGTTTAATTAAAAAAGAGAAATAGATCACTTTAACATAGAATCTTGTGCTCTTTCACACGGTGGACGCCTATCCTGTGCGGTCTTGCTCCATCGTTGAGTTCTGTTGTCGTGTGCCATTTGAAGATAATGTTTTCAATAGTAATGGATATAGATGTTCTCTGAATCAAGTATCTTTGTTCCCCTTAAGCAAATTAAGTTCCTGACTAACATTCAACTTATAAATCACACAGAATATCATATCCACATTTTTGTGAAACTGAATAAAACCTAAATAGAGAAATTTATGTTGAGCAAAAATGTCTTGTTTACCAAAAGATAGTTTTGGTTTTTTTTTGTCAGGCAATGTAACTAAAACTGTATCTGCTTCCCCCTCATCAGTGAATGCTGTGGAGGCCTGGAGTATTATGATAAAGCATTTGATAGAATCACTACTAGGAGCGAGAGAACTCTAAAGAGCATTAAAAGGATCTTTCACACTGTGACCACCACAGACGACCCTGTCATCCGTAAGGTGAGACCCCACACATGAACTGTGACAAGTTTTGGGGCAGGTAGCAATAAAGAACTGCTGAAATTAAGAAAAACTGCGCAGTTGTGACATGTAACATACTACGATTGGCATAAAACCATCTTAGAGGGAATATCAACTTTTGAAGATTTATTTTAAATACAGCTTCCATCTAGTCTGACTTGCTCTCCCCCCCCCCCCCTCCCCCCTTGTATGCCCAGAAGCAGACAGCTTGCATCCTTCATTAAAAAAAGAGCACCCCTTCCATTCGCTCGCAAAACCTACACCATACAAACGTGAATGCCTCCAGGACCATTTTTTAACTAGCTTTATGATGTCTTCCATTCCTAATTAACTCCTTAGACACTGCATTTATTCATTTACTAGCGGCTTGCCCGTCAATAGAATTTGAAGCCATGCTAATGCTGTTTGGCACACAATGTTAAGCTTTTTTTACTCTAAGGACCTTCGGTGCTCATTGCGAGCCTCTCCTTGCGTTTCCTTTGGCTCTTCTCTCTATTTTTTTTAAATACTAATTAATGAATTAATTGAATAATAAATATAGTTTACCTCATTCTAAGAAATATATGTAACAATTAATAGCCTGAAGAGGTAACAATCTCTTTTTATTGTCCTGCAGCATATAATGTCCAGTTGGACTGTTGCTGGCCTGAGGGCCTAGTTTTATGAATGCCCCAACTGTGCTTTAGAAATAGGCTGCGTGCGCGAGGGCGAACCGTTGGTTTGTTTGTGTAAAGAGCTACTATAGATGCGTAGTGTTGATAGTTAGGGTTGTAAAATAACATAGCTTGTCTATGTGCTACGCGATTCGCAAGCATTTGCCGTCCTTTGTAATAGTGTATTTTGTACCTCGTACATTCATGGGTGAAAGTGGAACATGGTCGGCGTTGTTTTGCGCGGTCCAGGGTCGTGTAGCCTTGTTTTCATTTTGTTTGGCGATTTCCAAAACTCTCCAAAATCGACTTAAATTTGCGTTCCCCCTCACTCCCAGACGTCCTGGCTGTCCCCCTGTGCTGTGTGAAATGTTTTTTGTGTGTTGTTTTTTTATTTTTTTTTTCTAAGTTCTGCGTTTGTCAACTGCTTGCAGCCTTCGGCGATCCTGCGTTTCCTAAGTGTTTGGAGGCTAAGTCCTGTGTCTTTCAATGTGTGATCAGCGCTCCTTTCTGGCTGTCCCGCGTGTTTCATTGCCTCCACTCTTAGGCTCGCGGCGCTCATCGCCCAAATGCTGAGAGTTTTAGTGCCTTAGCCTTCGGCGCTCATCGCCTATGTCGTACGTGCCACGCAAAGCGTGACGACGTCTCATAGTTCGACAATTTATAATATGTGATTTATTTATTTTTACAGAGTGGACCTTTTTAAGTACACTTCACCTGACATGTTATCCCTTTTATTCACAGCTGGCTAAGACCCAGGGCAATGTCTTTGCCACAGATGCCATTCTTGCCACACTGATGTGCAGCACCCGTTCCGTGAACTCCTGGGATATTGTGGTCCAAAGGGTGGGGTCCAAGATATTTTTCGATAAAAGGGACAACTCGGACTTTGGTGAGAACATGGGAGGGGGGGACTTACTCAATACTTCAATTTAAAGCATGTGTTATATTTGTTATAGTTTAACATTATCAATTTCAGACATTCATGTGTGAATTAAATGTCTGTATGATTCTAGAATGAACTTAGATTCAAAGAACCACTTTAAATGCACTACAAAGGAATGTGTATAGACAGGAAGGCTTTAACCCTTTCATAGAACTTTTTGAGTAACCACTTGCTTGTCAGGTTTGGTTCTCATTTTTAAATGATGGCGTTTAATCCCTTGCTCATTTGTCCATACAGAATACTGACAATACATAATTTAATCCAGGTCTACCAATTCCTCAATAAGCTTGGTACTGTTTGAAATCTTGCCTTGGTGTTGTAAATTATCGATATTGCTAATAGGCTCAGTGTTTCCCAAATGTGTTTTATTTTATCCCACTGTTTGATTATTCCATTTACACCAGAAGTTACTCTGAAAATATTTGTGCTAGGATAGTACGGTCATGCTAAAGTACCTTTAAAAGCCCATTTTATTGCAAAGCCATTATTAAAATATCAAGTGAAATAGACATACATTCATTATAGTGGTTATTTGAGATCTCAGTCCCGGATTTGGGTTCAAATCCCTTCATTGCGATAGCTTATAGGGATATAGGCATGGTGCTGGTATGAGGGAGATGTAATACAATTAAAATTAACAAAATAAAAAACAATAACAAAAAAACAATAGGGAAGATGCAGAATTGAAAATCACACCTACACATGTCTAAAGCAGATGCTTTTACCCACTACATCATGTTTGTATGATAAACCATGGAGAAATAAAAATCTGTGCGAAAGCAACACCACGTCTTGGATTTCTTTCTGGATTGTCCTTAACCGTTTCCACCTCTCTCCTGCAGATTTACTAACAGTCAGTGAAACTGCCAATGAGCCCCCCCAGGATGAGGTGAACTCTTTAAATTCCCCAAGGAACTTGGCCATGGAGGCCACATACATTAATCACAACTTCTCCCAGCAGTGCCTGCGAATGGTAAGTGTGATGGGGAAACAGTATTTTATTTAATCAGTCCGCTGGGTGCACTTTTGGGATTCACTCACCATCTTATTCCATTTACAGGGTAAAGATAAATACAAATTTCCTAACCCAAATCCCTTCATGGAAGACGATGCTGACAAGAGCGAGGTGGCATCTGTTGCATACAGGTGAGAGCTTTAATAAAACCAGAGGCTTCTGAAGAATTAGGAATGCATGGCATTAAAATAACAATGTATATTAGAAGATGGTTTTGATGCTTATATTTTGTAATGTTTCTTTAAACAGAGGCCACAAGTATGGTAAGATAGTAAAGTACCAATAAATTGTTTGCAGTTGAATTTATTAAACTATGGTAGATAGTAATAGAAAAAAAAGATTGGAATTTACAACATTTCGGCTGACGCTTAGTTTCAAATTAGCCTGTCGCCAACCTCTCAAACAGCATATTGCCACTGATTGGTTACTATGAATCGCTGCTCACCCCGTACTTAGAAGTACACTGTCTACATGTGCTGCAGATGGAATAAACCAATTGGGAACTATTTGTAAGATTTTTAGGCAAAAAAGAGCTTAGGCATTTAATTATTTAATTTGTATGTACTTTAATTTGCTACACTGGTATATTGCCTTCCTAGTGAAATCTAGAAACCTTCCATATACCTTTTTAAATCGAACAAGACGTGTTAATTCATAGAGGCTTGTCAAGTGATTACTAAATCTCCTGTATTTTATTAATCAATTTTGCACACAAAATAGTAAAACATAATTTAACATTTAATATTTCAATCAAAACAAGGAGGATTATATATTTTTTTTTTCTTTGAAAAATTCTTAACTAAAAGTATTTTATAACGTTATTTTACTTCTGTTCCTTAAAAGGTAACTTCTCTCCACAATGTGCATGTTTTCTCACACAGTCTTCTGTTCTTTCAAAGGTATCGACGTTGGAAGCTCGGGGATGATATTGACCTGGTTGTGCGGTGTGAACATGATGGAGTGATGACCGGAGCTAACGGAGAGGTTTCCTTCATAAACATCAAGACACTTAATGAATGGGACTCCAGGGTAAGATGGGAAACAAGACACATGGTAGAGGGTTATAGGCAGCAGGCATGTGTGAGACGATTATTACAATGTCTGTGGTGCCTTATATTAGTCTTGGCAGTAAACCACTCCTCTTAACACAGGAAAGAGCATTAAAAAAACATTCTATTCATTGTACTAACATTTTTTTCTAAAGTAAATCCTTCCTAGAATTAAAAGTGTGCCTTTTTTATTTTTTTTATTTTTTTTGTTTCTCAGCCTTTTGTTTAAGACCAATAGCCCTATTAAATTCCCGTAACGTAGCCCGCAAGACTCGTGGCTATTAAATTGCCGCGTAAAGCAACCCACCGACGACTTGCTGCGGGGTAGGGGCGAGAAAACCCTACGGGATGTGAGAATTCAATTTGCGCATCCCGCAAATCCTTTGTTCTTTCAAGCCCATAACTGTTATGTTCCAATCGCACTATTAAATTGCAATGAATTTACTGGCGTTCAAGTCTGTAACCCGCAAATGGAGCCAAAAAGCCCATGAGTGCTAGAACGGACCCGCTAGTGGGTAAAATGTTACCATGGGCATCTGATTTTAATGCAATTTAAGCACTTTAGAGCTCCCCAGCCAGGACCTTTTTGGTTTGTGGGGAGAGCACATCACTTGTACACCCCTAAAGCACTGATGCTGAAGGGGGAGTTCTCTGTGAGACGCAAAGGTCCTTGGAGGTTAGTGGCAGAAGCGCATCATTTTGGTTTCATATTTTGTTTTAGGCACCTCTGCCCTTAGAGCCTGTGGGGATTCTGCAGCCTTCATGCCCAGCCCCCTTTAGGTAGAAGAGTATGGCGGCCTCGCCAGACTACAGATAAAGAGTCCTGATGGTGAGGGACCAAAGAGTCCTCTTAACCCTTGTCCCCTTATACCTTCTGGTTGGGGCCTTGGGGAGGACACCAAGACAGGGGGCAAAGACTTATCTGACCTCGCAGCCTAGAAGTCACACTCATAAATTGGAATGAAGATGAGCACCTCACTGAGCATGCCCCCTGGGGAACCTTCAATAAAAAAAACAAGTGTGCCTCATGTTAATTTGCAACTCCGAGTACTTCAGAAGGGTGGTGGAGAGGATTTAAGTCTCTGATGGGGATGGAGGGCTGCGCACAGGCCTGCAGTTGAGGATTTCCCATCTGTGTACAGGTGAGTCAGGATTACTGAAGAAGCAATAGTCTTGCATGTGCACAGAAGGGATATCCTCAAATCCAGCAGTTAATTATTAATCGTGAGCCACTCATTTGCAGGGTTATACAGTAGTTAAAAGGCCGATTATCTCTGGAATGGTTTATTTTAGAATCTAATGTCGAATACAATATATAGATAGCTTTTCATGCTCTTAAAGCATCGTTTAATGGGATTGATTTGCTGTATTGTATTGAAATCCGGACCGCTTTTTTATTTACTTTATTGTTGTACATATTCTATATTTTTAGAATGTAACAATTTCTCCATATTCTGTTTCTATGTGCAATTATACTGCAGCAGAATGTAACTTTTTTTCAATTTCTACTGATCTACTTCCTGGGTTGGGAGGAGACAAGAGAAGACTAAGCTTCTATCTGCACGATGGGGAATGCAGCAGCTAAAACTCAATTCTTTCAACAAGATTAATTGGAAAGCTCTGTTTGCACACACACCCTCCTGAGACATAAACAGCCTAAAGGAACTGGAACACTGCAGTAAAGTGTAATTGCATGTAAAAGTGGAAAAACTAAAGGCTTTTTCATTTCCTTAATATTTTGCCCATCATCATGTGATCACAGTGGTTCTTTTAAAGGTACACGGCAAAGGTCCCAATTATTATGTTGCAGACACTGAAGGGACTCGCTTCACCAATAAAGAAACTTATTGAATATACTTCAGTCTTGAGCATTGGATTTATTAGGTATAGTTACCTTAGCAATTTCAGACATTCATGTGAAATGTCTGATTCTAGAATGAGCTTAATTTTTAACTCTCCAGTCTGCCCTGGTTCTCCTTATTTTGTTTTAAAAAATTTTACCAAAATACTAAAAATGAAACCTATGGGTAACGAGTTATAAGAGACCACCTTTTGGGGCCAGAAAATTCCTTTCACAGCTTTCTTATTTAATAGTCTCATCAATGGATTGTTTTTTTAGGACTAAATTAATTTATGCATGGACAATATTCTGCAAATGGGCACACATAATCTATAAATAAGAATATTTACAGTAGATTTGCTTTCTGACCATACCATTCTGCTCTTGGTTTCCTTACAGCACTGCAATGGTGTGGATTGGCGTCAGAAGCTGGATTCGCAGAGAGGAGCCGTGATTGCTACTGAGCTGAAGAATAACAGCTACAAACTGGCCCGATGGACCTGTTGTGCTCTGCTGGCTGGATCAGAATACCTCAAGCTAGGGTAAGTGGATGTGAGGACAGAGTTGGTGAAGTCGGTGGGATATTTGCACCAGGTTCCTCCATTCACGAATTTGCTTCCCCCATGTAATCTCTCTGTATACTTCCTGTACGAGTAAATAGAAATCCTAGATTACCTTTCTATAAAAATAATCAATGCCCATCCTGTAATAAATCAGAGTGCCTCTTTACTCCAGGCAACTCTCCGCATCAAAGGGCCTCTCGACATGTTGTGGGCCTAGGGCAGGTGCTTTAGCTCATCTACTGGTTTATGATAAATCCATGTGAAGCAGCTTTCAGAGTTTTTTAAATGAATGTTTTAGTGAGAGAAATGTTAATTCTTATTGTCTCTGCAACCTTGGAGGGGTTAAATGGATACATTATTCTGCTAAATAACTGTTGTATTTTAGGAAAATACTAAATTTGTGAAGTATTTAAGAAACATTACAAGTTGTGTAGGTTATGAACATGAAACCATTTATAGAGAAAATCTCCATTTTGGAAGATTCTCCATATGGAAATGTTGTTTCTTATCCATCTGGAGCTGTGCTGCTACTTTGGCCCCTGTGTTTATTTTATCGATGGAGGTTTTTTTTATAATTTGATCTTTTTGCAATTTGATACCTACAACCTGCTGCTTCATATACCGTGAAGAAGTCAGCTCACAACTATAGCTGCAAGCCCTAAATGTCCCCCACACACACACATCCTTTGCAAAATATTATGGATGCTTCCAAGGTTCAGCAAGGCATCTTTTTTTTTTTTGTCTTCTCCAAATTTAAAAACTAGCTTTATGACACTTCAGTTCTTTTTGGGAAGTAATTGGGCTATTTGGCCCATTTTAAGTTAGTAAGATCTTTATTACAGATAAAAAGGCACATAGCATACCTAGATTGATAATAAGATCTGCAACATAGCGTTCTGGGTGGATATGGCTTTAATTTTCTCATGCTCCCATTCACACTCTCTCTCTTAACTTAGGTACGTGTCCCGTTACCACGTGAAAGATTCCTCACGCCATGTGGTCCTGGGCACACAGCAATTCAAGCCAAATGAGTTTGCCAACCAGATCAACTTGAGCATGGAGAATGGATGGGGCATCCTGCGCTGTGTAGTGGACATCTGTATGAAACTGGACGAGGGGAAATACCTGATCCTGAAGGACCCCAACAAGGTGAGCTGCTCCCATCATGTTACTAACTGGGTCGTAAGGAAATTTAAATAGGCATTTATGTGTGCAGTGTTCTCCCAGGCAGATTTGAGTGGGTGCACCGCCTCCACTTCCTCCCCCTGTTTGTAGCAATGCCTGGCTTGGTGGGATACAGGCACTTATGAGGATATTTGCCCGCCAAGCTGCTAGATTTTTGTTGCCCAGGTGCTCCAAATTCCTAGGGACAGCACTATATATGTATAGAGCCCCCAAGATAGTATTGTCTCAGTTACATACTCTCACTCTGCTGTTTTTTTTACAGCAAGTTATCCGTGTCTACAGCCTTCCTGACGGCACATTCAGTTCTGATGAAGATGAGGATGATGACGATGAAGAGGAGGAAGAGGAAGTTGAAGGTGTGTAATGGTTACTTTATGAATATTATCCGCTATGAAAACCCTGTGTATAGACTTGTTTAGTTTCAACACTTACAGACAGTTTTTTTAATTAAGCTCCAAGCTATCAGTATGACATTTTTACTACTTAATTATGATCTTAGTCACGCTTTGAGTTTTCAAACCTATGTTTATTTTTTTCTTCATCGTGCAGTGGCCCGTCAAGTTGCTGCATATATTGAAACTTTACAAATTGTAAATTATTGCACCTAGGGTTCATAGATCTTTGTTACAGGAAGGTGGTGCAGTTTTTTTTTCCTCAACACGGCTGTTTGGGGGGTGGGGGTTGTCTGTGTACAGATGTTTGGTGTCGTATAGATGTGCCTTGTAATTGGCATATTGAGACCTATATAAGATATTTCTATACTGCTTGGGTCCTGGTGCTATGTTTCTGCTGTGCACTGTACTGGCCTTTATGTATTTGTAGTGTGGGGCAGGTTTGATCTCTAATATATATTTATCATTTCAGAGGAGGAGAGCTGAAGCTGCGCACGAGACATTGAGACTCCATTTCCGCAAGATTAACAAGCATCAATCGGTAACACTCAGAATGCAAGACCTGTTATTAAGTAATAAAATTAATATCAATACAATGTGTGTTTGTGTTTTCTATTCCGGGTGACATGGAATGTGGCTGTTGTGAGGTACATGGAGTTATTTGTGAGGGTTCATGTGCAGTGAGGTTACGTATTTTAACCTGGCATATAAACAAGTCCTCATTACAGTGTATTCCTGGGGTTTAGTGTTCTGATTGTCAATGGCAAATACTCTTTAGTAGTGATAAGATTTAATTAAACTACAAGTCAATTGTAAGGTTTTTGTCAGACTGCTTAGATTTCAAGTTTGACGGGAACAGGTTCTTTTTTTTTTTTTTTTTTACTGACAGAAAATTCAGGTTTCTGCTCTTGCCATTTGAGTAATGCAGGGAGGTTAGTGCTCTGTGCTCCTACAGTGATCTTAAGAAACAAATGTAGTCCTTACCACATCTACCTGTGCAGACATGGAATACTGGTCTCAACTAAAACAGGAAAGCTATCAATCCCATCCTTCCCCATAGACTCGCACAGCGCATATAGCACTCGGCTACCTGTTATTACTCATGCAAAAGACATTGCACAGAGTAGACTGTAAATAAACATTTAAAACTTTTTAGAATTTTTTTCAGCTTCATGTGATTAAAAACCATTTTAACACAAAATATTGTGCTCTTTTACACCACAAAGAGCAAGTGTGTCTAATGTAGAAATGAAAATTTCTTAAAAAGTCAAAATCCATCTTCTGTGTTGAGTCCTAATTAAAGTTTTTGTTTTGTTTGTCTTAGTGTTATACTATATGGTTTATAACATTTTTTATGGGTTCTGTCTTAACATGGACAAGTAAGCTTTTAATTCTAGAAAAAATGGTGTGCTCTAGAAAAAAATAGGGTGTGACCAACTGCACCTCACTAACAAGACCTTATGTTGAAATCTACAGTTGGGATTAGCTGCAGTTCCTTGGAATTTAGGGATGGATTGTTCCTTTTGGATGGGTTAGACTGATGCTCCATAGCAGTCCTATCCAATTGGCAGTTAAAATTAAAATAGTTGGGACACCCGATATATCATAAATTCCAAAATCTTGGTTATTTTACATAAATTATGTTGTAGTTCATATATTTTAACTCAGGATGGTCAAGAGGGACAGAAGCCCACCACTGTATATGAGGTTCTGAGCTGGCCATTTGTTCAATAACTGATTTAGAAGCCGAATGTGAGCACACATGTATTTTATGTACAAAAATAGTACATTTTATTTATATATAGGAGGAGTGAAGAAGGTAATTAGCAGAGAGAAGAGGGCGGTTGGGGGGAGTATTTTGAGAAGAGAGCGGAGATATAAGGGGGTGCTCTGTTGAGTGACTGACCAAGAGGTGCTGCAGACATCGAGTGATGAGAATGGTAGAGGAGTCTAGCAGATGCTTTCAATATGGATTGGAGTTGAGAGACGGTTGATGGGAAGGCCAAAAAGAAGCGAGCTGCAGTAGTTGAGACATGATGAGAGAATTTATTAGAATGTTAGTCGTGTCTTGTGTAAGATAGTGACGTATTTTGGAGATTCTTTATAGGTGAAAATTACAAGATGTATTGAACGATTGTATGTTACATAGTAATTAAGGTTGAAAAAAGACTTTCAGTCCATCAAAATCAACCTTTTAAGATCTCTGATCTGCAATATGCGGATTAAATATTAATTAGTTGTTAATTATTAATCAACTATTACATTTTTTTTTTTTTAATTATTCATTAATCCAGAGGATGGCAAACAGAAAAAAAACAAGTGAAACTTAGCCAATCATCTCAAAGGGGAAAAAAATGAATACCTTCCTGACCCCAGATATTGGCAATCGGATTACTCCTTGGATCAATACTCTTTCTAATTATCTAGGATAACCCTGAATTCCCTTTTTAATCAGAAATAAATCCAGTCCCCTTTTAAAGTTCTCTATCAAATCAACTGTCACCACCTCCCCTGGTAGAGAATTCCACAGGTTAACCACCCTTACTGTGAAGAACCCTTTACTTTTAAGGTGGAACATTTTTTCCTTCTAACTTCAAGGGATGTCCTCTTGTCAGTTGAAAACTGGATGTATTTATATAAGGTAATCATGTCTCCTCTTAGTCGCCATTTTGCTAGAGAAAATAAGTTTAATTTAGTTAGTCTTTCTTCATAACTTAGCCCCTCCATGACCCCTTATTAGTTTTGTTGCCCTCCTCTGTACCTGTTTCAGTTCTAAAATGTCCTTTTTATGAAGTGTTGCCCAAAATTGTACTCCATTTTCCAAATGAGGGCGCACTAGAGATTTGTATAGTGGCAGAATTATATTTGCTTCCCTTGCTTCTATACCCTTCTTAATACATGATAATATTTTATTTGCCTTTGCAGCTGCTGCTTGGTTTTGAGCACTGTTACCTAGGTGGTTGTCCACTAGTACTCCCAAATCCCTTTCAATACCTGATACCCCTAGATTTGCTCCATTAAGATTATAAGTTGCATGGCTATTTTTCCTTCCCAGGTGCATAACTTTACATTTATTCTTATTAAATCTCATCTGCCATTTTAGATGCCCATTTCTCAATTTTATGTAAATCCCTTTGGAGGGAAAGCACATCATTATCTGATTTAATTACCTTGCACAACTTCGTGTCATCAACAAAAATGGAGACAATACTTTCCAGTCCCACCTCTAAGTCATTAATAAATATGTTCAAATGAGAGGACCGAATACTGAACCCTGAGGGACCCCACTTACCACATTAGTCCAATCGGAGTTTGTTCCATTTACAACAACCCTTTGCTTCCTCTCTTTTTAGCCAGCTCTCAAACCATGAGCAGATATTTACTGCAATTCCTGTATCTCTTAGTTTGCACAATAGTCTCCCATGGGGCACTGTATCAAAAGCCGTTGCAAAATCCAAAAAGACTACATCCACTGAGTTGCCTTGATCCGGGTTCCTACTAACCTCCTCATAGAAACTAATTAGATTTGTTTGACATGACCTATCCCTCATAAATCCATGTTGACTCCTACTTATAATACTGTTCAAATAGACATATTCTTGTGTATTATCCCTTATTAACCCTTCTAAAAGCTTCCCCACTACAGAAGTGAGGCTCACTAGTCTATAATTCCCCGGATTTGCTCTTGCTCCCTTTTTAAATATAGGTATCACATCTGCTTTACTCCAGTCATCTGGTAGAGACCCTGTGTTGAGTGAATCTTGAAAAATTAAATATAATGGTTTGGCTATTACAGAACCCAGTTCCCTCAGTACCCTTGGATGTATTCCATCAGGACCCGGGGCTTTATTAACATTTTTATTTTTTCCATCCTGTTTTGGATTACTTCCTGCGTTAACCAATTATTCGGCAAAGGTAGTGTAGCCCCATTATGTTGCAGCATATACCGGAGAAAATAACCTATTTAGCTCATCTGCCTGTCACTAATTTTCAGACGGCCTGTGTCACATTGTAATTTTCTTATAGCTTCCTTCTTCGCCTTCTTCCCATTCATATACTTAAAAAATATTTTAGGGTTAGTCTTACTCTCTTTTGCAATTTATTTTTCATTTAGCCAGTCTAATCGCCCTTTTTGCAAACCTTGTTGATTTCGTTGTACTCCCGTAAAGTAGTCTCTGTCCCCTCTTGTTTGTATAATTTAAATGCCTGTTTTTTTACTCTGTATCTTGATCTTTAAATCATTAAGCCACATTGGATGTGATTTACTCTTTTTTTACTTTTATTCCCACTTGGTATATGGTTATAAGTATGTATATTTAGTAAGGATTTAAATGTTGTCCATTTATATTCAGTGTTTTTACCCCTCAGTTCTCTGTCCCAGTCTATACTTTGTATTGCTGCCCTTAGACCTCTAACATCTGCGTGTGTGAGGAATGAGAGAGCAGGGTCCAGTCGAACCCTAACATAACTGGCCTTGGGAGGTGGTCGTGATGATGGTATTGCCAACAGTGAGAGATATATGTGGAGTCGGAGCTGAAGTAGATGATGGGAAGATTAGGAGCTCCCTCTTTGCCATGTTGAATTTGAGTTGGCGGCAGACATCCAGGAGGATATGCTAGAGGTAGTTTTAACATTTATTAAAGACTTGGAAGTAGGATTGGAAAGTAGTGTCTCCGTTTTTGCCGATGACACAAAGTTGTGCAAGGTAATTAAATCAGAAAATTACGTACTGTCCGAGTCCACGCCCAGGAAGCTGTCACAATGAACAGCTAACAAGCTTTTGGCGCCAAAGTTGCAGTTGTTCAGGGAGTTTAGCGTGCCAGATACGGATGGATTACTTCCAGACAGCCTCAAACAGTGTGTTGGAGATGGCTGGGGGCAAAGGAGTTTGTGTGTAAAAGATGATGTTTGTCAAGAGAATTCGCCCCATTGGTACAGCGACTCCCTTCTAGGATGTTTTTTCCTCAGATGATATCACAGTAAGAGAAGTGGAAAAGCACCATTGAAGCGAACACACTGCGCCAGAACTGGTAGGACTATTTATTATGTGATCCATACTGCTGGGAAGAAGGAACTATCTGGAGGGAACACACTGTCTGGATATATGAATGTCATAACAGTCAAAGAGGCTATGCTCTGAAAAACACGCGGTCTGCATATACAAATTTTGTAATAGTCAAAGAGACTATGCTCTGAAGGAAGAAGTCGAGAAAAAGAAAGGGGAAAAGGAAAAAAAAAAAAATCACTTAGCCAATTCTAAAAAAGGCTACCCCTCCCTAGCCCCCTATCATCTGAGAAGATTATATCAATTTGGATGGTTATTAGGAAATTAATGGAGTGGGTTGTAAATAAGAGATCTTTTTATTAATCATTTGGTACTAAGTGTGTAAAAGTATTTTGGTTGTGGATAAATAGATCTTATAGATTCAATGTTTTAATGATAGGTAAATCAGCAATATATAATTATATTCTGATCCATATAAGGATTTAAAGGTGGAAGTACTAATTTATGAAATGGTTAACTCCCGATAAAAAAAACTCTTCTATAAAGATTCATTTGATTTCTTATATAAGGATTAAAGATAATAAATAGAAATACCAATATCTCTCAAAATGAAAAGGGAAAATCATAACCCTAAAACAAAAGCTAGAGAAAAGAAAAACTCAACGGCAAAAACTCCAGGTATGTTCCTCTCTCCAGGAATACAAAAAAAACATCTAAATAACACTTAAGTAGAGGAAGAATCTACACATAAATTAGATCAATCTGGAAATTAGATTAGCACTGATGAAGTAATAGAAAGTGAAGAAAGTCAAATTTTAGATAGATAAGAGGAAGAAAGACTCACAACTGCAACTCCTAGAAATTAAATACAATGAAATTCAAACAAAGCATCGTATAAGTAGTATAGAAACTTCTGACTTAAAAGGAGAAGTTTTAGACCTATAAGCAAAAATTAACAAAATGGAAGACTTTTCCCGTAGGAATAACGTTAGGATAAGAGGTATATCAGAAAATATTAATCAGTCAGAATTAAATCAATATATTCAAAAATGTACATCTGGTATGTTTATGAATGTCCTTCCTTTGGAACAGATATTAGATAGAAGTCACAGAATGCCTTTACCTAAAAGTATAGACAGAGAGCTCCCTAGAGATGTAGTTGTCAAATTCCACTCATCCATCCACAGGGAAATGATTCTCAGAAAAGCATTTGAATCCAAAAAACTTGATCCACCTTATGAAAATCTTATAATTTTCTCTCATTTATCAAGAGAAACTTTGATTAAAAGAAGAGAATTCTCTGAGGTCACCAAACTATTAAGAGAAAAAAATATTAGATATAAATGGGGGTTTCCCACCACGTTACCGTATATACTCGAATATAAGCCGACCCGAGTATAAGCCGAGGCACCCATTTTACCACAAAATACTGGGAAAAATGAGTGACTAGAGTATAAGCCGAGGGTGGGAAATGTGCTGCCCCCTGTGTCCCTCTTGTGTGCCCTTTTCTTGTGTCCCCTCCTCTCTCTCCCCTGTGTCTCTTCTCTCCTCTCCCTTCCCTGTGTCTCTTCTCCCCTCTCCCTTCCCTGTGTCTCTTCTCCCTTCCCTGTGTCTCTTCACCCCTCTCCCTTCCCTGTGTCTCTTCCCCCTCTCCCTTCCCTGTGTCTCTTCCCCCCTCCCTTATCACCCTCCTCAACCCCCCTCCTCATTCTCAACCGCCCTCCTCATTTTAAACCCCCTCCTCAACCTCCCTCCTCAACCCCCTTCCTCAACCCCCTTCCTCAACCTCAACCCCCCCATCCTCAATGCCCCCTTCTCAACCCCCCAATCTCATCATAAACTTCCCTCCTCAACCTCTCTCCTCAGCCCCCCTCCTCAACCTCAATCCCCCCATCCTCAACCTCAACTCCTCATCCTCATCCTAAACCACCCTCCTCAACCCCCCTCCTCATCCTCCCTCCTCATTCTAAACCCCCTCCTCAACCTCCCTCCTCAACCCCCTTCCTCCACCTCAACCCCCCATCCTCAACCCCCCTATCCTCATCCTCAACCCCCCCATCCTCAATCAACCCTCCTCAACCCCCCATCCTCATCCTAAACACCCCTCCTCAACCTCCCTCCTCAACCTCTCTCCTCAGCCCCCCTCCAAAACCTCTCTCCTCAGCCCCCCTCCTAGACCTCAACCCCCCTCCTCAACCCCCCCATCCTCAAACCCCCATCTTTATACTCAACCCCCATCCTCATCCTAAACCCTCCCCATCCTCATCCTAAACCCTCCCCATCCTCATCCTAAATCCCCCATCCCCTTCCTAACCCCCCCACCATCCTCATCCTAAAACCCCCTCCTCACTTTACCCCTCCTCATCCTAAACCCCCCTCCTCACTTTACCCCTCTAAATACCTCCCCCTCTCCCTTTCCCCTCACTTACCTCCATCTGCATGTGCAGCTGCTCCTCCGCTTCTCCACCCTCCTTCATGCGTCTTGACCCGGCCAATGCTAATTAACCCCACAGAAAAAAATTATACCTTTTATTTTGCTAGACATGTATCATACTTGAGAATAGATTACATATTTGTTAATGAATTAGCACTTAAAAACGTATTAATGTTGAAATTGATCCAATAAATTACTCCGACCACAGTTTAATATCAGCTACGTTTAAAATAGGATTGACTGAAAATATTTTTCCTTCATGGAAATTGAAAAACTCCTTGTTGAAAGACCAGGAATGTAAAGGAAAAACCAAATCAGAGATTGAGGAATTCTTTAAACTCAATAGACAATCGGTAGGATTGAACACAACAGTATGGCTGGCGCATAAGGCATATATACAAGGAATTTGTATAAAAATGCAGGCCCAAATGGAAAAAAAAATGGAACCCCATTAAGGGAGTTAAATATTAAATTAATTAAAGCTGATAGAGAAAATAAAAAGAACCCTAGTACATCAAATATGGAACAGATCCGGACCATAGAGCAATTGAAAATAGATAACTCTAGATGAGTGCTCCAGAAACGTCTACATCATTTGGGTAATAAAGCAACTAAATTCCTGGCAGTAAATATAGAATTAATACCACCCATAAAATAATTGATCAAATCCGATACAAAGGAAAAATTACTTCTAATCCAAATAAAATAGCAGAAGTATTTGCGGCATACTATTCCGACTTATACAATTTGGCTGAGCGAGAAGATAATAAACCAAAAGAAATTGAAATTCATAATTGGATAAAATACACTTGCCAAGAATTTCCCCAGAAAAACTGGAAACTTTGAATGAACCTATATCTGAAAAATAAATTATAGAGGTAATTTCTAAATTAAAGATTGCTTCTGCATCAGGTCCAGATGGATATACTAATTCTTATTATAAGATATATCAAAAAGAAATTTTAGCTTTAACTAGTTCATTTAATGAAATCAAAAAGACAGGTATCACCCCAAAAGAAATGCTTCAGACATACATTACAACTATCCCTAAAAAAGAGAAAGAATGTATAGAGTGTAAAGATTTTCGTCCAATCTCTCTTATTAATACTGATATTAAAATATATGTCAAAATTCTTGCAAACAGATTGAATATGGTAATTCAGACCCTGGTAGATAAAGATCAAAATGGCTTTATAATAAATAGACAAGGGACGGACAATGTTAGAAGGCTAGTTAATCTCGTTTCTTACGCAAAAATGAATAAGAGATCAACAGTATTTTTTTCCCTGAATGCAGAAAAGGCCTTTGACAGAGTAAGATGGGACTATATGGACCATGTCCTAGCCAAGTTCGGTCTAGGCGAATCTGGTTCTAGGGCTGTTAAGGCTCTTTATGGGGTCCCTTCCGCCTCTATCGTGGGCCTTGGGTATAAGTCAAAGGCATTTAACAATGGAACTAGACAGGGTTGTCGCCTGTCTCCCCTTATCTTTGCTCTCATAATGGAACCATTGGCAATTTCCATTAGAGAAAACAAAGACCTCCAGGGTATAAGAGTGGGTGACACAGAACATAAAATAACAATGTTTGCACATGATGTCGTCCTCTCTCTCGAAAATCCGGTTAGATCTATTGAAAATCTCCAACAAACTATAAGTGAATTTAGTAAAATCTCATATTATAAATTAAATATAACTAAATTAGAAGCATTTATGATAAATAAAAAATCAGAATAAGATAGATATTTAAAGACCCATTTTTCATACACATGGCAAAAGAATATAAAACATATGGGCATAGAATTATATTCAGAGTTCAAACAAATGATAGAGCAACATTTTAAGCTGACTTTGTGAAATTTGAAAGCCTCCATAGAAAGATGGAGAAATTTATATGACTCATGGTCAGGAAGAATTATATCAGCAAAAATGTTCTTAGTCCCCAAAATAACATATTTAATGAGAAGTATACCCTATCATTTTTCAACAGGTCGCATCAAATTTTTTAAAAAGATTCTTGATAAGTTTATTCACAAAGGTAAAAAAATTAGAATCAAATCAATAAATTGAATTAATAAATGTCAAAAAGGGAGTAAGGCTTACCCCTCTATCCAGAATTTTCAAGATGCAATGGGCCTCATTCAATTGCAATTTGGCCAATTGAGTAGGGCTCTAATTAAGCACATAACATATTTTTTTAAAGAAGTTTTTAGTTAGTGAAAACCTTGCTTTTGGATAGATGTTTACAAACTAAAAACTTATTTAAAAAAATATGTTATGTGCTTATTTAGAACCCTATTCAATTGGCCATATTGCAATTGAATGAGGGCCAATATATTTAGCTCATATAATTAGATGGAGTGACCAAAAGGAATCCAGGCACTGGTTCCAAATTGAAAATAAATTATGGTTAAAAAAGAGCTATAAAGTATAATTTAAAAAATATATATATATATATATCGACCTCCGTTAAATTAGAATCTATGGGGGAAACACTAAGAAATAACTTTAAATATTGGGATAAATTAAATTTAAAATATACCTTAATTCCTTTTCCAAGTCCAATAACCCTACTGGATAATATGGCTCGGGAGTTGGATATTCCTCTATTGGCAATTTTAGCTAAAAATGGGATGGTATACCTTAGAGATCTCTTTCAAAATGGTTCTTTTAGGTTCTTTAAAGATTTAGAGATTAAATATAAACTACATAACTCATTGTGGCTTGAATATTTCTGAATGTGCGACCAGTTGAAGTCTTTGGGAATTATTATAGAAAATAGAAGAAATCTGACCGATTGTAAAAAATTAATACTAGAAAAAGACAAATCCCACTTAATGGCTAAGTGTCATAATAAAATTAAAAAAAGCAGATCCTTATTAAAACATCTAGTCATAAAATGTGGGAAAAAGAGGTGAGTAAAGAATGGCCTATAGAGACATGGGCTTCCGCTTTTTATATTACAGATAAACTTTTGCAAAATGCTTCCCATAAAGAAACTTATTTTAAAATCATAAATAGGTGGTACTATGTACCGATTAGAGTTTCTCAGATCAATAAAAACAATGAAGCCAAATTCTGCTGGCGTAATTGTGGACAAAAAGGAACACATATTCATATGTGGGGGGAATGTCCAATACTACAAAACTGGTGGACAGAATGCTTTTTTTCAAATAAAAATAACTTTTGGGATAGATCTTCCCTTTAAGATAGAAATACCAATATTTCATATTTTTCCAAAGGAAGTCACGTTGGAATCTAAAGCTCTTTTAATTCAAATCTTTATGGCAGCAAAAAACTCTATTGCTTCATACTGGAAACAAGAACAAGTTCCCAACTGGTCCGAAATTTTGACAAAAATTTATAAAACGAGATTACTAGAAAGAAACATAGAGGAATTCGGAATTTTCCGTCTTCCGATAAAAAAGTGGACAATATGGGATAAGAAGTATGATTGATGGGGGTCACTCTCTTTCTGGGGTTTTTTGATGCAATTATAGATAATTCTCCCCTCTGCCCAACTCTATCTTCCTTCAGCACTTTCCGGCCCGGTAATTTTCTGTTACTTGTTTCTTTTCTTTTTGTTTTTTTATTATTCCTTTTTTTTTTTTTGGGGGGGGGGGGGGGGATTGGACTTGATTATTATTTCTGGATCCTAGTATTCTAAGTCCCAAATGAAAAGCCTCAAGTTTTGCTAGATTAACAACAGTAAGAGGATCTTCAAAAGGTCTTAAAGGAGTAAAATATTTAAATGTAATGCTCAATTGGGAATAATGAATAATGTTGGCTATAAATGGATCTTCGGCTTGGTCGAGAAAGAAATGTTCTTTATTAGCTACTAGTAAAGATAATTAATGATAACTTTATCACCCATTTTAAATATGAATTTGTGGTTAACAGACACTTAATACTTATTGGAACGGTATTGTATAATCAAGTAACACAGGTGAATTATGATTGTATTTAACTACTGTTAATTTTTGTATTGTCTGAAAACTTTCAATAAAAAAAAAGAAATAAAAAAAAAAGAAAATGATGTGCTTTCCCTCCAAAGGGATTTGCATAAATTAGAGAAATTGGCAATTAAATGGCAGATGAGATTGAATCCAAATAAATGTAAGGTTATGCTTCTGGGAAGGAAAAATAACCATGGAATCAATAAACTTAATTAAACAAATCTAGGGGTATCAGATATTGAAAGGGATTTGGGAGTGCTTGTGGACAACCACCTAGGTAACAGTGCTCAAAGCCAAGCAGCAGCTGCAAAGGCAAATAAACTATTAGCATGTGTTAAGAAGGGTATAGAAGCCAGGGAAGCAAATATAATTCTGTGACTAAACAAATCTCTAGTACACCCTCATTTGGAATATGGAGTACAGTTTTGGGCACCATTTCATATAAAGGACATTTTAGAGCTGAAAAAGGTACAGAGAAGGACAACAAAACTAATAAGGGGAATGAAGGGGATAAGTTATGAAGGAAGACTATCCACATTAAACTTATTTTCTCTAGAAAAAAGGCATCTAAGAGGGGATATGATTACCCTATATAAATACATCCTGGGTCAGTATAAAAATTTGTCAAGGGAGCTTTTTGTGCCAAGAGGTTTTCAACTGACAAGAGGACATCCCTTGAGGTTAGAAGTAAAAAGATTCCACCTTACTGTGAAGAAACCTTTCCTTTCTTTAAGGGTGGTTAATCTGTGGAAATCTCTACCAAGGGAGGTGGTGTCAGCAGATTCAATAGATAACTTTAAAAAAGGCATTGGATATATGTTTAATTAAAAAGGGCATTCAGGGTTATCCTGGTTAATTAGAGAGGGAGTATTTATCCAGCGAGAAATTTGATCGCCAGTATCTGGGGTCAAGAAGGAATTTTTTTTTTCTCTTTTGAGACAATTGGCAAAGTTTCACTGGGGTGTTTTTTTGTTTGCCTTCTCTGGATCAATTAACAACTAATCTGCATATTGCAGATCAGAGGAGATCTAAAAGGTTGAACCTGATGGGCTAAGTCTTTTTTTTCAACTTCAATTACTATGTAACTATGTAACTATGACACATGCGCTAGAATAGAGGGGGATATTTCTGGTGCGAAGAGTAAGATAGAGGAACTCTGAGCTGGAAGCAGGTTTTTTAACTTGCTTTAGACGTTCAAATGTGAACACAGATGTACTTTTCTATTTACTGTACTACTATACGGTGGAGGGCTTCTATCGCTCTTTTGCCCATCATATTATAAATGATTGTTGTGGTGAACTACCTACTCATAATTTCCACAACACAAGCTGAGATCCCCCGCTCCATGCTGATGATAGCCAGTAAGCTTGAAACAGCTGTACATGGATTGGATACTCAGCCTGTGTTTATTCCAACCTTGGCTTTGCATTAAAGCTGTGTAATACAGCATGCATAAGCTTAAAGGAAGCCATGTTTGATGATGACTACGGAATGAAGAGCGAGGCATTTGTGGCCATATTTGAGTGTCCCAGCTCAACTTCCCAGAATGCAGTGTAATAACTGTATTTCTCAGAACTCTGAGCTGGAAGCAGGTTTTTTAACTTGCTTTAGACATTCAAATGTGAACACAGATGTACTTTTTATTTACTATATATGTATATATATAAATGTGTATCGAGCAGCAACAAAGTGTAACAATAAGTTACTAAAGTAACATCAGTTACAGGTAGTGCCTGGGGCTGTTGCGTTTAGAATGTATAAGGTACCTGTTTGTAGGTTTACACGGAATCGTGGGCCACAGTTTCCACCATACGAGTGCCTGAATGCCTCAGGTCACAGGGGAGTACCCGACTGGAGCCCAGTTTCGGCCCAAATGGAACTTTCTCAAGGCTGTGTATGCTGGGCTCAAGTCGGCTTATATGATCTTTTATGTCATTAAATTTATTGTAATTCTAACTTACACTATTCTGGCTGAACTCTTGAGCATTTAGCTCGAGTGACAGGATATAAGGAAAAAGAATTATGCTTTGTCCTACCTAATATGTGGTGAAGCGGTCAGCGTGAGGCTCCCGAGAGTCTCGGGTACTCCCCTGTGACCTGAGGCATTCAGGCACTCGTATGGTGGAAACTGTGGCCCACGATTCCGTGTAAACCTACAAACAGGTACCTTATACATTCTAAACGCAACAGCCCAGGCATTACCTGTAACTGATGTTACTTTAGTAACTTATTGTTACAATTTGTTGCTGCTCGATACACATTTATATATATATACTAGCGAATTGCCCGTCAAAAAATGACGGCAATGAAATTGTAAGGTAGCTAAATTAGTAAATGAATATATTGTACCTATTTTGAAGCATTGTGATGAAGAGCTGGCAATCTGTGTTGATGCTGCTGCAGCATTAGTGGTGTGGAGCTGCTGTATAAGCATGCTGAATGTGTGCAGTGTAACACTGTGCGTGCGCGAGACCAAACCGTTAGCGTAGTCGTGTACTTCCGCATTGGTGTAAAATGGCGAGTAATGTGTGGTATAGGTCTGTATCGGAATATCCGTAGGTGTTTTGTGGTGTTTTGCGAGTTTCTTGTGGTGTTTTGCGAGTTTAGAGTGCTGTAGCCTCGTTTTCGTTTTGTTCGGCGGCCATTTTTTCTCTCGCTTCGTTTTTTTTTTAGTCTCTAAACTGTTTTATTTCGAGTAAAATCGAGGTGTAAGTTGCATTTTTGAGGTCCTGGGTGCTCCCTCTTGGTGTAGGTAAGTTTTTTATGTATGTGCTGTGTGTATGTATTGTGTTTTAAATGTTTGTATGTCGGCGTGTTGCGTCCGATGTTTGCGAGGTCGTAATGTGTGGTAACGTGTTTCGTACGTTGTTTGCGTGCCTCGTAAAATTTAGCGAGTGTCGTAATTTGTGTGTCGTGTTTTTTGAGTAGCGACGTGAATTTTGCGAGGGTTTGAGGCCCTTGCCCAGTGACCTCGCCAGCAACTGAGTCCCTCGCTTCGCGAGGGGCCTCAGTTGCTGGCATGGAGCGCCTTTGGCGCTCCATGCCAGCAACTGAGGCCCTTGCCCAGTGACCTCGCCAGCAACTAAGGCCCTCGCTTCGCGAGGGGCCTCAGTTGCTGACATGGAGCGCCTTCGGCGCTCCATGCCAGCAACTGAGACCCGTGCCCAGTGACCTCGCCAGCAACTGAGGCCCTCGCTTCGCGAGGGGCCTCAGTTGCTGGCATGGAGCGCCTTCGGAGCTCCATGCCAGCAACTGAGGCCCTTGCCCAGTGACCTCGCTACGCGAGGGCCGCGGCTCGCTACGCGAGGGCCGCGGCTCGCTACGCGAGGGCCGCGGCTCGCTTCGCGAGCCACGGCCCTCGCTTCGCGAGGGCCGCGGGCTCGCTACGCGAGCCCGCAAGCGTGAGCAACGACTCGTACGCTCACAACTATATATGTGATATATATATATATATATTTTTTTTTTTTCTTTAAATATTTTTTTGATGCTGATCACATCATACTTCTTTTTTAAATTAAATTATTAAATTGGTTTTTAACCCACTTACCTTTTTGTGGTCCTATGATTTACAAGCCAAATAATGAGGATAACCAAACACACACATCTAGTATAAAGTACAAACTATAGTGTTTTGGTTTAAGACCTCTTCCCCCCTATATCATAATTTTTCTTCTAACTTAAGTAATTTTGTTTAAATACACAATATGATATCACGGTATACACTTTACGGTATATAATTACGTTATATGTATATTATAAAATATTCTGTATATAATCCACGATATAAATAACACATATCGAATTCTTAATTACTGCTTAACACTCTTGGATTCTTAAATTCAAGTTTAATATCACTAAACAAGGCGTTTTTCTTTTCATCTCTTTAAATATGTTACATTTGTAACTGTATAACTTGCACCTGTATAAAACTAACACTTTTTCAATCTCTACACTTATTCACTTATATTATAAATTAGATATTTTGGTTATATGGCATAATAGGAGGCGGTCCTGTCTACCTATTTATAAATACCACAGCACGCGGAGGCCTGCTGCTGCTGACCTGTGGAGATACAGACAGAGGACTGAAGGAAGTTATCTTCCATTTGTGGACATTACTAAACCTAATGTAAGCTTTTTATATTATTTTATACTTTGTATTAAAATATAACCCTGCACATATAACCCTGAACAAGGAGAGCAGTGACAGGATCTGAGGGCCTGAATAATCTGACATAAATGTAAGGAGATTATCTACTTTTTTAAAAACTTTCCCCATTTGCAAAATCTACTATCTTAGAGGAGCCTCTTTTCTCCTTGTCTATTTTTCAGCACTAAGGAAAAAGAAACTGAAGATAAGTGCCAAGCATCTAAAGACACAATATAAAGACATAGAAAAAGATTTCAAAGGGATCTGAAAAATTGGATCAGGCTGCTTGTCTTATGAAAGACCCGAGGGCCACACCAGGCCTCCTGGTTATGGCAGGAGGGACCACTTCACCTGGCAGGACCGGGTAGGTAGGAGTGGCTAGCTGGGAAGGGGTGTAGCCATTTATAGGCTGTTTGCCGCCATTTCTGCCATTAGGCTCCCAGCTAGCCATGAGGTGAGGATAAAGCTGCTGGTTGCAGCTTCTTATCAGAGGCTCTGTGGATTCCAGGGTGCTGAATGAGGCTCACCCATGGAGGAGGAAGGCTGGGAGCACTGTGTCGTTCTGGGTGAGAGCTGGCGGGGAAGATTCCTGCGCAGTTATGGTATGTGTCTGTGCCAGGGCAGGTACCCCCCCTCCATAGTGTGAGGAGTGCTGGGAGGGCACTGAGGAAGTAGGCACTGCCTGTCTCCCAGCAGAAAGCTCACTTACCGGTGCAGCAGGGTCTCCAAGGGGCTGACCTTATGCACCCAGTGGAGGGCCTACTTTGTTAGTTAGGAGGGTCGACGCTGGGAGCTGGCGGTGGGGTTCCTGCCTCAGAACTGGGGGGACACAGTTGGGCCGCTTGTCGGCAGCAAGCGGGGAGGGGAGGTGTGCCGGATCGATGGGAGACGGCAGTGCAAGTGCATGCCTTAGAGCTGGTGGTCCTGCGCCTCTTACCTGCGTCGCTAGGGGGGCGCTGCACTGTATGGGAACTGGGAGCTGCGTCCCATTCATGGCGTGGCATCTATGGAATGCATGTGGTCGTGGATGTTATTTCATGCTGGGTGAATTCAGCCTTCGGTATACCGAGGAGAGTGGCAGTGTTGTTTTCACCTTGCTGTGTTTATGATTGTTTACTCAGTGTGTGAGTGTCTGTGCTATTGTGCAGCGGTGCTGTGTGCTGACATGTGGGTGGCTCTGCAGGAAGATGTGTACTGGGTTCAAATTAACTCTTCATTATATTCTGTGTCTGATGTAATTTATGTAAAATTCTGCTGGGCACAGAATGCCATGATAGTATATGGCAAACCGTGTAGCAGGTGGTATCTCTCTGCAACAGAGTACCGTATCCAATGTGTTTAAAACAAGTATTTCCCATTTTCTGCTATATCCACAAAATGGCAGGAATTAGGAAGCATGTAGCATAAATATGTTTAGGGTTAATAGTTCAAGTGTATAGCAGGCTTCTTGTCTCCGGTTGGGGTAGTAATTCATTAATTTATTGGGTTTAGATTATTATGTTAATTTATGGTCTTTCTTCTAATCTCTGTTTAATGCTAGGCTAGGTCTAGATATTATCAGTATCCTTAGTCTATTCTGAGTATGGTAAAAATGATCTTAGTCCTGTTTAGCTTAATTATAAGTATATTATTTATTTTAGTCCGTTTCCTGTCTCATGTTATCTGGTATTTGTGTGAATCCATTGTGTTTTATGCCTCTCAATTTTCAGATTTCATCATCTATGTGCGATTAGCCCCCAAAAATGTCTAGTCTTGGTTTAATTCATTCTCTGTAAGTAATAAAATATTTATTTTCTATCTACCAGTCGTCGTATATCCACTCAGTTTGGATATTCCTTAGTATTCCCCCGTTGTTTAGGGCTCCTAATTTTATATGTTCATGGGTTTGTAGCTGTTGTCCTTAGGATAGTGTTTTCTGTCCTGGGGCCCTTATTATTTTTTCTTTTGTAGTCTTGTGTAGTTGGTCTTCGCTCTGGGTATCATGCGTAATGGGGTGCTCTGTTTTATTTGTGTGTGTATGTATGTAGGTATATATATTTATATTTATATATATGTGTGTGTGTTTATTTTATGTGTATGTGTGTATGTGTGTTTATGTGTATATACATATATATATATATATATATATATATATATATGTATGTATATATATGTATATATGTGTGTATGTATATGTGTTTATATATTATGTGTCTGTATGTATGTGTGTATTTTATTATATATATTTATATGTGTGTATATATATATATATATGTATATATATATATATATATATATATATATATATATATATGTGTGTGTGTGTATATATGTA
>CM050169.1:53082210-53147210 GCA_027410445.1 Discoglossus pictus
GGTATTGTTAACAATGACTATGATAATAACGCTCATAAATGCTGTGTAACTGTGAATGGAAAAATGTCTAAAGCATTACTTGATTCAGGTAGTATGGTTACGTTGGTAGCAGAGTCTATAATACCTTGTGTAAAACCTGATCATGGACAGAACATAGGCATTATCTGTGTTCATGGTGATAAAAAGGAATACCCCACTGCGGAAGTAAATATTGGAACCCAGTATGGGAATTTAAAGTACCGAGTGGGTGTAGTACCTAAATTAGCCCATGAGGTAGTGATCGGTAGAGACTTTCCTCATTTTCTAAAATTATGGGCAGCTTTACAAAAGACAGATCAAAATTTATCAGAAATGAGTCAGTCTGTCGAGGATAATGTGTTCCCTTTTTCCGATATTGACTTGGGTTTTGACCACTGTGACGGAAAAATAAGGAAAAAGAAAAAATACTGCCCTAAACCAGTATTAATAGGAGATAACCCAGCTCAAACTAGTGAGGAGCCTACTAATAATGCAGACAAGGATAAGGACTTAATTGATATTGGAATTAGTCCAGGTAACTTTAAAAGCGCTCAGTGGGAAGATCCCACTTTAGTGACAGCTAGAAATGATATTAAAGTTGTAAACGGGGTTGTTAATCAGCCAGGAGGAGCACTGCCGTTCCCCTATTTTGAAGTACAAAATGACCTAATTTACCGTGTAGAAAAAAAGGATTCAGACATCATTAGGCAGCTGTTGGTTCCTCAGACTTACCAGAATATAGTGCTAAAGTTGGCTCACAGCCACATATTAGGGGGACACTTGGGAGTCGGAAAAACTAGAGAGAGAGTCCTTAGACGGTTTTACTGGCCTGGAGTGTTTGCTGCTATTACAAACTATTGCTCCTCATGTCCTGAGTGCCAGTACAGGGCTCCTTTCAAGACTTTTCGTAGTCCACTTGTACCCTTACCAATAATTGACGTGCCTTTTGAAAGGATCGCTATGGACTTAGTGGGGCCACTGGTAAAGTCCGCTAGGGGACACCAATATATATTAGTCATCTTGGACTATGCAACTCGCTATCCTGAGGCCATTCCCTTGCGTAATACCTCTGCAAAGCTAATAGCTAAGGAACTTATGTTGATGTTCAGTAGGGTGGGTATCCCTAAAGAAATACTGACAGACCAGGGGACCCCGTTCATGTCCAGAGTCACAAAAGAGTTGTGCAGGCTCTTGCAGGTTAAACATCTTAAGACCTCAGTATATCACCCACAGACTGATGGTTTAGTAGAGAGGTTCAACAAAACCCTTAAGAGTATGCTACGCAAGGTAATTGATGCAGATGGAAGAAATTGGGATTTTTTATTGCCATATCTACTGTTTTCCATTAGGGAAGTTCCACAGGCCTCCACGGGCTTCTCTCCTTTTGAATTATTATATGGAAGACATCCCAGGGGAATATTGGATATTGCTAAGGAGACCTGGGAACAGGAGACTACTCCTCACAGGAGTGTAATTGAGCATATAGCTCAAATGCAGGATAGAATGGCCACCATCATGCCTATTGTCAGGGAACACATGCTGGAAGTCCAGCAGGCTCAGAAAAACAGCTATAACCGTAATGCTAGAGTCAGAGTGTTCCAACCGGGAGACAGGGTATTGGTTCTGGTCCCTACTGTGGAGAATAAGTTCCTTGCGACTTGGCATGGACCCTATGAAATAATAGAGAAAGTGAGTGATGTCAATTATAAAGTCAGACAACCAGGAAGAAGAAAGCCTGAACAGTTGTATCATATAAATCTGTTAAAGCCATGGAAGGACAGGGAGGTCCTGGTTGCTTTAAAACCTTCAGAACCTCCTATAGTAGAGCCAGATGTGAACGTATCTAAGACTCTGTCTGTCCATCAAAAGCAAGAGGTCAGATATTTCATCAGAAGAAATAGGGATGTTTTCTCGATAGTTCCAGGAAAGACTAAAGTGATTAAACATGACATAATAACCGAACCAGGGAAAAGAGTTAACCTCAAACCCTATAGAATTCCTGAGGCCCGGAGGGAGGTTATAAACTTAGAGGTTGAGAGCATGTTAAAACTTGGAGTCATTGAAGAATCCCAGAGTAACTGGAGTAGTCCTATTGTATTGGTGCCAAAACCTGATGGCACATGGAGGTTCTGCAATGACTACCGCAAGTTAAACGCCCTCTCAAAATTTGATGCTTACCCAATGCCAAGAGTTGATGAGTTAATAGAAAGACTGGGCAAAGCTCGTTATCTAACAACCTTGGATTTAACAAAGGGTTACTGGCAGGTCCCGCTCACTGAAAGAGCCAAAGAAAAGACAGCCTTTTCAACACCCAGTGGCCTGTTTCAGTACACTGTATTGCCATTTGGGTTACATGGGGCACCTGCCACATTCCAACGAATGATGGACAGAATTCTTAAACCTCATGTTCGTTATGCTGCAGCATACTTGGATGATGTCGTCATCCACAGTGCAGACTGGGAATCCCACCTCCCTAAAGTTCAAGCGGTACTTGATGCTATCCGCTCAGCAGGCTTAACTGCCAATCCTTCCAAGTGTACGATTGGTTTAGAGGAAGCTAAGTACTTAGGTTATTCTATTGGGAGGGGTTTGGTTAAACCACAGGAAGCCAAAGTAGAAGCCATACAAAAATGGCCACAGCCCCTTACAAAGAAACAAGTAAAGGCATTTTTGGGTTTAATTGGATATTATAGGCGGTTCATTCCAGATTTTGCTACCATTGCTGCACCCCTGACAGACCTTATTAAAGCAAAATCCCCAGTCATAGTTAAATGGTGCCCTGAGGCAGAAAAGGCTTTTAAGAGTCTGAAGGAAGCTATCTGTAGCCATCCTGTCTTAGTGACCCCAGATTTTTCCAGGGATTTTATAGTTCAGACAGATGCTTCTGATGTGGGCTTGGGGGCTGTTCTTTCACAGGAATACCAGGGTGAAGAACACCCTGTTTTCTTTTTGAGCAGAAAGTTAAACCCACATGAGAAGAACTACTCTATTGTTGAAAAAGAGTGTCTTGCTATTAAGTGGGCATTAGACTCTCTTAAATACTACCTACTAGGCAGAAGGTTTCGATTGATAACGGACCATGCTCCTCTGACGTGGATGTATCAGAACAGGGAAAGTAACTCCAGAGTAACCAGATGGTTTTTGAGTTTGCAATCTTTTAATTTCACTGTGGAACACAGGGCTGGTCTGCAACAAGGTAATGCTGATGGGCTTTCGAGGGTACACTCCCTGATTTCCATGGTCGCTCAAACCCTTGGGTATGAGCTGGGGGGGAGGATATGTGAGCATAAAGGTGGAATAGTGGTTGATGGGAGATACATCAGACCTGATTTGCTAGACAGCAACCAGAGGATTTCTCAGTTAAATGCCCCAGGGAGAGATGTTACAGTTTGCAATATGCATAGCTGATGCTCTGCAAAACATGGTATGGGTCCCTGGGGCGGAGTATTTGGAGAGCAGGGGGGGCCAATGCTCCAACAGCACTAGTTGCTGTATAACAGACCACAGCTTGGATCTGGTTTTTAAGAGTTAGCTAATTGGCACTCACCTGTAGCTACTCAATTAGCAGACAGGCCTTTAAAAGAAGAGAGCAGCCTGCTCCAAGGGGGAGAGGAAAAGACAGCTAGGAGAGGCTGCGCTTATTGCAAAGACATTGCTTTTGTTTGGGAAATTGGTAAGTGGGAAAGCCACCCAATTGCAGATAGCAAGTACTGTCTAGGAAGAGCTCAAGTAAGAGCAAGGGATTTTGTTTGTTTTGTTATTATTTAAAGTACCTGCTTTCAAACTGAATAAAAAAAGGAAAACTGAGCTGAAGGTGTCCTGGACTTTGTATACCCTAGAGGGCTGTGGTTACTGCAAGATCGGTGACAATCCTACCTGTAAAAGAAGTGGTTTGTCACAGTATGTATATATATATATATATATATATATATATATGTATGTATATATATGTATATATATATATATATGTATGTATATATATATATATATGTATGTATATATATGTATATATATATATATATTTGTATATATATATATGTATATATATGTATATATATATATATATATATATATATATATATATATATATGTGTATGTATATATATGTATATATATATATATTTGTATATATATATATGTATATGTGTATGTATATATGTATATGGTGTATGTATGTATATATGTATATGTGTATATATATATATATACGAACGCGGGACTTAGAAAAAAAAATTATGAAACACGGGACTTAGAAAAAAATAAATACGAAATAGGAAAAATACGAACAGCCGAGCCGCGCAAAGCAAAAAACACAAAAAATACAAAAACAACAAAAACATCACACGCAACAAGGGAGAACAGCCAGGACAACTGGGAGTGAGATGGAACGCAAATTTATGTCAAATTTAAGCAGTTTCTGCACTTGAAAATTGGCTAAGCAATAGAAAAAAATGAAAACAAGGCTACACAACCCGAACCGTGCAAAACACTGCGACGTACGAGGTACAAATATACTAATAGAAAGTATGCAAAATGCTTGCAAAACGCGTATAACATAGACTAACGCTGCCAATTTACAACACTAACTTATACATATACACATTAGCAGCCTTATTAGATTCCAGCCTCGTAAATAAGAGGCTTCTACTTAAAGCCTACGTACTGCAAAATTTCTCAAAGTTACAACTCTATTAAATTAGAACGGCTGCGAGCACCGTGTGAGCTACGCAGCAGGGCCGTCCGTATCAACACTGCGAAAATATACATGAGGAGTGACAGCCTGTAAGATGATCTCGCAGGCTCCCACACCTCATCAATTAGTGCAGGGGTCCTAAACGGGACCTCCGGGGCACTCCCCCATATAAGCCCTGCCATGGGGGGTACTCCAACTACCCCCCCAGCACCTACAATTAACCCCCCTCTATGCGGGGGCCCCCCGAAGTGTCCCCACATTAACACCTTGCTGCTGGGGTCCATAGGGATTGGTGCCGATTGGGGACCCCCGCTGCAAGGGGTTAATGTGTGGGGGCTGTGGGGGTCCCCGATCGGCACCGATCAGGCCCCCGCTGAATTTAAAAGTTTTAAATTCCCCGCAGCGGCTCCTTAAAGGGCCCGCGGCACACTATTACTAATCCTGGCCGCGGCACCTAAAATTAACCCCCCTTTATGCTGGGGGTCCCCATCGGGACCCCCGAAGTGTCCCCACATTAAGCCCTTGCTGCAGGGGTCCATAGGGATCCCTGCAGCCCCCCCACATTAACCCCTTGCAGCGGGGGTCCCCAATCGGCACCGATCGTGGCCCTGCTGCATTTACATTTTTAAATTTGCCGCCTCGCGGGTCCTTAAAGGACCGTAAAGGTCCTGAAAGGACTCGCACTAAAAAATATTAACCCTAGGCAACTAAAATTAACCCCATAACTCATGGGGGTCAATACAGATCCCCATAAGCCAATAATTAATCCTATAACTCATGGGGGTCAATACAGACCCCATAAGGCCTTAATTAACCCTATAATTCATGGGGGTCAATGCAGACCCCCATAAACACTTAATTAAACCTATAATTCAGGGGGGTCAATACAGACCCCCATAAGCACTTAATTAACCCTATAACTCATGGGGGTCAATACAGACCCCCATAAGCCAATAATTAACCCTATAACTCATTTATATGTATTATATTTAATGTATTGTATGTAATGTATTGTATTGTGTATGTCTGTCATTTTCAGGTGTGTAATTTTTTTTTCTGTAGTGGGGGGGGGGTTGTAATGTATTTTTTTATTTTCTGTAATGTAGTGTTTTAAAATTTTTGGTGACTTAGGTTTTTTTATTTTCTGTAATGTAGTTTTTTTTATTTTCTGTACTGTAGTTTTTTTTATTTTTGGTGACTTAGGTTTTTTTATTTTCTGTAATGTAGGTTTATTTATTTTTTGTAATTAGAGTGGTGGGGAGGTTTATTAGGTGGTAGGTAGTGTAGGTAGGTAGTGTAAGTGTTAATAGATTAGTGTAGAGGGGGGTTAGTTTAGATTTAATGGTTTATTGGGGGTTATAGTGTAGTGTTTGTAGTTAGTATCATGATGGTCCTTGTGGACCGTCATGGCACTTATGTGGTTAATGTTAGAATTTTAACAGCCCCATAAGTGTCATAATATACCCTTATGGGGTTAAAAAGAGGCTTATGGGGGTCTGTATTGACCCCCATGAGTGACAGGGTTAATTAAGGCCTTATGGGGGTCTGTTTTGACCCCCATGAATTATAGGGTTAATTAAGTGCTTTTGGGGGTCTGTATTGACCCCCATGAATTATAGGGTTATTAATTGGCTTATGGGGGTCAGTATTGACACCCATGAGTTATAGGGTTAATTAAGGCCTTATGGGGGTCTGTATTGACCCCCATGAGTGACAGGGTTAATTAAGTGCTTATGGGGGTCTGTATTGTACCCCATGAATTATAGGGTTAATTATTGGCTTATGGGCATCTGTATTGACCCCCGTGAATTATAGTGTTAAATAATTGCTTTTCAGGGTCTGTATTGACCACCATGAATTATTATGTTAAATATTGGCTTATTATTGGAACATTAGATCTTACACCTGTATTTACAATTACAGATTACAATGGCGGACAACGGAGAAGACAGGATTGAACGCAAAAGAAGAGTGGCAAGGGAAAAGAAGCAAAGGTGGAGATATGCACAGTACCCCGAGACTTCCCAACGTTTAAGGGAAAAAGACCGACAGAGACTTTTAAATAAAAGAAAAATGAGTAAGAAAGCACAAAGTGCGTGTGCTGGAGCTTCAAAGAAAAAGTAAACAAAAACATGTCTGTGAAACATTGTCTAATGATCCAATATTGCCTCATGACTCCAATGTTCCTACATATGACACCAATGTAGATATAGAAAGTTGTAGTCATATCTATGTTGAGGAAGCTCAGGATACTACTTTCATTACAGCACTAACAGTAGACACTCATTATTGGGGATTTACTCAATGTGGTTTGTCAGTTTTGTGGGGCCTATCATTTTCTCAAGGAAAGACCAACTGACAGAGACTTCATTAGTTGCTGTCATAAAGGAAAGGTAAGACTTCAACAAAGACATATTTCCAGATTACTTACAAAGTATCATGAGCGATCCAACATTTCCAAATTATACCAATTAAAAAAAACCAAAAAAACATCAGGTCTTAGAACTGTGCAATTTAATTTGCTTCTATGGGTTTCTACATTAGCAGAAAATGTCCAAGGACATGGTCCATGTTGTTTTAGAGTTCAAGGACAAATTTACCACCGCACTTCACATTTACACCCTACAAGGAAGAGAGCAAAGGAAATTTGCACAGCTATATGTCTTAGATACAATGGAAGCTGTTGAACAACGCATGATACTTCCAGAAAATAAACAATGTTTGTGTATAGTCTTTGAACAACTGGATAAAATTATGGCCAACAACTCATACAGCCAAGCATACAAACCATTAGCAACGGTTGAAAAAGTACAGCAACATGCTCAAATACATAAATTGCCAATGCCAAGAGTAAATATTGTTTTGAAAAGAGATCGCAATACTGATCAAAGACGGTATAATTTACCAACAGTAAATGAGGTTGCCATGGTTTTACCACCTTTTCAGCAGGATATTATAATATATCCACGCAATGAAGACCAACCTTGTATAAACATAAATATATTAAGTTGCAATTTGGATCCAATGACATATCCCATTTTCTTTCCAAATGGTGAGCCAGGATGTGAATCAAAATTACAATTGCAAAGTTATACGAATAGTAAAGTTAGTGTTGGAAGCAATATTTCAATGCTGAAATATAAAGTGGCACAAACTGCTATTCTGGATCATTTTAATCCTATTTTATGTAGTGGTAAACTTACTCAACAATGGATTATTGATTCCTATCTACAAGTCGAAGCAAATAATCTAAATTTTATCAAATTTCAACAAAACAAGCTTCACATAGAGCAATATTATGTATTGATGGATTATGTCGCTGAATTGGCTACCAACAGAGATATTCCAGCTGGAAGAGCAATCATTTTGCCATCCACTTTCCAAGGATCTCCTCGCAATATGTGAGAGAGATATAATGATGCCATGGCTATTGTCACAAAATTTGTAAAACCAGATTTATTCATTACATTCACATGTAATCCACAATGGCCAGAGATCAAGGAAAATGTGTATCTTGGACAAAATACTTCTGACAGACCAGATTGAGTGGCAAGAGTATTCAAAATAAAACTCAATTCATTAATACATGATATAACTAAAGCACAGTTATTTGGAAAATGTGTGGCTTTTGTTTATACCATTGAATTTAAAAAACAGAGGCCTGCCACATGCACACATACTTTTAATCCTGCAGGAAAAAGATAAATTGAATACTGCAAAGAGTGGATTCAGTAATTACTGCTGAATTGCCACATCCAGAAAAATAAACTTTATGGCATTGTTACACACAGAATGATTTATGGTCCATTTGGAGATATCAATCCAAATTCACCATGTATGGAAAATAAAAATGTACAAAAGAGTTCCCAAAACAATTTCAAATGCAAGCTTATGCTAGTTGTGATGAACACCCTTTGTATAAAAAAAGAGGACAATCAGCTATTATCTGTGGCCAATAGGTTGATAATAGATATGTAGTTCCATACAATCCACATTTGCTGATGAAGTACAATGCACACATAAATGTGGAAGCTTGCACTTCTATCAAATCCATCAAATATGTGTATATATATATATATATATATATATATATATATATATATATATACTGTATATAAATATATATATATATATATATATATACACAAAGGATATGATGCAGCAACTGTTGTTGTACAAGCTGCACAAAACGAAAAGGAAAATCTAATTTTACATGACGAACTTTCTAATTATTTAGATGCTCGCTATGTCAGTGCTCCAGAAGCAATGTGGCGTCGTCTGAAATTTGAGATGCATGATCGGTCACATGCTGTGTATCGATTAGCTGTACATTTGCCACAAAGTCAGTTTGTTTGCTTTACTGCACGCAATGAAGAAATGCCTTAGCCCAAAGTGAACATCGAGAAACAACACTTACTGCTTGGTTTCAATTAAACTGCCAGGACACTGAGGCCAGACAATTTTTATACATTGAGATTCTTTATCACTATGTATTTGTAAATGGCCAATGGCGAAAATGAAAAAAAGATAATCATAAAATTATCCCACAAATTTATACCGTTAGTCCAATAGATTTTGAATGTTTCAGCCCAAGATTACTTCTTTTACATGTTCTTCGTGCACAAAGTTATGAACATTTACGCACAGTCAATTACATAGTTTATGATACTTTCCAATCAGCTGCAAGACATCAAAACTTCACAGCAGATGATACAGAATGGGAAAGGTATCTGGAAGAAGCAGCACTATGTCAAATGCCAAAGCAAATGGGAGAACAATTTGCATTCATTTGCATCTTTTGCAATGTACCTGATGCATTTGCTTTGTTGGAAACATTTAAATTAAATATGTGTGAAGACTTCTTGAAACATTACAGCCCATTGCACTCTTAAAAGCATTAATGGAAATTCAAGAAATATTTCTTGCTCATGGATTAAATTGTGCAAGTTTTAATTTGCCTGATCCAGGACTTATAGATTACATCAACTTTGATGACTATGACACTGAGCTTCAAAAACAAAAAACACAAGAAAACCTTGCAACTTTAAATACTTTACAATTGCAAGCATTTAATGCCATCACAAATTCTACAGATGATTTAAACTGCCAGTTCCCATTTTAGAAACATCAGTGTCACATATTCGACTGAATTCTTTCTGAGCAAAAACATTTTTAAAAAGTAAATTAAGGCAACAATGATGTCATGTCATGCCTAACAATGTATTGATAGATTCTTAAAAGAAGTGATGGATAATAATTTGCCATTTGGTGGAAAGGTGATGCTGTTAGGGGGAGATTTTAGGCAAACATTACCTGTTGGGCCACATGGAAATAGGACTGACATCATTGAAACATGTATCAAGACAATTACACTGTGGACAATATTTACACACCTGAAATTAGAATTGAATATGAGATCTGAAGGCCAGAATGAATTAAATGATTGGCCAATTCAAATTGGAGAAGGAAAACATCCCCAAATAAATAATTTACCAGATTACACTGTAGAAATTCCATTACAAACGGATTGCAAGGAATCACTCATATTGGCAATTTTTCTAAACACTATCAATAGCGATTACTCAGACATTGCAAAGTAATATTAACATCCAAAAATATAGATGCCTTGAATCTAAATAACAACATTTTAAAATTCATCAACGCACCACAAAAAAATGATTACAGTGCAGATTCAGTTCTGTCTGAAGATAAAGACATGGAAACTAACTTTAGTATATAATTTATCAATTCTTTAACACCATCTGGTATGCCTCCACGTTTTGCAATTGAAAAAAAAGGGCAATTGTCATGCTATTGAGAAATATGAATCCCAAAAAAGGACTTTATATTGGGACCAGATTAATTGTGCAGGATTTAAAATATCATTTCATACATGCAGAAATTATGAATGGTACCCATAAAGGTGAACAAGTTTTTATCCCAAAAATGTATTTGGCTCCAAGTGAGAGTGGTTTGCCTTTTGTCCTGCAAAGGTGACAATTTCCACTTATCATGGCATTTGCCATGACCATCAATAAATCCCAAGGACAAACTTTTAAGTCTGTGGGAATTTCTTTACAGGAACCTATTTTTGCACATGGACAACTCTATGTTGCTTTTTTCAAGGTGCACAAAGCAAGATGATATTAAAGTTTCAATTGAAGACAACCCAAGTCAGGGTAATCTATTACAGGATGCACGCATTTAAAAAAAAAAATATTATGTACTATGAGTCTTTGTAAACATAGAGAACAGTGGTTTTATTTCGAGGATGAAATCTGATGTCACTCGGGCTCTTTTTAGAGGACAACTATTTCACATAGGAAACTCTATGTACAATTTTACAAAACTACAACAAAAACTGAAAAAAAAATACCAAGAAAAAACAGTGGTTATATCCCATAGACACAATAACAAAGTCTTCTGGGCTCTTTTTAAGGGAACCACTTGCACATGCAAAAACAGAAAATATTGGAATGTCTTGGAAGTGGTCTTTTGCCAGGATTGGCCCCACAAAACAGTTACATTGCATTTTATTACATGTTTGTAATGTTAAAATTGTTTTTTCCAAGTTCTGAAAAGTTGTTTCATTGTATGTAATTAAGGGTTCATGTTACTATGAGGATGATCATTTGTTGTAAAAATTAAATGTATAATTAAATACAGAGTATTGATCCAGGGAGTAATCAGATCGCCAGTTAATGGGGTCAGGAAGGAATTATTTTTTTCCCTCCTTTGATACAATTGACTAAGTTGTAATGTTTTTTTTTTTTACTGTTTGCCTTCCTTCGGATTCTATACCTATGTGGTTTAACAGTACTTTAAATGCAAGTTGCATGTTAGAAAGTATTATGTAATGCTTTAATATACTCATTGATATAAAGTTCACCTAATGTAATGTTACTCATCTATACCTCAGATTTAAAAATGTTAGTATCGTTAAAAAAAAAAATGGTTCACTAATGTTTCAAATCTAAATTGCGTGTTGCAAAGCATTATGTGACTGTTTACAACAATTTATTCATACAAACTTCATCCATTTTTACTTTATTCCTGCATACATGACGATTAAACAGGTTAATATTGTAAGAAAAATATAGTTTAACAGTTGTTGAATGTTAAAAAAATAAAAAAGTTATTATAATTGTTGTACTTCTTTCTACATAACAAAATGTGTTAACAAAAATCACTCTTTTGCTCACCATATGCTAAATGAAGTCAAACCCGCAACTTAGTGAGCGTTACACGCAAACTTCCAGTACAATAACTATATCAGTCATGTATATTTGTGTATTCTTCATTTCTGCATTAACTGGACCTTTGCTGTCATATTTCTTTTTTGTCAAAATGACACCACAAAGGTCCCAGTTTGTGAAATAATGCAAAGTTCACATTTTTAAATATAATGATGATTTCTTGAGTCAAATAGAATTCAAATGTGATTAGTATATGTATTCTTACGTGAATTAAGCAGCCGAGTCAGGAAATTGTAGGGACAATGTAGATTTTGTTAATAAAACAAAAGCACAAAAGTAAGTTTATAGTTTTTTTTTTTTTAATATATGTATTCCTACTAATAAATAGGAAACTTAAAAAAATATATAAATCCATATATGCTCAACCCCTACACAGCAAATTACTGAACATGTCTGACCTACTGGGTCAGAAACATTCTCCCCCAAGTCCTTGAACTTAAAGGAAAACTTTATTGGTAAAAGAAGACATGGCACTTTAAAACTATAAATTGCATCAAACATAATTCAGCCTTTATTATCCAAATTTCCCCCTGCTCACCTCTTGGGGCTGCCATGTTGCCCTGTTGTCACTGTGCAATACAGGCATAAAACTCTGAATCTCCATATTGCATCTTCTAAGGCAGACAGTACAGCCACAGACAGTACAAGTACAGTACAAGCTCCCTATTGGTCCACAGACAGGTGGTGCAATCCTACCAATAGAAAGCAATTGTGTGAATGGAGATTCATAGTTTGCGACTGACTGCAGAGGATAGTTGTGTAAAGACTATTTTTAAGACTATATATTTTTACCCCCTATGAAGTTCAGTTCTTCAAAAACCATACAAAGACCATAACTATATAAACGTAATAATAAAAAAAAAAATATTTTCAGTTGGTATTAGTAGAAAAACAGCTTTCAATTTACAACATTTTGCCTGTCTCTCAGCTCAAGAGCTCCTCCTACCCATAATGGTCTTGTCATCAGTATTTATTAACTCATTATTGGCTTCCTTTTGCATATGGATTCTGAACAGACAATCTCAATTGCATGGAAGCCAATAGTTGGGTAATGAGATAATTAACACTGATAACAATTATGGCTCTTGAGCTGAGTAACAGGCAAAATTTAGTAATTTTTTTATCAAGTTTGGTTATTCAATAGTTCTGTAAAACAATGGCCCCACTATGGTTCTTAAGACGTATTCATTCAGGCACTGGTCAGGACAGTAACCGCTGGGGGTCCGATGGAGACTCAAACAATCCTGAAACAAGAAACTGGTCCTCGGGCCGGTCCATCAGCCACATCCGGTCATCTGGTACAAACCAGCAAAACATTGGCACCCCCTGCACTGACCTCTCGTGAAAGTCTCTGTACTGATGTCTAGGATAGAAAAGATAAGATTGAGAAGGGGTCTGAGGTCCAAGCAAGGTCAGCTCTACACCCCGAGTGCCAACTAAAGAAGATCTGCAACTAACGAGGGGCGCCAACTAATGGGTGCAAATATAATCATTTCTTTGTTACTGATATATACAGTTGGGTTCCGAAGCTCTGCTTTGATTATAGCATCTCTGGGTTATGTAACTGATATATACAGTATCGCAGCGCAGCTCTCTTATGATTATAGTATCTTTAGATGATGTTACTGATATATACATTAGCGCAGCACCACTCTCTTATGATTATAGTATCTCTGGGTTATGTTACTGATATATACAGTAGGGCAGCGCAGCTCTCTTATGATTATAGTATTGTTTTGGAGAAAACTAAAATAGTTCTCGGAGATATCTGTCCCTGGCCAAATTACCAATATACATATAGTGTGCACACCTTAGAGAAATAATACACCAACACAGAGTTCTGGTAAAAAGCTTTCTCTCGCCTACTGTTTATTGAATCAGCCCCCATATATAACATTTAACAATCAGATAAATGTTGTAACTAAGCAAAACATCAGGTTTATTCAGTAGTTCATTGGTTCTGAGGTGTCCGCTTTTACAGAATCTCAGCAAGGCATTGGGTTAATGCATTAAGGAGTCTCTAGGTGTCATCCCACAGTCGGATGAGTCTTTCTCTCATTGGTCAGAAGGTTAGGACAAAGGGAAGATGGCGTTCTCCTTCTTGTGCCCAAGGTGTGGTAGTCATCGTCACCCTTAGCAGACCGGAAATAGGGCTGCCAACATCTTGTATGCGGAAGTGGCAAATCCTCCATCTTAGAGTCTCCAATAATCAACATTGTTAATAAGGTTACGTAATACTGAAAAGAGAAAATGTATTAGTAGAGCAAACATAAAATGCATTTTCTTGTAGATCCTGATCCATAACAGTCCCCCCTAAAATGTCATATTATGTTTTCGCATCATGCAACCCACTCATACTAGTTCATTGTAAAGGTTAGTAACTGCTGCGTATTGGATAATACAAGTTAAGAGTACATGTCTTTTAAGCTATGGTTCCTCCGGAACACTATTCTTCTGTGAATTCTATGTCCGGATGTTGAAAGCATTGCATGTGAGTATGACATAGGTACATATCTTCGTTCGATCTGGCTTGCCATGACCTAACGTCACACCTACCTTATGTCCTATGCGGCATGGGAAAACCTAGAAGCCTCTATCAGCTAATAGTGTAACTAACTCAGATCAGGAACCATGGTGTTCATAAAACACTCTCCTTCGAGCCTGTGGTCATCTGCTTTAGCATATGAGATGTCTTATAGGTATCATCCTGGTCACCGAAATCTATTTCTAGGTTCTGATGAACAAAGGTGGGTGAAGCCTTGACCATTGAATCCTGTAGATAAGTACGTATGCAGGGGATAATACAACACAGAAGGAAGGCAAGTAGGATTATAATGGCAAGAATAGCCATTCCAACTTGTAATAAAACCTTTTGCCAACCATTCATCCATCCGAACCATGAATCCCAATAGTCCATGGTACCAGAATTTTCTTTTAATTCTTGACCAAGATTAGCCAATTTCCGAATTGCCAGTGTGATCTTGCCATTTGGACCTGTGTTATCAGGAATATACGTACAACATGTGCTAGTGTCAGGAAGCATACCCAAGGACTATATCACTTGTCTTATCCAGTAAGGCATGAGCTGCAAATACTGCCCTAAGGCAGGAAGGGCCTCCTCTTGCTACAGCATCCAGATGGCATGAGAAGTAGCCAATGGGGCGTTGTCTGTTTCCATGGGACTGTGTCAAGACTCCCATTGCATGTCCTTCTTTTTCTGATATAAACAGTTTGAACGGTAGGTCATAGTTGGGTAGCCCTAATGCAGGGGCTGAGGAGATAGCCTGTTTCAGAGCGTAAAAGTTATTTTGGGCTATCTGAGTCATCTGAAAGGGTTCAATCTTCAGGACATCATACAAGGGCTGCATCAGGAAAGAGGCTTCTGGGATCCACGCTCTGCAATAGGATATGAGACCTAGGAAAGCGTGGAGGGGTCTGTGTCCTTCTGGTACTGACATTTCTTCTATTGCTCTAACACGGCTGCGTGTGAGATGGTGCACTCCTTTGGAAAGGCAATGTCCCAGGAATATAACAGTCTCCTGACACCACTGTAATTTTTCTCTGGATGCCTTGCACCCTTGTTCTGCCAGATGTCTCAGTAAACTCTCTGATGTCTGTGTAGCTGTAGGAAGGTCTTCAGCACAGAGTAAGAGGTCATCAACATATTGCAGAAGTACAACATCAGGGTTTTCCTGTCTCCAAGAATCAAGGATTAGACCCATGGCCTTAGCAAACTGACTAGGAGAATTCTGTGCTCCTTGGGGCATGACAGTCCATGTAAATTGATTATGATCATGTGTAAATGCAAAGAGATACTGACATGAAGGATCAAGAGGAATGCTAAAGAAGGCATTTGCCAGATCCACTACAGTAAAATATGCTGCTGTTGGAGGTATTCCAGAGAGGAGAGTGTGTGGGTTAGGTACTATGGGAGTGTCTAATATGGTTGCTTCATTGACTGCTTGCAAATCTTGTACCATACGGTATTTTACTGGCTCTCCTTTCCTGGATTTCTTTTTCACTGGGAAGAGGGGCGTGTTACATGGTGACGTACACCGGACTAACGCCCCCTGTTTCAACAGGCTCTCTATCAGCTGTGCAATTGCATCAATCTGTGCTGGCTTCAGAGGATACTGGGGTTTTTGTGGTAATTCAGCTCCAGGCTTCAACTTTACTATGACTGGAGGCAACTTTAAATGCCCAATATCTTCCGGACCACGTGACCAGAGGGTTGCCGGAATCTTATCCAAGATGTCGGCCGGGCCTTGTCTAGTGTTACTTTTTGCATCTAAGTGGAATAATATTGGTAGTGAACAGAGTGCTGAAGTGTCAGTAATTGTTAAAGGCGAGGACACTTGTATAGTCCCATCCGGGGAAAACAAGATGGATGCTTGCAAGCGAGAAAGTACATCTGCACCTAACAAGTTCATTGGGCATGTGGAGGACACTACAAATCTAGCAAGCAGGTCTGGGAATGGGCCTATTTGTAATGGCTGAGTCAACTTGTTGGACGAGGGGATACTGTCAACTCCTACACAAGCAACATCAATGTCAGACAGGTAAGATGAGTCGGGCAGATCTTGTTGTCTTAGGACACTTCTGGCTGCACCTGTGTCTACTAGGAAGGTGGTAGGGATCCCTTCTATTGGTAATGTTACAATAGCTTGAGTTCCTAGTCCGCTATCCCCTGAAGATACTGCCATAGCAGGAGATAGTGACACAGGCTCACCACTGTCCTATGCTGTGCTTTGGCCCACCTGCACCTCATTAGTGCCATCCCCCTGCTGCTTTGTCCTCGGTTTTCTAGGCATCATACAATTCTTGCTGATGTGCCCAAACTTGTTACAATTGAAACACCGCCGTGTTTCCTTCTTCTCCACTTTATATGCCGGCTCCTCAGAGGTTACCATGAGAGCGGCAGTCTTTTTGGACGTTGATGATGTAGGGTGTGCATTTTCTACAGACTCCAGCCCTTTTGCAACGAGTAGCAGCGTATCTAATGGTAGCACTCTATATTCTGGTCTGGAAGTCAATAGACCTTTCTTTATAGATTCCTTTAGCCCTATCACAAAAGCTGTGCTTAGCATCTGTGTGTGTGTCTTATTGTGTGGCCTAAAGCCGAGGTCTGTGAACACCTGTGTGAGCCGTGAGTGAAACTTTTCTACTGACTCATCTCTGTCTTGTTTAATATCCTGCAGACTAACAGCCTGGTCTGCCAATTTATCCTTTGCCCGGTCTCTTAATAGTTCACAGAATATTTCACCTGATTCATAGTCAGTTGTCTCACGTGGCATATCATACGGGTCTATTGTCTTTTGCATTATGGGCCAGTATGAATCTCCTGCTCTGATTTCACACAAGCTAACCAAGTCTCTACAGGCTGCAGCATATGTCTTCTGTATTTGTGATATCTTTCTATAGAAAGGCATGGGCTGCTTCTCAGGGTCAGTTAGTGTGTTTATGAGGGAGGTGGCTTGTGTCGGTGTGAATGCAACATACATTAGACTCGCTCTACTATTTCTGTTACGCCCCCTACGTTGGCTCGTTCCTGAGCACAGGGTCTTACTCCTCCACTCCTTTGCACTCTCTCCTATTTTTATCTCATCCTCCCCATCTGTCACTTTTAGGATGGCCTGCGGGAGTAGGGAGTAATGAGATATCATTTATGTCCTACTGTCTCTGAGAAAGTGGAGGAGTGGAAGCGTCTGTCGCCGGTGCCCTTGTCTGTGGGGCGGCCCATGGTGACGTGTTATGTGGGAGTGGCGCGACTGGGAACATTGAGTATGGAGTATACATAGTTCCGTTAGCAGTCAATACAGGATAAAGGGGCGTATTCACCAAAAGGGCGCTCTGTATGCCAGGTGGACCGTCCTGAGTGGGCGCCGCTATCATCTTAATGGGAGGGTTCAGAGGGTGACAGGACCCCTCCTTAGATTGTGCGTGGGCGCCATTTTGGGGCTGTGGCTGGGTGGAATGTCTTTGTTCTGCGGAGGGAGTTTGTGTGGTGTTGGGGTTACAGGGTGCTTGTATTACAGGGGGGACAACGGATGGAAGTAGGGGACTGACAGTCTCACATGGTGCATAGTATGCATACATTTTCTGTCCACGTACTTCAACCTCTCTCTCTATCCACCCCTCTCTCTCTATCGCCTTAGCTACCCTGTACCATGCTTCTGCACTCGGTAACAAACCACAATCTTGTAACTGCCCCCTATTATTTCTCAACACTTTCCGCCACTCTTCTGCCCTCAGATGTCCTCCCACAATATTTGTGAATCCACACACTTTAAACATCTTCTTAGATTTATTTATCACTGCTTCCCCCCCTCTTTTCTTTACTATATCTCGGGCCAACATACCCTCACTATTTAGTCTAGTCTGATTCTGACCCATCTTTCTGTCCTGAGTATAGCACAAGCTGGTTTTAGGAGGCAGACAAGAGGAGGGAGAGAGAGAGATAAACAAACAGACCAGTTGTTTGAAATAGAATGTCTGATGTGCTCGACTGCTGTGAAGAAAAGAATAACTTTGCACGTCTTCCCTAAACTCAGACTGTAGTCACTGCCCTCCGGGGGACCACTAGGTTGTAGTGTGTAACCACGCACTACTGGCAAAGGGATAGCAAAGAGCGTAGTGTATAGCAAGAGGTGAATAAGATAGGCATAAGATTACGGAAGAGAATAACATCACATTTCATTATTAAACATACATCTTAGCTGGCAGTATCACAACATATAGTATCAATTATTTACTTTTTAAATCAATCTCCTCCCGGGACACACCTACTTTCACACAAACATTTACTTCACATACTGTAATTACCCTTGAACAAATTTAACAACAGCATGAAAACATGAACAGAAACATGAAATATGACAGTCATTTCACTTACTGTACAAATTCATACGACATTAAGCATTGGCATAGAAAGAATTCTCTTAACTAAGATACGTCCTTGAAAGAGTTAAACGAGATGGGAGTGGGAGTATTCTTTGCTGTATGTGCTCTGACCTTGCCTGACACACAGCCACAGAAAATTCAGCTTCTCAGCTTCGCAAGTACAGGGGGAGAAATTCTAAGCCACATTTCTCACCAAAACATGCATCACAACCAGCAATAACAGACCATAGTAACATTTAAACAATTTCTGCAGAAAATTTCTGACTCTTAAGATATTTTAGTCCAGGGCCTCACACCGTTGTGTGCTAAAATTGACGCCCTCAGGGCTATAGTGCTACCAGGGCACTACCAATCCGTCCCTGAAGTCTGCATCCCACATACATGCTTTTACACCTTAGTGTGTGATAGACGTCTCTCGGGGTTATCAAGGTACTAGAGGCTACTAGAACATCATGACCCCCGAAAGATGCTCGGCTATCCAAAATGCATAGACCCTCCTTAGGAAAGGTATGTCAAATGACACCGATCCCCAAAGTACGTGTATGCACTTCTGTACGTACGGCTCCTCCGGTTTTATTGTGCTACCAGGGCACTACCAATCCATCCCCGGAGTCTGCTGCACGTACACATGTATGTCCCGGACCACAATATCCAAGAAATCACAGTCACTCGACCCACACTCTCAACAGTCATACACAGGTGACAGATATCACTGGTACAGGATTCGTAATGGACTTGAGGCAAGTTATTACCTGTACATTGACAACTTCCCCAACAGCGGGTCTGGATGACGGGCTGAGTCCCAGGAACAGGTTTACGCGGTCAAGATGCTAACTGTGTCCTCACGGTATATCGGAGGTGATCAGGCTCCGCCCGTTCCTGCAGGCTCCGTCCGGATCCCTTGTGGCCGCTGTCGGCTCAGTTAAACCTCAAGTCCCTGTTCGGGCGCCAATTATGTTTTGGAGAAAACTAAAATAGTTCTCGGAGATCTCTGTCACTGGCCAAATTACCAATATACATATAGTGTGCACACCTTAGAGAAATAATACACCAACACAGAGTTCTGGTAAAAAGCTTTCTCTCGCCTACTGTTTATTGAATCAGCCCGCATATATAACATTTAACAATCAGATAAATGTTGTAACTAAGCAAAACATCAGGTTTATTTAGTAGTTCATTGGTTCTGAGGTGTCCGCTTTTACAGAATCTCAGCAATGCATTGGGTTAATGCATTAAGGAGTCTCTAGGTGTCATCCCACAGTGGGATGAGTCTTTCTCTCATTGGTCAGAAGGTTAGGACAAAGGGAAGATGGCGTTCTCCTTCTTGTGCCCAAGGTGTGGTAGTCATGGTCACCCTTAGCAGACCGGAAATAGGGCTGCCGACATCTTGTGTGCGGAAGTGGCAAATCCTCCATCTTAGAGTCTCCAATAATCAACATTGTTAATAAGGTTACGAAATACTGAAAAGAGAAAATGTATGAGTAGAGCAAACATAAAATGCATTTTCTTGTAGATCCTGATCCATAACAGTATATCTGGGTTATGTTACTGATATATACAGTAGTGCAGCGCTGCTCTCTTATGACTATAGTATCTCTGTATTATGTTACTGATATATACAGTACCGCAGCGCCGCTCTCTTATGATTATAGTATCTCTGCATTTTGTTACTGATATAAAATGTAGTGCAGCACTGCTCTCTTATGATTATAGTATCTCTGGATGATGTTACTGATATATTCAGTAGTGCAGCGCTGCTCTCTTATGATTATAGGATCTCTGGATTATGTTACTGATTTATACAGTAGTGCAGTGCTGCTCTCTTATGATTATCGTATCTCTGGATTTTGTTACTGATATATACATTAGTGCAGCGCCGCTCTCTTATGATTATAGTATCTCTGTATTATGTTACTGATATACACAGTAGTGCAGCGCCACTCTCTTATGATTATAGTATCTCTGGATGATGTTACTGATATATACAGTAGGGCAGCGCTGCTCTCTTATGATTATAGTATCTCTGTATTATGTTACTGATATATACAGTACCGCAGCGCCGCTCTCTTATGATTATAGGATGTCTGGATTATGTTACTGATATACACAGTAGGGCAGCACCGCTCTCTTATGATTATAGGATGTCTGGATTATGTTACTGATATATACAGTAGGGCAGCACCGCTCTCTTATGATTATAGTATCTCTGGGTTATGTTACAGATATATACAGTAGTGCAGCGCTGCTCTCTTATGATTATAGGATGTCTGGATTATGTTACTGATATACACAGTAGGGCAGCACCGCTCTCTTATGATTATAGTATCTCTGGATTATGTTACTGATATATACAGTAGGGCAGCACCGCTCTCTTATGATTATAGTATCTCTGAGTTATGTTACAGATATATACAGTATGCAGCGCTGCTCTCTTATGATTATAGGATGTCTGGATTATGTGACTGATATACACAGTAAGGCAGCACTGCTCTCTTATGATTATAGTATCTCTGGGTTATATTACTGATATATACAGTAGGGCAGCGCCGCTCTCTTATGATTATAGTATATGTGTATTATGTTACTGATATACACAGTAGTGCAGCGCCACTCTCTTATGATTATAGTATCTCTGGATGATGTTACTGATATATACAGTAGGGCAGCGCTGCTCTCTTATGATTATAGTATCTCTGGATGATGTTACTGATATATACAGTACTGCAGCGCCGCTCTCTTATGATTATAGGATGTCTGGATTATGTTACTGATATACACAGTAGGGCAGCACCGCTCTATTATGATTATAGGATGTCTGGATTATGTTACTGATATATACAGTAGGGCAGCACCGCTCTCTTATGATTATAGTATCTCTGGGTTATGTTACAGATATATACAGTAGTGCAGTGCTGCTCTCTTATGATTATAGGATGTCTGGATTATGTTACTGATATACACAGTAGGGCAGCACTGCTCTCTTATGATTATAGTATCTCTGGATGATGTTACTGATATATACAGTAGGGCAGCACCGCTCTCTTGTGATTATAGTATCTCTGGATTATGTTACTGATATGTACATTAGCGCAGCACCACTCTCTTATGATTATAGTATCTCTGTATTATGTTATTGATATATACAGTAGTGCAGCGCTGCTCTCTTATGATTATAGTATCTCTGGGTTATGTTACTGAGATATACAGTAGTGCAGCACCGCTCTCTTATGATTATAGTATCTCTGTATAATGTTACTGATATATACAGTAGTGCAGCGCTGCTCTCTTATGATTATAGTATCTCTGGGTTATGTTACTGAGATATACAGTAGTTCAGCACAGCTCTCTTATGATTATAGTATCTCTGGATGATGTTACTGATATATTCAGTAGTGCAGCGCTGCTCTCTTATGATTATCGTATCTCTGGATTTTGTTACTGATATATACAGTAGTGCAGCACCGCTCTCTTATGATTATAGTATCTCTGGATTATGTTACTGATATATACAGTAGTGCAGCACCGCTCTCTTATGATTATAGTATCTCTGGATTATGTTACTGATATATACAGTAGGGCAGCACCGCTCTCTTATGATTATAGTATCTCTGGGTTATGTTACTGATATACATAGTAGGGCAGCGCCGCTCTCTTATGATTATAGGATGTCTGGATTATTTTAGTGATATTTAAAGTAGTGCAGCGTCGCTCTCTTATGATTATAGTATCTATGGATGATGTTACTGATATATACAGTAGTGCAGCGCCGCTCTCTTATGATTATAGTATCTCTGTATTATGTTACTGATATATACAGTAGGGCAGCACCACTCTCTTATGATTATAATATCTCTGGATTATGTTACTTATATGTACAGTAGGGCAGCGCGCTCTCTTATGATTATAGTATCTATGGATGATGTTACTGATATATACAGTAGTGCAGCGCTGCTCTCTTATGATTATAGTATCTCTGGATTGTTTTAGTGATATTTACAGTAGCCCAGCACCGCTCTCTTATGATTATAGTATCTCTGGATTGTTTTAGTGATATATACAGTATTGCAGCACCGCTCTCTTCTGATTATGATATCTCTGGATTACTTTACTGATATATACCGTAGGGCAGCGCTGCTCTCTTATGATTATAGTATCTCTGAATTATTTTTGTGATATATGCAGTAGTGCAGCACCGCTCTCTTATGATTATAGTATCTCTGGATTATGTTACTGATATATACAGTAGCGCAGCACTGCTCTCTTATGATTATAGTATCTCTGAATTGTGTTTCTGATATATACTGTAGTGCAGTGCCGCTCTCTTATGATTATAGTATCTATGGGTAATGCTACTGATATATACAGTAGCGCAGCACCGCTCTCTTATGATTATAGTATCTCTGGATTATGTTACTGATATGTACATTAGCGCAGCACCACTCTCTTATGATTATAGTATCTCTGGATTATGTTACTGATATATACAGTAGGGCAGCGCCGCTCTTTTATAATTATAGTATCTCTGGATTATTTTAGTGATATTTACAGTAGCCCAGCACCGCTCTCTTATGATTATAGTATCTCTGTATTATGTTATTGATATATACAGTAGTTCAGCACTGCTCTCTTATGATTATAGTATCTCTGTATTATGTTACTGATATATACAGTAGTTCAGCACTTCTCTCTTATGATTATAGTATCTCTGGATGATGTTACTGATATATTCAGTAGTGCAGCGCTGCTCTCTTATGATTATCGTATCTCTGGATTTTGTTACTGATATATATAGTAGTGCAGCACCGCTCTCTTATGATTATAGTATCTCTGGATTATGTTACTGATATATACAGTAGGGCAGCACCGCTCTCTTATGATTATAGTATCTCTGGATTATGTTACTGATATATACAGTAGGGCAGCACCGCTCTCTTATGATTATAGTATCTCTGGATTATGTTACTGATATATACAGTAGGGCAGCGCCGCTCTCTTATGATTATAGGATGTCTGGATTATTTTAGTGATATTTACAGTAGTGCAGCGCCGCTCTCTTATGATTATAGTAATTCTGGATTATTTTAGTGATATTTACAGTAGCCCAGCACCGCTCTCTTATGATTATAGTATCACTGGATTGTTTTAGTGATATATACAGTAGTGCAGCGCCGCTCTCTTCTGATTATGATATCTCTGGATTACTTTACTGATATATACCGTAGGGCAGCGCCGCTCTCTTATGATTATAGTATCTCTGAATTATTTTTGTGATATATACAGTAGTGCAGCACCGCTCTCTTATGATTATAGTATCTCTGGATTATGTTACTGATATATACAGTAGGGCAGCACTGCTCTCTTATGATTATAGTATCTCTGGATTATGTTACTGATATATACATTAGTGCAGCACCGGTCTCTTATGATTATAGTATCTCTGGATTATGTAACTGATATATACAGTAGCGCAGCACTGCTCTCTTATGATTATAGTATCTCTGAATTGTGTTACTGATATATACAGTAGAGCAGTGCCGCTCTCTTATGATTATAGTATCTCTGGGAAATGCTACTGATATATACAGTAGCGCAGCACCGCTCTCTTATGATTATAGTATCTCTGGATTATGTTACTGATATATACAGTAGGGCAGCACTGCTCTCTTATGATTATAGTATCTCTGGATTATGTTACTGATATATACATTAGTGCAGCACCGGTCTCTTATGATTATAGTATCTCTGGATTATGTTACTGATATATACAGTAGCGCAGCACTGCTCTCTTATGATTATAGTATCTCTGGATTATGTTACTGATATATACAGTAGTGCAGCGCTGCTCTCTTATGATTATAGTATCTCTGGATTATGTTACTGATATATACAGTAGGGCAGCACTGCTCTCTTATGATTATAGTATCTCTGAATTATTTTTGTGATATATGCAGTAGTGCAGCACCGCTCTCTTATGATTATAGTATCTCTGGATTATGTTACTGATATATACAGTAGCGCAGCACTGCTCTCTTATGATTATAGTATCTCTGAATTGTGTTACTGATATATACAGTAGTGCAGTGCCGCTCTCTTATGATTATAGTATCTCTGGGTTATGTTACAGATATATACAGTAGTGCAGCACCGCTCTCTTATGATTATAGTATCTCTGGATTATGTTACTGATATATACAGTAGGGCAGCACTGCTTTCTTATGATTATAGTATCTCTGGATTATGTTACTGATATATACAGTAGTGCAGCACTGCTCTCTTATGATTATAGTATCTCTGGATTATGTTACTGATATGTACATTAGCGCAGCACCACTCTCTTATGATTATAGTATCTCTGGATTATGTTACTGATATATACATTAGTGCAGCACCACTCTCTTATGATTATAGTATCTCTGGATTATGTTACTGATATATACAGTAGTGCAGCGCTGCTCTCTTATGATTATAGTATCTCTGGATGATGTTACTGATATATACAGTAGTGCAGCGCCGCTCTCTTATGATTATAGTATCTCTGTATTATGTTATTGATATATACAGTAGTGCAGCGCTGCTCTCTTATGATTATAGTATCTCTGGATTATGTTGCTGATATATACAGTAATGCAGCGCTGCTCTCTTATGATTATCGTATCTCTGGATTTTGTTACTGATATATATAGTAGTGCAGCACCGCTCTCTTATGATTATAGTATCTCTGGATTATGTTACTGATATATACATTAGTGCAGCGCCGCTCTCATATGATTATAGTATCTCTAGATTATGTTACTGATATATACAGGAGGGCAGCACCGCTCTCTTATGATTATAGGATGTCTGGATAATGTTACTGATATATACAGTAGTGCAGCACTGCTCTCTTATGATTATAGTATCTCTGGATTATGTTACTGATATATACATTAGTGCAGCACCGCTCTCTTATGATTATAGGATGTCTGGATAATGTTACTGATATATACAGTAGTGCAGCACTGCTCTCTTATGATTATAGTATCTCTGGATTATGTTACTGATATATACAGGAGGGCAGCACCGCTCTCTTATGATTATAGGATGTCTGGATTATGTTACTGATATATACAGTAGTGCAGAGCCGCTCTCTTATGATTATAGTATCTCTGGATTTTGTTACTGATATATACAGGAGGGCAGCACTGCTCTCTTATGATTATAGTATCTCTGGATTATGTTACTGATATATACATTAGTGCAGCACCGCTCTCTTATGATTATAGTATCTCTGGATTATGTTACTGATATATACAGTAGTGCAGCGCTGCTCTCTTATGATTATAGTATCTCTGGATAATGTGACTGATATATACAGTAGGGCAGCGCCGGTCTCTAAATGGTTATAGTATCTCTGGATGATGTTACTGATATATACAGTAGGGCAGCGCCGCTCTCATATGATTATAGTATCTCTGGGTTATGTTACTGATATATACAGTAGTGCAGCGCCGCTTTCTTATGATTATAGTATCTCTGGATTTTTTTACTGATATATACAGTAGCGCAGCACTGCTCTCTTATGATTATAGTATCTCTGGATTATGTTACTGATATATACAGTAGCGCAGCACTGCTCTCTTATGATTATAGTATCTCTGGATTATGTGACTGATATATACAGTAATGCAGCGCAGCTCTCTTATGATTATAGTATCTCTGGGATATATTACTGATTTATACACGACTGCAGCGCCGCTCTCTTATGATTATAGTATATCTGGGATATATTACTGATATATACAGTACCGCAGCACCGCTCTCTTATGATTATAGTACCTCAGGGTTATGTTACTAATATATACAGTAGCGCAGAGCCGCTAAATAATGATTACAGGATTTCTGGATTATGTAAAAATATTCACAAAACTAGGAAAATGGGTCTGTATTTGTGTACTTATAAGTAAATCAATATAGAACTAAAATAATTGTCTACATTAAAAACCAAATAATTTGCAAATAGAAGTAGATATAAGGGCCCCCATTCAATTGAGGTTTCAGGCGATCCGGGAGCCTGTAATGAGTTGCAAGTTAATTTACTATTTTTTTTTTTTTAAGGGCTCCAAATTGCTTACGAGTTACGACCTTGAAAAATTGGCTATGGTTAAGACCGTAACTTACTGCCTCCCGAAGCCTTTGATCTTTCACTTTCACAAGCGCTATGATTGCTAAAATCGCAAATCGCTATTCAATTGCTAAATTTTTCAAAGGCCACAAATGTTTTCACATCCGTAGATGGCAAATGAAAGAGAAAATCCTACGATTGCTAGAGAGGACCCGCAGGGGGGTTTAACCCCTTTCCGCAGCACTGTAAATGCAAATAAAATCACTACTGCACTGTAAATAACGGGGAAAGCGATGATAGACATTAGAATTAATTGCACAACAGTCTCAAGCCCGCAAATCGGCAGGAAATTACATTTACTTTTATGTTTCATTTTTGGGCTAAACCAATCTTGGGTATCAATGAGTTAATACATATCAGGCCACCCATATGGACTAGAACAGTATTGGCATTCATTTTCATAATTCTTTATTTTGCGAGTTTGCGAGTCTGATTGCATATTGGACCCCCAATCCTAATTCATTGACATGTAACCTACATGTTTGACTGCCCTAATAATGACAGTCTCATCTTCCATTGGCTGATTCGAAATGGGAGGTTACGGGCTTGCTTAATTGATCATGTCCCCGCCCTGAACTGCTCCGAACCAGTGCATGGTTTACGGTTTGTGAAACTGCGATTCGTCATCACGCTTTGCGACAAATCCGATCATGTGCATGCGTGTTGTACGGCATTAGCCACGCATGCCGCTTATAAAAGGCTTGGGTGCACAAAGCACGGCGAAAGGCGCCCATTCGCAAAGTGCGGCATTATTTGCGCATTGCACATGCACCACGCATACGGGGAGGGGGAAGAGACAAGGGGGGGGGTGGAAAGAGACACAGGGCAGGGGGAAAGAGCCACAGGGTAGGGAGAGGTGGGGAAGAGACACAGGGGAGGGAGAGGAGGGGGAAGAGAGAGGGGAGTGAGAGGAGGTGGAAGAGACACAGGGGAGGGAGAGGAAGGGGGAAGATACACAGGGGAGGGAAATGGGGGGGACACGAGGGAGGGCGGGGACAGACACAGGGGGAGGGTGGACAGGGTGGAAAGAGACACAGGGGAGGGTGGAAGCGACACAGGGGATGGAGAGGGGGATAGAGACACGGGGGTAGAAAGAGACACAGGAGGGAAAGAGACATAGGGGAGGGAGAGGAGTGGGGGAAGAGATACAGGAGAGTGAGAGGAGGGGGAAGAGACAGGGGAGTGAAAATAGGGGCAAGAGACACAGGGGAGGGAGAGGAGGGGGAAGATAGACAGGAGAGAGAAATAGGGGGCAACAGACACAGGAGGAGGGGGTACAGGGGGAAAGAGACACATGAGGGGGAACAGACACAGGGGAGGGAGAGGGGGGAAAGAGACACATGGGAGGGAGAGGGGGGAACGAGACACAGTAGGGAAAGAGACATGGGGAAGGGGGTTAGGGACATGGGAGAGAGAGGGGGGTAAAAACACAAGGGGGAGAGACACAAGGGAAGGAGAGGAGGGGGGAAGGAGACACATGGGAGAGGAGGGGGGAAATGAGACACAAGGGAGGAAGTAGACGGCGGGAGAGACTCACAATAAGCCCCTAAGGCACAAATTGCAAAGCCTGTCATGAGCGCCAAAGGCGCTCAACTCGAGGCCAAAAAAGTAGACAGTGGGAGAGGTAGAGGTGGGGGGAGGCTCGCAATAAGCACCTAAGACGCTCATTGCAAGGCCTGTGATGAGCACCAAAGGCGCTCATTGCAAGGCCAGTACAGTAGAGGGGGAGAGGCTTCCATTGTGTGGTAAACAGCATTGCCAGGCTTCACTTTTTATTGCCGTCACTTTTGACGGGCAAGTCGCTAATATATATATATATATATATATATATATATATATATATATAGCTAGTATATATATAACATGCTACTTCCCTGTATCTCACCTGAACACCTTCATCTGAATCCCTCTGAAATATAACATTGCTTGAGGGGTCTTGATTTCCAGGAGGTTGATCTCGAGGGGCAGATCCTGATAAAATTGTGCTAGAGCAGAGAGTCATTACTAAGGCAATGTACACTGGGGTAACACAATACTGCGTACCCCCAAATGTGGGGCAACAGAGTGAAATCACATTGTTGCAGTAGATGGTTTTATTTGTGCTGCATTAGTCTCCACCTCTTCTACAGAGAGTTATTTCCCAGGTCCTACAGTCATTCTGTATGCTGTCCCATTTCCTAGTCACTTGGAAGCTGGGGCATTACAAACAGAGGGACATCTTTATGAGATGGCAATGGAGCTGACAAAGACTGTATAATTGCATATATGTAGTATATGATAATGTTAATTTTACTTTAACATTTCTAAGACCATTAATCATTCTAGCTCCTTAAAGGAGAACACTGAAAACATGGGACTGCAGGGGTCCTCTAAGATAAACAGACAATAGACTGGTTATGTGCTTACCCAGAATCCCACTGGTGCTCTTGGAAAGGTGGTGGTTGTCCTCAGTGTATAGTCCCAAGTAACAGGGATGCTTGCTATTCTGATTCAAAGGACAGTGCTGGATGATAAAAAATGTCACTATCTTATTAATGGTTACACTTAGACGCCCCTCATCAAGAATACTCAGGATCAGTCTGTGGGGAAATTATTCTCAAGACACATGTGACAAGATATGGTATTGGTATAAGATTGCATCTGCATCTTGAGAACTCACTCATTCTGTGTCTGGGTCCTCTTCTTATTCCACGTCAGGATGTTCTTATGACCTTCACTGATGATGGAAATACTTTCTGTTGTGACTTCCAGTTGGACCCCCATCTTATGGCTCTTCAGCCCCAGTCTTCCAATATATGTGTTTCCAGCATGGTTCATGGTGCCATCTTTGCTTTTTCCAATCAACTCTCCATTAATTGTTATACCTTGAGGATGCAAGCAAGAACAGTCCAATGGCAATAATTACCAGCTACTTGCAATATAGTTTCTACTGTAGCCAATGATATCCAAATTAACACAGCCTCTACACATCTACAACCTTCATCAACCCTCTGAAAATCCACAAGTGTCATCCTTATCTCTCCACTAAGAAAAACAGAATCTTTATCTCGATCCTCTATTAATGTATAATTACCCATCTTATTCTACGTAAGAATCATAAGCTTTGACTATTTTGTGATCTTCAGCTAAATTAAGTTCTATGCACCTTAACATTTTCCTTAATGCTTTCCTAATACACAATTACCATCCCACTACAGACCCAAAATATTTCAAAGCAATATGACGACATTTGATTGACCCACCATCCCGCTTGCTGACACACCATCATCATACTTTCTACACTGTGATTCACAATCTTCCTCATGCACATTATTCTGATCTAGTCATTTTCCTCCACAGTAGACTAAAACCATAATCACCCTACTCATCAATCTGCTGACCTACAGTCAACCTTGTCCACATGCTCCTGATCAATATCGTTCAACTCTTTTGGTTAACAGTCATCATCCACTCTCTTACGACCCACAATCCTCCTCACCCAGTCTTTTCTGAACTCAATGTTTCTCCTCCACTCCCTTCTGAACTTAATGTTTTTCATCAACACTTTTCTGGCCTATAATCACCCTCCTCCAAACTCATAGCCATCATTGTCCATGCTCTTGTGATCCATAATCATCCTCCATTTTGCTGACTCACTATGCTCAACTTCCACACTCTTCAATCAACATCCTACATACTGTGCTGACCCATAATTATCCTCCGTCACATTCTTCTAGACTGAGTCATCCTCCATGTCACTTAGACCATCCTCATCACCATTCTCCTAAACACTCTGCTCACCTGTATCCAAACCCTTCTGACCAACCTCTGATCAGTGATCTTACAATCTACAATCTTCAACCTGCCATAGATTCACAAACACTCAATTTTACCATCTTCAGACATCCATCTTTCTCCTCCACATTTATGTCCCACAATGTTCCTTCTCAGATCCATAAAAATCCTACTGTAATTCTCTTGTACTATATTAAAAAAATCTCTTCAACTTCCTGCTGTTCTTACTCTGTCAATTAACTCTGAAGAACAATGGTTTGCAACAGCTGGTGCCAGGGCCTGAGACCTTATCTGCCAGTCCTCACTGAGAAAGAGGGATGAGGAGAACATAACACTTTGAACATACCACTAACATTAGTCACAATTATTCCATTATTGATGAACTTAGTAGCAAATAAAATGTAATCTATTCAAATCAGTGCAAATCTAAATATAATTTTAGTATGTCACATGTAGTATCGCCTCTCAAACGTTCTTCCCATGTGCATTGGAAGGTAACTAGTAAATTTAACAGACCCTCCCCATAACATTGCATCTAGTTCCCACCTGTGACTGGATCTTCCACAAGGCTTAGAAAGACTCCAGGCTTCTTCATAATATTGAAGCAAAATGTCTCATTTCCTCCCGGCAGTCTGACCATGAAGTGAGGGTCTCCATCCACTTAAGGTAAAGGAAGAATTCAGAATTTAAGCAGTCATCTTTCAGGTCCGGATACCTTTATCTTTATGTTTTTATTAGTTGTCCTGATAACAGTGTTTATCTGCCTACTTGCCTGCAGTGGCTATTGAAGGGAAACCTACACCAGTCAGAAACACATTTCGGCCAGCCTTCTGGCAAGATCCCTAAGTAGTGAGTTCCACAATCTGACTGCCCATACTGTGAAAAAAAACTTTTCTTCCATTAAGGTGAAATCTTTTTTCCTCCAACCTCGAACAGTGTCCCCATATCACCCCTTGCAGCAGGGGGTCCTAAATCGGAACCCCCGATGCATTTAAAATTCCTTACAAATAGTTAAGGCTGGCCGTGGGGGTACTGTAAGTACCACCCGGCACCTAAAAACCCCCGCTGCATTTAAAAATTACAATTTCCTGTTGCGGGTCCTGAAAAGACCTTAAAAAAGAACATTATCAGAAAATAAAAAAAACTACTTTACTGAAAATAACAAAACCAAAGTTACCCAAAATAAAAAAAACTAAGTTACATAAAATAACAAAAGGCATACATCACATAAAATAAAACATACATTACATATAAAAAAAACCTCAATACATATAATTTAACCCCTAACTACATACAATAAAAGTCCCTAAATCGCACCTAAAACAACCCCCTCACTAAACTAAGAATAGGGTAAATAAGCCCACTTACCTTGCCCAAGTTTTTCTGGCCTTCGTCCCTAGCTTAAGGGTCCATCCTTCATGGCCACAGGTCCGGCACCCCTAGGATAAAACCCCCCCATAAAATTAGTAAACAAATATACACAACATATCATCATAAACATTCTAAATAGGCTGGCAGGGCCCATTAGAAAAAATCTTCTGCTCTAAAAAAAATGTAAAAAAATAAAATAGCTCATACTCCGGTAAAATAATTGCAAATGGCGCCATCTGATTGGCTGATTGTCAATCAAATTTCAGCCACTCAGAAGGGGCCAAGGTGTGAGCCAATCAGAATGGGATACACCCCTATATCCCATTCTGATTGTCTGATGGACCTGTCAGTCATTTGTAAACCAATCAGAAGGCACTATTGCCTTCAGACAATCAGAATGGGATATCCCCTTGATTATGATTGACTGAAATTTGTTTGACAGCGTTTTCAGCCAATCATAAGGCGCCATTTGCAAAAAAAAAATCCGGAGCATGCGCAAAAAGCCTCATTTGTGGCAGGGAGCTCCTCCAGGGAGGAGTTACGTTATTTTTTATTGTTTTATTGTTTTAGAGCGGCAGATTTTTTTTGACAGGCCCTGCTGGCGAAGGCTACCAGGGGGATGGGGGCATTGCGAAAAAGGTAAGTGTCCTATTTAGAATGTTTATGATGATATGTTGTGTTTATTGTCTTACTAATTTTATGTTTCTTTTTTTTCTTTTTATCCTAGGGGTGTGCCGGACCTGCGGCCATGAAGGATGGGCCCTTATGCCCGGGACAAAGGCCAGAAAACCGCTGTCGCTGGAGGGGCATTTGGGCAAGGTAAGTGTGCTTATTTACCCTATTCTAGGTTTTGTGAGGGGGTTGTTTTAGGTGAGATTTTGGGATTTTTATTGTATGTAGTTAGGGGATTTAATTGTATGTAGTTTGGGTTTTAATTGTATGTAGTTTGGGGTTAACTGTATGCAGTTAGTGGTATTATTGTATGTAGTTTGGGTATTAATGTATGTAGTTAGGGGTCAAATTACATGTATTGAGGGGTTTTATTGTATGTAATGTATGTTTTATTTTACGTGATGTATGCCTTTTGTTATTTTAGGATTTTTGTTTTTTATTTTTGGTAAAGTAGGTTTTTTATTTTATGTATTTTAGTTTTTTATTTTATGTATTTTAGGTTTTTTATTTTTGATAATGTTTTTTCTTTATTTTGTGATATGTCTTCTTTTATTTTGTGTAATTAGTGGGGTAATAGGGATTGTATTAGGGGTTAATATTGTAGGGATTATTAGGGTAGGGTAGGAGGGGGTTTATGGGATCGGGTTTACTAAGTACATTTGGGGTTAAATAGGCCCAGTTAGGGTTAACTATGACTAGATAAGGTTAAATAGACTAGATAGGGTTAAAACGGACTAGATGGGGTTAAATAGGACTAGATTGGGTTACATAGGACTAGACATGGTTCAATAGGTCTAGATAAGGGTTAATTTGTTAGTGATAGGGTTAATTAGGTATGGTGAGATTTACATAGGGTTAATTACTTAGATGGGGTTAATTAGTTAGAGGGGGTTTATTACTTACGAGGGGGTTTATTACTTAGATGGGTTAATTTATATTTATTGGTTTATTTGGGTGGCTAATTGTGTAGTGTAGGGTAGTGCTTAGACTTAGTGTCATGAGGGTTCTGGAGGACCCTCATGGCACTTATAGTGTTAATGGGGTTAATTTGTGTTAATTTGTGTAATGGGGGTTAATTAGTGTCCAATAAGGGTCTGTATAGACCCTTATATGACTAATGGGGTTAATTAGTGTCCCATAAGGGTCTGTATAGACCCTTATAGGACTAATGGGGGTTCAGTATTGTCACATAAGGGACTGTATAGACCCTTATAGGACTAATGGGGGTTAATTAGTGTCCCATAAGGGTCTGTATAGCTCCTTATAGGACTAACGGGGGTTCAGTATTGTCATATAATGGTCTGTATAGACCCTTATGGGATTGAGGGAGTTAATTAGAGGCTCATGGGAGTCTATATAGACCCCAATGAGTGATGGGGTTAATTTTAGATGCCTGGGAGGTACTTATAGTTCCCCCGTGGCAGGGGTTAATTTTTTTATTTAGCGCAGGTTCTTTAAGGACCTTTAAGGTCCTTTCAGTACCCGCAGAGGGAAAATTTAAAATGCAGCTGCAAGGCTTAATGTAGGGACACTGCGGTGGTCCCGATGGAGACCCCCAGCATTGAGGGGGGTACGTTTTAGGTACCGGTGGGGTATTTACATGACCCCTACGGACGGCCTTGACTAATTGTGTGCCGCAGGCCCTGCAAATCTACGGCCTCCTTAAATTCAAGCCCAGTAACTCCAACTTGCGCCTCGCTGGGGCTAGGCAAGAATTATGGCATTAAGGGCCGACATGCTTTTCAAGCCCGTAACTCCGAAGCCGTCGGAGGACCGACTAAAAGACGCCAATTAACTTAAAAAATAGATTACAGCCTCACACACAGCACAAGAGGAGGACAGGGAGCCTGTGAGTGAGGTTGCAAGCTAATTTGAGGCTTAATTTACATTTTTCGGAGATCGCAAGGAAAAAAATGGTGGCCATAAAGACATAAATGTTCTGAAAAAGGCTCAAAACGAGGCCGACGGCTGTAACACTTAGCCGATCAACGAGAGGCCGCAAGACTTTGAAAAAGTCTTGAGAGGCGCTCAATGCAAGGCCCTCAAGACTTCAGGAGGGAGAGGGAGGAGAAAGACACAGTGGAGGGAGAGGTTGGAAAGAGACACAGGGGTGAGAGGGGGGAAAAGATGCACAGGGGAGGGAAATAAGGGGAAAAAAAAACAAAGGGCAGGGACACGGGGCAAAGAGACAGTGGAAGGGAGAGGTGGGAAACAGACAAAAGGGTCAGAGAGTAGGGAGAGGCTCGCAATAAGTGCCGAAGGCGCTCAGCACGAGGCACGAATGTGGCGGATCGGACGACACATGCAATGAGTGCTCATTGCGGGGCTCGCAATGAGTGCCAAAGGCGCTTATCGTGAGGCCCATTAAGTTGACGGGGGAGAGGCTCTAATGAGTGCCGAAGACGCTCATTGCGGGGCTCGTGAAAAGCGCCGAAGGTGCTCATTGCGAGGCATGAAAGTGCTGGGTTCCCCGAGGCATGCAATGAGCGGATTGCCAAGGCGCTTATTGCTAGGCCCACAAATTAGAGGGGGGAGAGTCTTGCATTGTGTGGCAAACAGCATTGCCAATCTTCAAATTTTATTGCCGTAATTTTTGACGGGCAAGTCGCTAGTATATATATATATTAGGTTATATTAGGAGTGGGAGGTTTCATATTTAACTTGAGTCTGTTGAGCAGTTAATTCTAATGCTGTGTGATCTGCCCCTGTTCGGTGCCCCCATTAAACAAGACACCTCCAAAGGATACGCTGCTGAGTCTCACATGCCTAGTCATCTCTTCTCTATCCTTTGGAGGTGTCTTGCTTAATGGGGGGCACTGGACAGGGGCAGATCACACAGCACCAGGCTGGAGCGCAAAGCGTCATCAGAGCGCAGTTCTCTGCGCTCTGATGACGGCGCACTAATCAGCTGCGCAGGATGCTCGGGGTGCCATCTATTAGGTTATATTAGGAGCGGAAGGATTCATATTTAACTTGAGACTGTTGTGCAGTTAATTCTATTGTCTATCATCGCTTTCCCCGTGCAGTAGTGATTTTTTATTTGCTTTTACAGTGCTACGGACAGGGGTTAAACCCCTTTGCGGGTCCTCTCTAGCACTCGTAGAATTTTCTCCTACATTTGCCCTTTATGGGTGTGAAAACTTTTGGGGCCTTGGGGAATTGGAGCAATTGAATAGCGATGTGTGATTTTAGCGATCAGAACTCTTGCAGATGTGAAAGATCAAAGGCTTCAGGAGGCTGTAAGTTCCGGGTATAATCATCGCAAAGTTTTCAAGGCCGTAACCCTAAACTGTTTGGAGCCCGCAAAAAAACACCTATTGAATAGCAAATTAACTTACAGCCTCACTTACAGGCTCCAGTAACTTACAAATGATCAATTGAATCGTGCTCTAGGTTGCAGAATGTGACACTCACCAGATTTAGAAGGGCGCAAATTCCAATGATCTGGGGAACAAAAAATGATTTTACAAGCATGAATTTAACATCCATGTAGCTGTTAAAGGCAATCACTTTTTCAAATGTGAACACAAAGATACTATTTATTTCCTGTACTACTGTACAGTGGAGGCTTCTATATATATATATATATAATTCTTTTTTTTTTATGTAGATATATGGATGGATAGAAAGATGGATGGATAGATAGAATCATAGGTAGATAGAAACATAGATAGATAGAGAGATTGATTTATATGGCGGTGCATAGTCTACATGAGCAGAAACCTGCCAGTGTGTGACATAAATGTGATACTTCACAAAGATATAGTTTTTGTTTCAATCGTACATTGGGTCCTTGAAGCTTAAGCTGTCCAGGGTGACCATACAATGACATTTAGATATTAGGTTTGCAGAATGTGACACTCACCAGGGCTCAAAGGGCCTTGCACTGTGTGGTAAACAGCATTGCCAGCCTTCAAATTTTATTGCTGTTATTTTTGAAAGGCAAGTCGCTAGTATATACACAGTGGGAGAAAAACTATTTGACCCCTGCTGATTTTGAACGTTTGTCTACTGACAAAGAAATGATCAGTCTATAATTTTAATGGTAGGTGTATTTTAACAGTGAGAGACAGAATAACAAAACAAAAAAAAGAAAGAAAAATGTACCGTATGTCAAAAAAGTTATAAATTGATTTGCACATCAGTAAGGGAAATAAGTATTTGATCCCCTATCAATCAGCAAGATTTCTGGCTCCCAGGTGTCTTTTTTACAGGTAATGAGCTGAGATTATGACCGCTCTCAAAGGGAGTGCTCCTAATCTCCGCTAGTTACCTGTATAAAAGACACCTGTCCACAAAAGCAACCAATCAATCAGATTCCAAACTCTCCACCATGGCCAAGACCAAAGAGCTGTCCAAGGATCTCAGGGACAAGATTGTAGATCTACACAATGCTGGAATGGGCTACAAGACCATCGCCAAGCAGCTTGGTGAGAAGGTGACAACAGTTGGTGCGATTATTCGCAAATGAAAGAAACACAAAATAACTGCCAGTCTCCCTCGGTCTGGTGCTCCATGCAAGATCTCACCTTGTGGAGTTACAATGATCATGAGAATGGTGAGGAATCAGCCCAGAACTACACGGGAGGATCTTGTTAATTACCTCAAGGCAGCTGGGACCATAGTCACCAAGAAGACAATTGGTAACACATTACGCCATGAAGGACTGAAATCCTGCAGCGCCTACAAGGTCCCCTTGCTCAAGAAAGCACATGAACAGGCCCGTCTGAAGTTTGCCAATGAACACCTGAGTGATTCAGAGGAGAACTGGGTGAAAGTGTTGTGGTCAGATGAGACCACAATCAAGCTCTTTGGCATCAACTCAACTTGCCGTGTTTGGAAGAGGAGGAATGCTGCCTATAACCCTAAGAACACCATCCCCACCGTCAAACATGGAGATGGAAACATTATGCTTTGGGGTGTTTTTCTGCTAAAGGGGACAGGACAACTGCACCGCATCAAAGGGACGATGGACAGGGCCATGTACCATCAAATCTTGGGCGAGAACCTCCTTCCCTCAGCCAGGGCATTGACAATGGGTTGTGGTTGGGTATTCCAGCATGACCTAAAACACACAGCCGAGTCAACAAAGGAGTGGGTCAAGAAGAAGCACATTAAGGTCCTGGAGTGGCCTAGCCAGTCTCCAGACCTTAATCCCATAGAACATCTGTGGAGGGAGCTGAAGGTTCAAGTTGCCAAACGTCAGCATAAAAACCCTAATGACTTTGAGAGGATCTACAAAGAGGAGTGGGACAAAATCCCTCCTGAGATGTGTGCAAACCTGGTGGCCAACTACAATAAACCTCTGACCTCTGTAATTGCCAACAAGGGTTTTGTCACTGAGATGAAGGGTTCAAATACTTATTTCCCTCACTGACCTGCAAATCAATTTACAACTTTTTTGACATGTGTTTTTCTTGTTTTTTTTTCTTGTTATTCTGTCTCTCACTGTTAAAATACACCTACCATTAAAATGATAGCCTGATAATTTCTTTGTCAGTGGACAAACGTTCAAAATCAGCAGGGGATCAAGTACTTTTCCCCATACTGTATATTAGGTTATATTAGGAGCTGAAGGTTTCATATTTAACTTGAGACTGTTGTGCAATTAATTCTATTGTCTATCATTGCTTTCCCCGTTATTTACAGTGCAGTAGTGCTTTTTTATTTGCTTTTACAGTGGGACCCCTTGCATCTAGCATTAGTAGGATTTTCTCCTACATTTGCCATTTACGGGTGTGAAAACATTTGCGGTGTGGGGAATTGGAGCAATTGAATAGCGATTTGTGATTTTACCGATCGGAACTATTGCAGAATTGAAAGATCAAAGGCTTCGGGAGACTGTAAGTTCCGGGTATAACCATCGCAAAGGTTGCAAGCCCGTAACCCGTAAACCATTTGGAGCCCGAAAAAAGACACCAATTAAATAGCAAACTAACTTACGGCCTCACGTACGGGCTCCAGTAACTTACGATTGCTCAATTGAATTGGACTCTAGGTCTGCAGAATGTGACACTCACCAGATTTCAAAAGGCGCAATTTCCGACGACCTAGAATAAATAAAAAAAAAAGAATTTCTAAGCATGAATTTAACATCCATCTAACTGTTAAAGGAGGGCAATCACTTGTAAAAATAAATAAAATACTTCACAAAGATATAGTTTTTGTTTCAATGGTACATTGGGTCCTTGAAGCTTAAGCTGTCCATACAATATCATTTAGATATTAGGTTTGAAGACTCTCACCAGGGCTCAAAGGGCCTTGCATTGTGTGGCAAACAGCATTGCCAGCCTTCAAATTTTATTGCCGTTATTTTTGACGGTCAAGTCGCTAGTATAGATATATATATATATTAGGTTATATTAGGAGTGGGAGGTTTCATATTTAACTTGAGACTGTTGTGCAATTAATTCTAATGTCTGTCATCACTTTCCCTGTTATTTACAGTGCAGTAGTGATTTTTTATTTGCATTTACAGTGGGACCCCTTGTAGGTCCTTTCTAGCACGCGTAGGATTTTCTCCTACATTTGCCGTTTACGGGTGTGAAACCATTTGGGGCCTTGGGGAATTGGAGCAATTGAATAGCTATTTGTGATTTTACCGATTAGAACTCTTGCAGAATTGAAAGATCAAAGGCTTTGGGAGGCTGTAAGTTCCGGGTATAACCATTGCAAAGTTTTCAAGGCCGTAACCCGTAAACCGTTTGGAGCCCGAAAAAAGACACCAGTTAAATAGCAAACTAACTTACGGCCTCACTTACAGGCTCCAGTAACTTACGATTGCTCAATTGAATTGGGCTCTAGGTTGCAGAATGTGACACTCACCAGATTTCGAATGGCGCGATTTCCGATGAACTAGAAAAAAAAAAACTGAATTTCTAAGCATGAATTTAACATCCATGTAGCTGTTAAAGGAGGGCAATCACTTGTTCAAATGTGAACACAAAGATACTATTTATTTCCTGTACTACTGTACGGTGGAGGCTTCTATCGTTCTTTTGCTTGCCATAAATGAAATGACTGTTGTGGTAAACTACCTCCCCACAAAATCTATTACACAACCTAGGAACTGGTCCCACACTGATGAGAGACAATACATCGAAACAGTGCTGTCTGTGGGTAGATTTTCTGGCTTGTACTTATTCCATCCTGGGCTTTGCTTAAAGCTGTATAATACAGCAGGCATATGCTTAAAATGTTTGAAACAGTTTGTGGCTTAACAAGCAAAACCTTTGTGAATTTTTTAAAGATAGATAGATAGAAACATAGATAGATAGATAGATAGATAGATCGATAGATAGATAGATTAGTATAGAAAGATAGATAGATAGATAGATAGCAAGTTTTTTTACTTGTTTTAGACGTTCAAATGTGAGAACAAATGTACTATTTATTTACTATATATATATATATATATTGTTTTGTATGTAGATAGATGGATGGATAGATAGATAGATAGATACATTTATTTTTGCGGTGCATAGTCTACACACGCAGAAACCCGTCAGTGTGTGACACAAATTTGATGCTTCACAAAGATAGAGAGTTTCTTTCAATCGTACATTGGGTCCTTGAACCTTAAGCTGTCCAGGGTGACCATACAATATCATTTAGATATTAGCAGCCTTATTAAATTGCAAAACGGTAAATTTAAAAGGGCTCTATTTAAGCACAGAGCATATTTTTTTACAGAAGTTTTTAGTTAGTGAACTTCTATCCAAAAGCAAGGTCTACACTAACTAAAAACTTCTGTAAATAAAATATGCTATGTGCTTAAATAGAGCCCTTTTAAATTTACTGAATCGCAATTTAATAAGGCTGTAGGTTTGCAGAATGTGAAACTCACCAGAGCTCAAAGGGGGAAAACTCGGCTGACCTGGGGAAATAAAAAGAAATTCTAAGCATGAATTTAACATCCATCTACCTGCTAAAGGGGGATTGGTTTATAAGATGATATTGAAGAAGATCTGATGAATAGACACATTCTGATGGGTACATTAATTTTTTATTTGCATTTACAGTGCCGCGGACCCCTTGTAGGTCCTCAATAGAACTCTTAGGATTTTCTCCTACATTTGCTATTTACGGGTGGGAAAACATTTGCGTTGTGGGGAATTGGAGCAATTGAATAGCAATTTGTGATTTTAGCGATCGGAACTCTTGCAGAATTGAAAGATCAAAGGCTTCGGGAGGCTGTAAGTTCCGGTTATAACCATCGCAAAGTTTTCAAGGCCGTAACCCGTAAATAGAGAAATAATGTATAAGATCATACTGCCATATCCTTTGCATCTATGGGCGCAACATTAGCTGCTAATGTACCAGGACATGGCCCTTACTGCTTTAAAGTACAAGGCCAAATCTACCATCGTACTTCCCATTTACATCCAGAGGAAGGATAGCAAAGAAAATTTGCTCAACTATATGTCCTAGATACAATGGAAACTGGTGACCAACGTATGCAGCTGCAAGAAAATAAAAAATGCTTACCCACTAGATAAAATTATGGCAAATAACCCCTACACTCCAGCTTATAAAAAATTGGCAGAAGTAGAAAAGGAACAACAACTTCATGCAGAAAGACATCTGTTACCAATCCCAAAGGTCAATATGGTGCTTAAAAGAGATAGACTGATACTGATAAACGCTGTTATAATTTACCAACATCAAATGAGGTTGCAATGGTGTTTCAAAATGATGAAGGAGAACCACCATTTCAAAGAGACATTAGAATATATCCCAGAAATGAGGAGCAACCATTCATTTATATCAATATATTAAGTCCAAATTTAGATCCAATTACATATCCCATTCTTTTCCCACACGGAGAAGCAGGTTGGCAACCAAAATTACAACTTCCAAGTTACCCAAATTCGAAAGTAAGAATAAGAAATAATATTTCCATGCTGGAATTTAAAGTATCTCAAATTGCCATTTGAAATACATTCAATTCACTTTTATGTGGTTGGAAACCAACACAACAATGTATTATTGATTCCTATTTGCAAGTTGAGGCCAATAATTTAAACTTCATCAAATATCAACAAGATAAACTACATGTAGAACAGTATTGTGGATTAATGGATTAATGGATTATATTGCTGAGGTTGCTACAAGCACAGAGACATGACAGCTGGTAAAGCCGTCATTTTACCATCTTCTTTCCAGGGATCTCCTCGCAATATGCGAGAAAGATACAATGATGCCATGGCTATTGTCACCAAATTTGGTAAACCCGATTTATTTATTACATTTACATGTAATCCCCAATGGCCAGAGATTAAACAAAATTTACTTGGACAAAGTGCTTCTGATAGACCAGATTTAGTAACCAGAGTTTTCAAAATTAAATGAAATGAATTAATCTGTGACATCACTATAACTCACTTACTTCGAAAATGTCCTGCTTATGTTTATACAATTGAATTTCAAAAAAGAGGCCTTCCACATGCACATCTTCTTATAATCCTTCAAGAAAAAGATAAGTTAGATAGTGGTGCCAAAGTTGATTAAATCATTATTGCTGAATAGTGATTTCGCGAACATCAAATTTTCGGTTCGCGAACAGCGGACGCGAACTTCCATCAAATGTTCGTGAACGGGCGAACCTGGCGAACCGCCATAGACTTCAATGGGCAGGCGAATTTCAAAACACACAGGGACTCTTTCTGGCCACTAACTAACACCTGGACTGTGGCATGCCGGAGGGGGATCCATGGCAAAACTCCCACGAAAAATGACATAGTTGATGCAGAGTCTGGTTTTAAGCCATAAAGGGCATAAATCACCTAACATTCCTAAATTGTTTGGAATAACATGCTTTAAAACATCAGGTATGATGTTGTATCGATCAGGTAGTGTAAGGGTTACACCCGCTTCACAGTAACAGACCAATCTCCCCGTTTAATGCACCGCAAACAACCGCAAACAGTCCATTTGCACAACCGCAAACTCCCCATTTGCACAAGGTTGGATACCAAGCTAGCCATGTCCCATTCCTTGTCCTCACTGATGTCACTGAAGGTCTCTTCCTCCACCCAGCCAGCAAGGGTCCCCGAAAGGTGACAACAAGCCCGCTGGGACGCCTGCTGTGTTTGGTCTTCCACCTCCTCAAAGCCACCTTCCTCCTCTGACTACTCTTCTTCAGACTCCTCTCTCTGCGTTGCCTCTGTCTGCGTTATTATAAGGTGTGTACTGTTAAGTAGTACTATTCCTATCGGTTTAATCCCTGTTACGTCCACTATTAGGGGACGTGTATATGGCATTGATTTTTGGAACAAGGAGATGGAAAAAGATGCTTGGTCGGACCTCCTACTTCAAATTTGGGGCACTGCGCGTGCAATCTAAGGTGCCACCAGATATGAGTGTCACTGTGCACTGGCAAAAGTTGACAGAGTAGGCGCTGTAGGCCTCACACACACTCCTGTAGGCAGGCAACAAATATTTAATCGATTACAGTAAAAAAAGTGTTGTTTTATGTCACTGTACACTACGGTTGCACCAGATATGACGTATCACTGTGCACTGGCAAAAGTTGGCAGAGTAGATGCAATACGGTTCACACACACGCCTGTAGGCAGGCAACTGATATTCAATTGATTACAGTCAAAAAAGTGTTGTTTTATGTCACTGAGCACAATATAAGCTGTGAGCCTGACACAGGCAGGCAACTGAAATTAGATTAAAGGAAAAAAGGGTTGTTTTTTTTAAATGTATGGTACACCAACTATGACTGGTGAAACAGAGCAGAATATTAACCTGTCCTTCAGATGGAAGGCTCTGGAAGGGAGTGTATGCTGCTGATTGGCTGGAATGTGTCTGCTGACTGTGAGGTGCAGGGTCAAAGTTTCCTCAATGATAAAGTATAGGGGGCGAACCGAAAAGCGAATGTGTTCCCCGTCCGCTGCGAACGCGAACATGCCAAAATCGCCGCGAATAGTCCGCGGGCGAACTGTTCACGACATCTCTATTGCTGAACTCCCAGATCCGGAACTTTATGGTAGACTATATGAGATTGTAACTCATTGTATGATTCACGGACCGTGTAGAGATGTTAATCCACAATCACCATGTATGGAAAACAATAAATGTACTAAAGAATTTCCCAAAGATTATAGAGACAAAACTTATGCCAATTGTGATGGCTATCCATTATATAGAAGAAGAGAGGGACAAAATGCCATTATTTGTGAAAAAAAGGTCAACAATAGATATGTGGGTCCATACAATCTACATTTAATTATGAAATATAATGCACACAATAATGTAGAAGCCTGTACTTCCATCAAATCCATAAAATATGTCTACAAATACATTTACAAAGGCTATGATGCAGCTACTGTAGTCGTCAAAAGTGCAGACAATACCGAAAGTAGTGAGTTAGTACATGATGAACTTGCATCTCATGTAGCTGCTCGCTATGTAAGTGCGCCAGAAGCTATGTGGCGGCTTTTAAAATTTTAAATGCACGATAGATGACATGCAGTATATAGATTAGCAGTACATTTGCCACAAAGGTATTTAGTCTATTTCCAAGTTGGAAATGAAACTAATGCATTGGCCCAAAGTGAGCATCGTCACACTACACTAACTGCATGGTTTCAATTAAATTCGACAGCTTCACAAGCAACCCAATTCTTATATATTGAAATTCCATATCACTATGTTTTTGTTAATGGATTATGGAGACCAAGAAAAACAAGAGGAAATAAAATAATACCAAGAATTTACACGGTCAGTCCAAGAGACTGCTTACGACTTCTACTTTTAAATGTTACTGGTGCACAAAGTTTTGAACACTTAAGAACATAGTATATAAATCATTTCATTTAGCTGCCAGACATAGAAACTTACTAGCTGATGATACAGAATGGGTAAGATGTCTACAAGAATCAGCACTATGTCAAATGCCACGCCCGATGAGGGAACAATTTGCATTAATTTGTATCTTCTGAAATGCTCCAAATGCATTAGCTTTGTTGGACACATTTAAAAGTAATATGGCTGAAGACTTTATGCAACGATACAATGAACCCATTGCACACTTAAAAGCATTAATGGAAATCCAAGAAGTATTTTAACTCATGGATTAAGTTGTGCAAGTTTTAATCTGCCTGATCCCGGTCTTATAGATGACATAAACTTTGAAGACTATGACATTCAACTGCAAGTACAAAGGACAGAAGAAAGACTTGCAACTTTAAATACTTTACAATTGCAAGCATTTAATGCGATCAAAAATGCACTAGATGATGACATGGTCAAAGAGCGTTATTTCTATCTTGATGGACCTGGCGGATCAGGAAAAACATATCTATATAATTTATTAATGAGTTTTGTACGAGCACAAGGTCACATAGCACTTGCATTTGCCACTACTGGAATTGCTGCACTTTTGTTAGAAGGTGTAAGAACTGTCCATAGTGGATTTAAACTGCCAGTGCCTATTTTAGAAACATCAGTGTCAGATATTCAGATGACCTCATTACAAGCAAAAAAACTGAAAAAAAGTAAATTAATTATAATAGATGAGGCTACAATGATGTCATGCTATGCTCTACAATGTATTGACTGTTTGCTTCCTGAAGTCATGGATAATACTTTTCCATTTGGTGGAAAGGTAATGTTGTTAGGTGGCGATTTCAGACAAACATTACCTGTCTTTGTACATGGAAAATGGAACGGACATTATCAAAACATGTATAAAGTCAAGTACACTATGGAAACATTTTACCCATCTTCAATTACAACAAAATATAAGATCAGAAGGACAAAATGATTTCAATGATTGGCTTATTAAAATTGGAGAAGGAAAAACAGAAAAAATACCACATTTACCTGACGACACTGTGCACATCCCAGCTCATATAATTTGTCACCAAGATCTTATATCTGCTATATTCAGAAGTACAATAAATAACCAGGAATATTCTGAACTTGCCAACCAAGTGATACTCACATGCAAAAATAAGGATGCATTAATCCTCAATAATGAAATCTTAAAAATAATTGATGCACCGCAAATAAATTATCACAGTGCTGATTCTGTACTTGCTGATGACAAAGAAAGTCAGGCAAACTTTTCAACTGAATTCATAAACTCACTAACTCCTTCTGGAATGCCACCACATATTTTGCAGCTAAAGAAAGGTGCAATTGTGATGTTACTGCGAAATATGAACCCAAAAAAGGCCTATGCAATGGCACAAGATTAATTGTTCAACAATTATAGGACCATTTCATCGATGCTGACATTTTAACTGGTACCCATAAAGGAGAGAGAGTTTTCATTCCAAGAATAGATTTAGCACCAAGTGAAAGGAGCCTCCCTTTTATACTTCAAAGAAGACAATTTCCCATCATTATGGCATTTGCCATGACCATTAATAAATCACAAGGACACACTTTCAAATCTGTGGGTATATTCTTAGAACAACCAGTATTTGCACATGGCCAATTGTGCATTGCGAAAAATCCACAGGCTATTAAAGTTTACATTGACAACAATGAAAGTCAAGGTGATTTATTAGAGGATGGACGCATTTTTACTAAAAACATTGTCTACTATGAAGTACTGTAACTTTCCATCAAAGAAACAAAAGGCATGCCAAACCAATGTGAAAACAAAATCAAAAATCTATGAAACCACAAAAAAATTGGAAAAATTACAGACAACTGTCCGTTTCTTTAAAAATATCATTATTACGCCAGAGAAATTCAGTTTACACCAACTAAATTTCAATATTAAACTACATACAATTGTAAAACAGAGAGAACAGTGGTTACACATCGCGAACCAACTTTAAGGTGTCGCCTTCTCTTTTTAGAGAACCACTTTTACACAAAGCAAACTCTATGTGCCATTTCAAACAATTACTACACCAACAAAGAAAGGTCAACCATTGAAAACTAAAAATAAATAAAGATTTCAGTCATAGTTCATGGAAGTACTGCTTATGCATGATTAACCCTACAAAACACTTGCCTTGCAGTATTTTACTAAATTCAGTTGAAATGTTAATTACCTATGTTACTGTTTATAACGTTACAAGTTTCAAAAACAATCTTTTAAAGTTACTTACTTACATAGATAAGAAAGTTCAAGTTTACCAAAATATACGTTCAAGTTCCTTCCTTAGACATATTACAAAGTTCATGTTAACAGCACAAGCGCGTTTTCAACAACAATGTAAATGTTCGATTTCACATTAAACATTAATCAAGGGAGTAATTTGATCGCCACTTAATGGACTCAGTGAGAAATTTATTTTTGTCCCGCTTTGATACAATTGCCTATGTTTCAACGAGGCTTTTTACTGTTTGCCTTCCTCTTCATTCAATGTATATTTAAGTTAACAGTTCTTGAGCTACAAGTTGCATGTTAAAAAAACATTACCTCAAGTTTACAATACTGATTAATCTACAGTTCAACTGTTCTTACATTTAAATGTTACCACTTTTACTACAAAACTCTTTAACAGTTACTCAATAAGAATATTTTCAAAAAATTAACATGTTTAATATAACAATTGGACTTACTTTGACATAACTAAAACCTTACAAGTGTCAAATACGTAAATTACTAACTAAACAAATTTACAAACATACACATCTCATTGCCGTCATTTTTTGACGGGCAAGTCGCTAGTATATATATAATAATAATAATTGAATTCGCTAAAGCGTATATTCGAAGCTACTGGAGTGAACTATTATGCATAGAAAACCTAAATCTATTTATTTGCACATTATCAACATCCTTGTGTGTAAAACAAGGCAGGAAAAAGTTAAAAAGTTTAAAAGTAAAAAAAAAAATACTTGTGGCTTAAATATTAACTCCATATTTCTACGTTAGGACATAATTCCATCCTGTAAAGTGATAAAAAAAATATGATTTTTACAACAAAGAATCTATCATAAAGGGGGGGAAAAAAATCCTGTCATTACGTGCAAAAAATATTATTTTCATCTACTCAACTGACATCTTGTGCAGGAGAAAAAAAAAGCTACATTTACATACAGGCTCTAAATATTAATGCTCATGGACTTGAATTATGCCCAAGTAAATTCTGTACAATAAATTCATTTAATCAATATGTATTGCTCTAATAATTAGTACTTTTTTAAAAATGTAGTCAACAAACACAAGTATATTATAGGAATTTAAAATGTTATTGTATAAAAAAAGGAGTACAGGAAAGGGGTAAAAGAGAGAAAAAGAAAAGAGAGAATAAAACCCTTAGGGTTATAGGGCCTCATTCTATTATCGGCCGTAAATCGGCCGTAAGGCTGCGATTCCTTGCGGGGGTTCAGTTAACTCGCGATTCTATTATACGGCCCCGCAAGGATCTCCTTTTACGGCCGGCCGCATATCTTGGAACCGGCCGTAAGCTGTGAAATATAAAAACTGAAAAATAAATTCAAGCCTGCACTGTACAGCTCTGTAAATGCTAGGGATCATATTGGGGGACATGAGCATTAAAAGGAACCCACTCTCAAGCTTGCACATCTGCCCAAACCCGAGTTCAAATTAACTGTTTATTTTCCGGCTGCAGCGTGGGTGTGTCTGAGGTGCTCCAAGCACTCTGGACTTTTTACATGGATATTTTACGGATATTAAAAATTAAATATTTTATGGATTTGAGTACAGGATAATTATGTGCTATTTTTTCTAACACCTAAAATCCCTTTATAGTCTTCTCAAAGTGCAGGATGGCTTTATTTGAGCTATTTTATGTGCTTAATTGGTGCTAGCGAGACCTCTTTCCTGCAAGTAAGCTGCGGCTCGCTTTTAGCCTTGCAGAGAGGTTTCCCGGAGCAATTGAATTGCAAAACTCTTGCGGTCGTTTTAGATCAAAGGCTTTCCTCTGGCGCGAGCGGCCGCAAGAGATAGCAAGGCACCGGCCGCAAGCCTGCTGGAGCCTCCGGCCGTAAGGGGATAGAATAGCCGAATAGCTTGCGGCCGGTCCTTGCGGCCCCTCAACGGCTGCGGCCGGTAATAGAATGAGGCCCATAGTCTTTATTAGTAAGAATATAATTAACTTTAATGAGCATTACAATTATTTTACATAACGTTAACGGAATGAATTCCCCTTCAAAAAGGAGTATTGCCTTTATGCATTATAAAAAATATAAGGCAGATATTATCTGCCTACAGGAGACGAATTTGAAGGGAAATACAACCCAGTATCTGAACAACTGTAACTATAATGCAAGAATAGATGCGACTTATAACAATAAATCTAGAGGTGTCTCAATTTTCTTTAACAACAAATATTCAAGAAGAATTTTCCAAGATCGATCCATATGGTAGATTTATTATCTGCATTGGAGCTGTAAATGGTAAAACAATAACTTTAGTAAATTTATACTTACCAAATAAAAAACAGATTTCCTACCTCAAAAAGGTACTGAAAGATGTTAAAAAAATAAGGAAAGGCTATCTATATATCTGTGGAGATTTCAATATGGTTCTAGATGCAGGAAAGGATAGAGTGGGGAATGTAAAAATAAAAACTGAATCTCAATTGATCAAAACATCTTACGAGTTCCCTAAATTGATCAACGGTCTTGATCTTTTGGATTCATGGAGGGTACTACACCCGTTCGAGAGAGATTTTACCTTCTTCTCGGGCCGGCTTAGTTCATACTCCAGACTTGCAGCCTTCTTAAATTGCGATTGGGCAAATTTAAAAGGGCTCTACTTAAGCACATAGCATATTTTTTTACAGAAGTTTTTAGTTAGTGAAGACCTTGCTCTTGGATAGAAGATCACTAACTAAAAACTTCAGTAAAAAATATGCTGTGTACTTAAATAGAGCCCTTTTAAATTTACAGAATCACAATTTAATAAGGCTGTTGATCATTTATTTGTAGATCTCCGATCTTTAAGAAGGGTAAAAAGCGTTGAAATAAAGATATCAGTATGGTCAGACCACTCAATATTCACCATTATGATAAACAATACTATGGAAATTCAAACTAAAAAAAAATAGAGAATTGATCCTTCTTTATTTAAAGATCAGTCCTTTGTTAAAACATTAAAGGAAGAGATACCTATTTTTTTTTTTTAGATTAATCAAAATACGGTAGATTCTCCATCTGTCACTTAGTGTGCGAATAAGGCCTTTGTGAGAGGCCTATTGATTTTCAAAGCAATAGAACAAAAAAGTTAAGAGGTAAATCTTTAAGGCTTCTATATATTGAATTAGAAAAAACATTAGCCCAAAACAAGATAAAGCCAAATAAGGAGTGTCAAAAATTAATACATTTTTTAAATCTGCAGATTAAAAAAATACTACAGATACAAGCCGATAATCTCCTGTGGAAATATCAGATATCCCATTTTGTTTTTGGGAGTAAAACGGGAAAATTCTTGGCTAATAAACTAAAAACAACAAAATATAAATATAATTTTAAGGCTTAAGGGCTTAGACAATAATCTATATTCCCATCCAGATAAAATTTAGTGGATATTAAAACATTTCTAAGCCAAATAAAATTGCCTTTAATAACTTTGGAAGAACTAAAAAAATCTCAATGATGAAATTAGCAGTAAGGAGATTTTAGACATGAAAAAAAAAGGCACCAGGCCCTGACGGTTTGATCAATTATACTATCAAATATTCTCAAAGGAGATCTGTGATCATCTATGTATTATGTATAAGGTGATCGAAATAACAAGCAAGTTAAGAGCAGAATTATCTAAAGCCAAAATAATAAATATCTTAAAGCAGGGGAAAAATCCAAAACTTAGCTCGAGCTACCATCCAATCTCCCTGATAAATGTAGATGTAAAAATATACGCCAAAATATTGGCAAATAGGTTAAACCTCATTATACCAAAATTAATACATTTGGATCAATCAGGATTCATCACAGGACGACAAGCCTCAGATAATATAAGAAGTTAAGTCGACATCATGTCAATCGCCAAGAGCAAAGATCTACCCTTACTGGGACTTTCTAGATGCAGTTTTAGAGAAATACGGTATGGGCGAATTTGTCTCTAAAGCTATTAAAGCCCTTTATACTAATCAATCAGCGTATATATCATGAGCTGGATTTGAATCAGCGAGTTTTACTATCAGTAACGGTACACGCCAAGGATGCCCCCTATCCCCCCTCCTGTTTATTTTATTTATGGAGCCCTTTGCGGCATCCATAAGAAATAATGTTCTAATTGAGGGAGTGGTGATAGGAGAAGAGGCGCATAAGATCATGCACTTCGCTGATGATATTCTGTTAACACTTTCAAACCCTTTGAGTTCATGTGTCAATCTGCATCAAACTCTTCATGAATTTGGCAGTCTGTCATATTTTAAAATAAACTCCTCAAAATCAGATATAATATATAGAAAACTCACATGGGAAACCAAGCAATCCCTAAAACAATTTTGAATTTCTCCTTTACTATGAAAAACTATATGAAAGAAAACTTGAGAACCCTTTCAAAAGATATAAAGCTGCTAACTAATGAATGGAAAACACTAAATCTCTCTTGGTCGGCCAGAATCGCTGCAATAAATATGTGTATTATTCTGAAATTAAGTTATGTGTTCAGATGCATACCTGAGAAAGTTTCTAGCATCTCCTTAAATTTGATTTAATCTAGTATAGATAAGTTTATTTATATGTACTCAGGGGGTAAATTAATGGATCTAACTGCTAAACTTAACACTAGTAAGATCTTGTGGCTTGAATAGGAATCAATAAAAAAGCTTATGATGCTTTGGAAATTCAAACCAGTGAATGAGGATGACTTATTTAAAATGGAGATCCTGGTGACTAAGGAGGATGATTCTAAAATTATATCGAAATGTAGTAGGGCTGACGAGTCTATTTTTATAAAATCTAGTGCTATTTTTGCATGGGAGGCGGAATTATTTTGCTTTTTGCTATGAGCAGCGTTGCCGGTCGTTTTGAGTGGCGCAGTTAATGGCTTTTATGTGTATTATGAGATTATTATTTTTTGGGTGTATATGTTTTTTTGTATGCTAATGAGATAATTAATAAATGAATATACTTTACCTATTTTGAAGTAATATATGCAGGAAGCATTGTGTTGAAGAGCTGCAAATCTGTTTTGATGTTTCTGCAGCATACAATGTCGGTTTGCACTGTTGTGGGGCTGCTGTGTAAGTGTCAGCAATGTGTGCAGTGTGTAGTGTAAATAGTGTGCGTGCGCAAGGAAAATCCGTTAGGGTAGCTGTGTACTTAGTGTTGTAAAATGGCGGCTAATGTGTGTGGTACTCGGCTGTGGATGATTTTGCATCCTTGTTAATAGTGTATCTTGGACCTCGTACAGCTTTTTCGGAAAATCCGTATGTGTTTCGTGGTGTTTTGCGTGTTTAGGGTCCTGTAGCCTTGTTTCCGTTTTTTCTGCGGCCATTTTTTCTCTCGCTTAGGGGATTTTCGGGTGTCTAAACTCTTGAATTTGTACTTAAATTTAGGTGCAACTTCACTTGCAGAGGTCCTGGGTGCCCCCCCCCCCCCCTTGCTGTGGGTAAGCTTTTTATGTGTTTGTTGTGTGTATTTATTGTGTTTTTAATGTTTTCATGTGGGTGGGGTTCGGGCTCTAAGGTCGTATTTTTGCGAGCACGTAATGTGCATTTGTGGATGCTAAGTCCGTAAATTTTGCGGTGTAAGTCCCGCCTGCGGCTCATTGCAGCCGACGTGGAAGCCTCCACCTCCTTTGCGATTTGTGTGCCTAAAGTCGTAGGGGGTTGTAGGGATGAGCGCCTATGGCCCATCTGCGGCTTTGCGAGGGCCGCAGGCTTGCTACGCGAGCCTGCAGCGTTAGCAACAACTTTTGCCAACCCGCACTGCTGACAACTATATATGTAATACACGTGTGCAATATGAAATGTACTGGCAGCTACAGGAATGTTTATGTTTGTATATATGTGTTTTTTTGTATAGTGTACATTTTAGTTGTAAAAAAACTATAAAATATTTAAATAAAAATAAAAAAAGTGTCACTGCTCAAAACTTCTCTCATGTAGCACCAATCTATTCTGTCAAATGCCTTTTCCGCAACTAAGGAGAGAAGCATCATAGGGATTTCCCATGGAAGCAAAATCCATCAGATTACAGGTCCGTCTAGAGTTGTCAGGAGCTTTCCTTCCAGGGATGAAGCCAACCTGATCTGTGTGGATCAAATGCAGAAGCAATTGTGTCAATCTGTTCGCTAATATTTTAGAATATAATTTAATAATGCCATTGATCAGTGAGATTGGTCTATAACTCTGGCATTGGGCTGGGTCCTTCCCTTCCTTGTGCAATACAATCAATTTAGCCTCAAGAAACATAGGAATTCATTGAATAGTAATTTGAGATACAGTGAGAGAATGGCCCTGAATTGTTTGTAATAATAGTTCGTAAAGCCATCAGGCCCAGGTGCTTTATGTGCTTTAATGGGTGAGATTGCCTCATCTGTAATGGGGTCACTTAGTGAGTGTAGTAAATCTACATCCAATTGAGGGACATTTATATTAGATAGGAATTTCTAATCTGTGCAGTATGCAAAACCAAACCAGAGTTTTGGTTCTCTGAATAAAGTTCTCCATAAAACTCAGCAAAAGTGTCTTTGGTTGATATATATATGTACCTTCGCTGGATTTCAGTTTAGCAATAAATGAGTTTGCATTTTGTTGTGCAAGTTTTCTTGCTAACATGTAATCAGGTTTATCAGAAAACACAAAAAACCTTGCATGAGTCCTCTGCATGCCTATCACAACCTTCCTCCACAGAACCCCTCCGAGGTCACGCTTAAGTTCAAGGATTTCTCCCAAGATTCTCTGTGACCTCTGAACATAGTATAGTGTTTGCACCTTGGAGATTTTGGCATTAAGATCATTAATCTGCGCCCACTCTAGCTTCTTAGCTCTTGCACCTAATTGTATACTCAGACCTCTCATGACCATACCCCCACCTGGTCCACCTCTCCTCCACTATTCAACTGAAAATATTCTTCTAAAGATTTCCGAATCTTCTCCCTCATAAGATTATCAGTAAGCAAGGCTGGATTAAGAGACCAGTCTGGGGAATGGCCCCTTGAAAGCAAATCCAGAATAGAGACACTGACCAAATGATCTGACGAAGAAATGGGGTGGATCTGGGCTTCCAACACGTTTGTGGCTAAATGTTGCTGCAATAGGATATAATCAATTCTAGAGTGAGAATAATGACTAGCTGAGTAAAATGTATAATTGTTTGCCATCTGGTTTAGAGCTCTCCAGACGTTGAATAAACAATGATTTTTGATTAAGGATTTAAGTGCTTTTGTTGCTGTTGGGATCAAGGAAGGGGAAACATCTCTAGTTTTTATCTCCTACTACCACCCATGCCGAATGCTGTAGAGTGATCATTCAATCAGAGATTCTGCGGAAGAAGGCCGAGCACTTGGAGCATATATGATTAGTAAAGACACCTCTCCCTCATTGATGGACCCTTGCACTATAATGTACCTTCCTTGGCAATGTCTGTATGTTTTTGTGTGCTGAAAGTTCAGCCTCTTGTGAATTAAAATAGAGACACCTTTCTTTTTCTCTGTTGAGGTAGCATGAAAAGTACTGAGATTAAAGTTTTTAAAGTGTGTTTTCTGCAACAAATCAATATCAGCTTCCAATCTATGGTATTCCTTGTGAGCAATCCTCTTTACCAGCTCTTTACTGGAAATTATTGGTTACAATCTTAAGACTCATGACTCACCTATTAATGTGACCCATTCCCAGTTGTCAGATCAAAACCTGCACCTTGAGACCGACCTCCTCAATTCGGGATTTATCACCTATTAGATATCTGGAAGGGTATGGAAGGAAAGGAAGGAATAGGCACAAACCAGAACTCAAAACAAATAGATTACAAATAAAAATAAAAAAATATTGATAAGTAAATAAAATGAGATATCAAAAAGATAAAGTTCAATAGATCGATTAATGGATCAAAGTTAGTATATGCGCACACCGCCAAAAAGCTGGTATGCAGCTTGGTTATTTAATTATCCTCTAAGTTATTGCTCTTACAGAAATAAACTATTCAGAATATAATTTACAAAACTGCAAATACAGAGGAGAGCAGTTGCTGTACTCTATATTAAAAGGTGAGCCGTAACATACCCTTAAAAAAGGAAACAGATACAATCACGGGTCGTCTGTTTAAACATCTTTCCCAGGGGGCTATTCCTGGTACAGTCTCATACAGAGTGGCATTTCCAAGTTTAATTACCACTTGGGACAAAGCTTGGTGAACATATCATAGACTTTACCCCCATGCCCTTTCTGCAAATGTTAACTCTTTAACAACTTTACATTACAGTGTAGTACATACGATCATTCTCCATCCATGTTATATAACTACAGATAGGCTTGGTATAGTTTTCAGCAGTTGCTCAAGACTACAAATAGTCTTATGCCTATAAATGAAAAAAAAAAACAGTTAGAGCATGACTACAACAACCACATTGTTTGAAAAAGAGGTCTTTCCCAGTCTGTAATTCCTCCGGTAGCATTTTAATAAAGTTCAGTCAAGAGGAACCAGATATCTATGAACTCGTCTTAAGAAATTATCGGTGCTACAGCAATCAAGTGTTGTATCTTTAACATTGATTCTACCAATTCATTTCGCTTTCTGGGTTTTCTTTATGGGGGAGGAGGGTGTCCTTGCGCCAGGTCAGGAGACTCCTAAATTGCAAGATTCCAGGAGAGCTCCATCATGTAAACACGCAAGTACTGCACTGACTCCGGCAAATTAAGTATTCTTACATTTTGTCACCTTGAGTTATTTTCCAAGTCCTCTTGGTGGGATTGGAGTTGACTCAGTTCGTCCCGTAACATAGCCACTTCTTCTTCCAACTCCTTGTGCTCCTTAAGGAGATTGTTATATTTTTCCTCTAGTTGAACGACTTTGGCATCCACAGCTTTGACTTCATTAGTTAGATCAGTAGCTATCTTTTGCATGTCAGCTTTAATTTCAGTTCTAAATAAGCCAATGAGCTCCTTCAGCTATCTAATGTCTGCTTTCATGCTTGGAGCCGTTATTTCCATATATGGTTTAATAGAATGCACGTCGCCTGCCGTGGATTGTTGAGTGGCTTGCATGCTCGATTTAAACAGACAATACCCTTTGATGCCCTTTGTGTTTTGTCCTTGAAGAGCCACCATCCATTTACTCTCACCCTGTTTCACCTCTTCTCCACTTGGTTCCTCTTTTTTTTTTCTTGTCTTCCTTTTTTTTCTCCCCTTTTTGTTGTTGTTTCCCTTCCTCCTTCTCTATTCAACATTTGTAACCTACCTTTGCTTAAATGCCACCTGCACTAATGCATGCCCCTATGCTGGGAGGGGTGGATGTATTTACATAGTTAATGCATGCTCAAACCCGCAGACATCATGCAACCCGCCATGCCACGCTGAGCGCCTCCGGCGCTCATCGCGAAGTCCCACGTGCCTGTTCGGCTAAGTGTTACTGCCTTTGGTTAAGTGTTACTGGCTTCAACTAAGTGTTACTGGCTATGGTTAAGAGTTACTGGCTTCGATTAAGAGTTACTGGTTTCGGCCTCATTTTGAGCCTTGTTTGAGAAAATTTAAGTTTTTTCTGCGGCCATTATTTTACTCGCTTTTTATATTTCATTTTATATCTCTGTCCCAGAGTTGTGTGTGAAGTTTTTAATTTATTTTGTACATTATTGCTCCTTTGTTGGCGGTCTTGCGAGTTACGGGCTTCGGCTAAGTGTTACTAGGTTAGGTAAAGTGTTACTGGCTTTACCTTCCTCTTTCCATCCTCCATCGGTAAAGCGTAATGGGGCAAATGACATCTCTAAAGGGACAAAGGACCCTCAGAGGGTCCCATTGGCGCTCATTGCAGCAAAGTGCTGCGAGCCTCACGATGAGTGCCTATGGCGCTCATCTTGACGCCTCCTTTAATCTGTTTTAAAGTCCTATGTATGTGCCTCGCGATGAGCCCTGCAATGAGCACCTTCGGCAAGGATCCTATAAAATACAGTCCAGAATTGTGCAATGCTGCGGTTAAATTCCACTCATAGAAGTTCAAGGTTGAATTAAAATGTAGCCTTTTTCTGTGGCTATTCAAGCTTTGAGAGGCAAGTGTCATATAAGAGCCAGGGTCAAATAACTTTGCATATGAGGGGCAAAGAAATACAGCTCTCGCCCGGTTTAGTGGATCAGACCTTTAGTTGGGCTTTCTATCATCCTGAAGATTAAGGGATGCGCAGTGCACAGTCTCAAAAAAGGGCAAAGAGTCTGGGTTACTGGGTTATATTGCAAGCAAGAACTCAACCAGTATATGGACTGTCCTGAGCCATGTAATCCAGGCTCTTATTATATGTTAAAGTCTAAGAGAGAATCCAGACTGTATGTGGCTGTTGTATTTAAAAAATCAGATTGCTGATGGAAATCAAAAAATGTCCTTTGGAGCCTGTACTTTCTACTTCAGCAATATGCAATACAGGACATCAGCTCCGCCTTGTAGATTTTTGAGCTGTAGGCCATCAAACTGCAGTCACTGTATACATGTGTCCCTTTATTTATTTCATGTGCTTCTGCCTTAGAGATTCTGCATTTTTTGTGTAGCAAGTATATTTTAAAATCAGAGTACTTTATTCTCAGTGAAATGTACACACTCCTGCTGTTCATGCAGTATTAAGAGGTATCATTTGGAATTGTAGCAATTGAATAGCGATGTGCGATTTTTTTGCGATTTTGTAACATTTTTAGGAGCTACGATTTTCGGCCTGTAACCCGGAAAAGAAGTTATCATAGGTAATTTGCGGCTTATATTCCCCATGTGTTTTTTTATTGCTTTTGGAGAAAATGTGTCTGAAGGGTTAATAACGTTTTCAGTTGCTCCAGGAAATACACAGTGTATAGTGTGGTTCCTTGAGTTATTTCTTATATGTATTCCTGCTGCTGAAAAAATGCAGAGGTTACTGGGGAGTGTCTGGCTAAGGTCCTGCTGACTTACAAAAGGGATTCCAAGCGAACTCAAACGATACTGCGGGGTACAGTCGACTCTACTAAGCTTTTTCAAGCCCCATAAGGATAACAGATTGTCACAAACATATATGCTACTATTTCAAATCCACAATGTCTCTCCTGCAAGAATTAGCATTCATCCCTCTTCATGATCAATTCCACCATTTTCCGTGTCTCATGGAATCTGATCCTGATTACTCTAATTTCCCTCCTCAGGATTTCAACTCAATTCCGAAAGGACTCTTCGTACGTCCTCCACTGACCCGACTGTCTCATGCTCTAATCTAGTCCCTCTGTTATCAGCAGCTAAAAGTACTATGTGTTCTGGATTGGCATCCAACACATTAAAGACATATGATAGAGCCTGGAGATTATTCAAACATTTTTCCTCCAATTATAAAATCAAAGCCAGGGTCAAATAACACTGCTATCTTTCTAACGTTTGCAACACATTCTGATATTCACCTGAAATTACATGTCAACACTATTAAAAACATACCCTACCAGTATTCAATTCCACATGACAACAGAATCAATGACAAACACATCTATACTCACATCTACACCTATTAAAGCATTTTTAAGAGGTCTGGCTGCCAAAGCTTCTCCTCCAAAAATATTTGAGGCTTCCTCAATGGAAGCGGTCAATGACTGATTGTGTAATTTCGAGGCTTCCTCAATAGAAGCGGTTGGTGACTGTTGTATATGGCACGTGAATAGTGCATAGTTATGGAGGGTTATGTGCTTAGTAGATTAGATAGTCACATAACTTTGGACACTTAGTTAATAGTGCTTGAATGAAAGGTGGAATTTGTGTAGTTGCAAGCGAATAGCTGGGTGGCATATTAATGATGCTTGGTTGTGATCTCTTTGTGGTATGGAGTTTAGTGTGCTTAATGGCGAAGAAAGTTATTATTATCCTGCCAGAGTGGGGAGAGAGAATTGTGAATGAATCCCTGGACAAGCAGGGAATTTCCATATTGAAGAATGTAATCCCAGATGAACAGTGAAAGTGGTGAGCAAAATTCTCACAAGAGAATGAAACAAGAGAGAATGGTGTAAGAAGCCCTCATAAGCCAGGAGATGAGAGAAAAGAAAAGGGGAGTGAGAACCGGAATCAAAGTTAGAATGGTGAGGAGGAAGATGAGAGAGAACAGTGAGTGAGGTCCGTAGATGCAGGGAGACAAGAGAGAGATTGCGACTTAAGCAAGGAAACGAGAGAGAGGATCATGCACATTATCCCCAGACTAGCGAATTGCCCAACAAAAAATGACGGGCATCAAATTGTAGGGCAGAGAATGCTGTTTTAGACATAATGTAAAACGTTTTTTTACCGTGAGGACCTTCGGCGCTCATTGCTATGCTTGCGCGGCTGATGGATGTTTGTTTTTTTGTTATTATGCTGTCATTGTAAGGTCGTGGCTGATGTGCTTTTTGCGCTTATTGCAAGGCTGTCCCCTGGTGCATTTTGTGAGGTATGAGCAGCGTTGGCATTGCTTGTGAGGCGCGGTGAATGACTTAAAATTAATAAATTAATAAACTTTACCTATTTCTAAGTAATATATGAAGGAAGCATTGTGCTGAAGAGCTGACAATATTTTTCGATGTTCCTGCAGCATCCAATGTAGGTTTGTACGGTTCTGGAGCTGAGGTGTAAGTGTCAGCAATGTGTGCAGTGTGTAGTGTAAATAAACTGCGTGCGCGAGGGGAAGCCGTTCGTGTAGCTGTGTACTTCCGCATTGTGTAAGTTAGTGTTATGAAATGGCGGCGAATGTGTATGTGGTACGCTGGTGTGTATGATTTAGCGTCCTTACTAAAAGTGTATCTTTACCTCGTACGGCATTTTTGAAAAGCTGTATGTGCTTGGAAGTGTTTTGCGGCTTTAGGGTCGTGTAGCCTCGTTTTCGTTTTTTTTCGCTGGCCATTTTTTCTCTCTCTTAGGGGATTTTCGTGTGTGTAAACTCTGGAATTTGGACTTAAATTGAGGTGTAACTTCACTTGCAGAGGTCCTGGGTGGCCCCCTTGCTGTGGGTAAGCTTTTTATGTATTTTTTGTGTGTATTTATTGTGACTTTAATGTTTTCAGGTGCGCGCGGTTCGGCCGTTAAGGTCAAATTTTTGCGATGTCGTAATGTTTTTTTTTTTTCTAAGTCCTGCGTCTCGTATTTTTGTCTGCTAAGTCCGTAATTTTTCCCAAGGTTAGCATTTTTTTGTGTAAGTCCGTATATAGTGATTGCGTGTTAGATGTATTTTGGAAAAGTGCCGCTTGTGTGGGTGTTTGTAACCGCGTGTGAGGCGCCGTAGAGCCTCCACCTCCGCAAATGCGTCCCCTTGCTTCGCGAGAGGCCGCATTTGCGGCCTGGAATGAGACTTTGGCTCATTGCAGCCGACGTTGGAGCCTCCACCTTCGCGAGGGACACAGTTTGACAACTATTATATGCGATAGGCATGGGAAAAGAGAATGTGTAGGGGGATCCTTGCATGAGCAGGGAAAAGAGAAAAAGAATGGCAAGTGGGAGGAGACAGGAGAGAATGGAGAGTGTGAATCCCATGTGAGTGAGAAGGCGAGTGAGAAAGGTGATGGAGGTTTCCTCAGAGAAAAACAACGTGTGAGAATGTGGGGTAGAACCTCATAGGAGTAGGAAGTTGAGCGGGAAATTATGGAGAGAGGGATCTCTACGGCAGTGCAGGAGTTGTGGGTGACATGAGGAGTGATTGTGATATTGATTTGGTCCAGCAGCAGGTAGCAAACCAGGAGGGATAGAGACTATTAAAAGATTAAATCTCTTGTGTGGTTCAGAAAGTGAATGTTACAGGGTGACTAGCATAAGAGTAGGAGGAGTGGCTCAGGGATGATGGCGGTAGTAATCGAAGCGTGAAGTGCTATGGGGATGGAACCGCTTATGGAGGGTGAAGAATTGAAGAAGGAATAGGAAGTAGTAGTTTCAGGGAATAAATTAAAAGTGGTGGAGAGCGGCAGAGACAGAGTTACAAGTTATCTTCAGGAATGGATATAGTGCTGTGAAAGAATGGATAAAAGGAGTGGCTGACTGTTTATGCAGGGCGCAAGGAGAATAGAAAAAGGGTGGTGAGTGAGGTGAGGTTGGTAGGAAAAAGGCCAAGATGCCAAAGCGACTAAATTAAATTGTGCTGAGCAGCTCATAAATACATCTGTTAACCGAATCCTGGATCTTCCTGTTTTGTCTGTTCACAGCGATGCTGCACAAATTGAGCAAGTCTGAAAGCTGCGCCACCACACCACTTAGTGTCAAGAATGTAGTATTGCAATCTACAGATTCAAAACAAAACAATTAAAAGCAGGACCCTAACTGAAGCCTAATCCTAACCCTAACCCCTAATCCCTAACATTTTTTGCAACTTGGATTTTCTTCTTGCAAGTAAAGTGTGATTATTTGATATGTGCATGGATTTTGTCCAGGTGAGTAGTCAGAATCTCATTTAAACAGGGGAAGGCTCGAACTTGTGAGCTTGCAAACATTTCTAGCATTAAGTGCAGTGTAGGAGTTTAAATAAAAGGTGGGAGTGCATTTCTTGTATAAGTGTAGGCATTTAAATAAAAGGAGGGAGTTCAAATAAAAGAGGGCAAACTCATAGTGCAGAAAAGTTTTTTTTATAAAGCTTTACACAAATATTATTTGTTATTATTGTTTACTTTTCCAACTGAATTTTTGTAGACAATAATTATGAGTCAATCCAGTGGCAACTTCACTCAGTGTACATCCTGTCATATGTCTGCACTACTGGAACAGATGATGATCCAGGGTCCATACATCTGTCACATGTTGCCTCTCTGGAAGCTCAAATTGGTAAACTGGAGAGGAGAATTGCAGCACTTAGTGATATTGCTCCTCTGGAAAGGGAGTTGGTGCTCACTGAGCACAGTTTAAATGGGCCTAGATTGGAGGGTGGAGCTGGGGGTAGTGAGGATGGTAGCTGGCTTACAGTTACAAAGGGGGTGGGAGGAAGAGGGGGGGCAGGCCAGTTCTGAGTTGGCACACACCAACAGATTTGCCTGATTGAGTGAAACTGTTGGGGACGTCTCTAACAGCCGGGAGAACAGTTCTACTAGATGTGAGGTAGGGCAGAATAGGCAGAGAAACAGACATGTTCTGGTGGTAGGGGACTCTATTATTAGGAAGGTAGGAAGGGTGATTTGTCACCCAGATCCCATCAATTGAACAGTTTGCTGTCTCCCGGGTGCTCGGGTTCGGCATGTTGTGGATCGTGCAGATAAATTATTGTGAGGGGCTGGAAGTTAGTGGAAGAAGGAGAGTCCTAAAGAATGATTTTATAGAACTAGGGAATACGCTTAAGGCAAGGGCCTCCAAGGTAGTATTTTCTGAGATACTACCTGTACCACGGGCTAGTCCAGGGAGACAGAAGGAGCTTAAAGAGGTTAAATCAAGGCTAAAAAAAACGGTGCATTAAAGAGGGGTTTGGGTTTTTAGAGCACTGGGCTGATTATGATTTGGATACAATCTCTATAGCATCACTAGATTGCACCTTAATGAAGAGGAAGCTGGGGTACCAGGGGAAAGGATGGTGGAACGGCTGGGGAAGTAGGTAGGGAATAGATATAAGTAATGGGGTAGAAAGTGTAGAGGGGATAAGGGATGAATTAACTACTCATGTGGGAGGATTAGTATAGTCAATAGGGAGGTATTGCTAAGTAACTCAAGTACAGTGACAGGCAATCGGGAACTACATACTCATACTATAAAGTGTATGCTTGCTAATGCCAAAAGCTTGCCAGGAAAAATGGGAGAATTAGAATTATTAGCAAGTAATGAGAAATGGGATGTAAAAGGCATTACTGAAACATGGTGGGATGAATTTCATGGCTGGACTGTTAATCTGGATGGTTATAACCTATTTAGGAAAGATAGGGGAAATGGTAAAAGGGGAGCAAGCATTTGTCTGTATGCTAAGCCTGAATTTATGCTATAGTAAGAGAAGATGTTAAGGCTGGAACTATCGATAATATTCAATGTTTGTGGGTAGAGTTAAATAGCGAAGAAGCAAATTCCAAAAGAATATTGGTTGGAGAATGCTATAAATCCTCAAATATAATATGAAAGCATGGAACTGCAATTATTATACAGATTGGAAATGCAGCTAAGCATGGGCAAGTTCTAATAATGGGACATTTTTATTTCCCTGGAATAAACTGGATAAATGAGACCAGCAGTTCAGCTAAGGGGAACAGGTTCTTGAGCACACTCTAAGGTCATTATCTGGCCCAGGTTATACAAGAGCCTACTAGAAATAAGTCTATCTTGGATTTGGTTATCACAAATAATATTGATATAGTACCAAATGTTGAAATAGGGCAACCTTTGGAAAACAGTTATCACAATACAGTCTCATTTGAGATTGAATTAAAAAAATAAAACTGTAAGGGGCCAACAAAATTAAAATAATTTTAAAAGGGCCGATTTTAATTGTCGATGGGCAGCAATACAAAGTATAGACTCCGACAGAGAACTGAACATAAATGGACAACATTTAAATCCTTACTAAATATACATACTTATCACCATTTACCAGATGCTAATAAAAGTAAAATGAGTAAATCACATCCAATGTGGCTTAAACAGTGATTTAAAGATCAAGATACGGAGTAAAAAACAGACATTTCAAATGTACAAACAAGAGGGGACTGAGACTGCCTTACGTAAGTACAAGGAAAACAACAAGGCTTGCAAAAGCGCTATTAGACTGGCTAAAATAGAAAATGAAAAGTTAGTTGCAAAGGAGAGTAAGACTAACCCTAAAATGTTTTTTTAAATATATTAATGGGAAGAAGGCGAGGAAGGAAGCTATAGGAACATTACAATGTGAAACAGGCCGTCTGACAATTAGTGACCAGGAAAAGGCAGATGAGCTAAATAGGTTATTTTCTCTGGTATACACAAGGGAGGTACCAGTGGTTGGGACACTGCAACAAAATGGGGCTACACTGCCATCACCAAATAATTGGTTAACGCCGGAAGAAATCCAAAAGAGGTTGGAAAAAATGAATGTTAATAAAGCCCCAGGTCCTTAAGGAATACATCCAATGGTACTGAGGGAACTGGGTTCTGTAATAGCAAATCTATTATATCTAATTTTTCAAGATTCACTTTTGAATCTTGTTGCTACCAGATGATACCTATATTTAAGAAGGGAGCAAGAGCAAATCCAGGGAATTATAGACCAGTGAGCCTCACTTCTGTAGTGGGAAAGCTTTTAGAAGGGTTAATAAGGGATAGTATACAAGAATATGTCTATTTGAACAGGGTTATAAGTAGGAGTCAATATGGATTTTGTGAGGGATAGGTCATGTCAAACAAATCTAATTAGTTTCTATGAGTAGATAACTCTATTAGTAGGAGTCTGGATCAAGGCAACTCACTGGATGTAGTCTTTTTGGATTTTGCAAAGGCTATTGATACAGTGCCATAATCTAAGGGATACAGGAATTGCAGTAAATATCTGCTCATGGATCGAGAGCTGGCTAAAAGACAGGAAGCAAAGGGTTGTGGTAAATGGAACATACTCTGATTGGACTAATGTGGTAAGTGGGGTTCCTCAGGGTTCAGTATTAGGCCCTCTTCTTTTTAACATATTTATTAATGACTTAGAGGTGGGACTAAAAAGTAGTCTCTGCATTTTTGCTGATGACACAAAGTTGTGCAAGGTAATTAAATCAGATAATGATGTACATTCCCTCCAAAGGAATTTACGTAAATTAGAGGAATGGGCATCTAAATGGCAGATGAGATTTAATATGAATAGTTATGCATCTGGGAAGGAAATATAGCCATGCAATTTATAATCTTAATGGAGAAAATCTAGGGGTATCAGATATTGAAAGGGATTTGGGAGTGCTTGTGGACAACCACCTAGGTAACAGTGCTCAAAGCCAAGCAAGCAAAGCCAAAATATTAGCATGTATTAACCTTCCTGGCGGTATGATTATGTCAGTATTAAGAATGTTAAAGCGGTACATCAAAAAATACTGACATAATCATACCACCCTTTCCCGACTTATCCTCCTCTCTTTCCCCCCTTGCCCCTTCTCCTCCTCCCTTCTCCTCCTCACTTCCCCCTCTCCAATCACCTCTCTTTCCCCCTTCCCCTCCTCCTTTCCCCGTTATCCTCCTCCTC